>RCWM02000773.1:0-405109 GCA_003667255.2 Euschistus heros | reverse complement strand
ATATGAGGATAGCGCCATTCTACAACAAGGTTAGCAATTGTAAAAACTATTAAACAAATCTGTTAAAAACTTTTAACTATTTTAACTATGGATATTCATTAGTTATAGTGAGTTTTAATATAATAATAATTTAAATGTGAAGGTTTGCCCCACAGTCATAAACCTTAATGGTTAGAAATTAAAAACGAACCACATGAAATAGTCAATATTATTTCTGGATTACCAATCATAAATTAAAAAATGAATTTTTTTCAAATAGATTTAACATTAAGTGAATATGAAGCATAAACAATAATTATTCAATAGATTAGAATTTAATTAATAAAAATATCAAAAATATTTAAACAAAAAAAGAAGAAAAAAACATAACAAATAGAGATAGAATTATAGACAAAAGTTCAATTGTTGGCTCAATATAATCAACATGATCCATATATGCACCAAAAGCTTTCATATACAAAAGTATTTGTCTATGAGATCCTTCTGTTTACTTTTTGGTTGTTTAGTTTTTTGATCATCTTTTTATCGTTTTGTCACATTCAGTTTTTGGATATTTTAAGCAAGCAAAAACACCTGCAAGGGTCGAAATTTCGGCAAAAAATATTAAGTTTTTTAAACATGAAATGTGTAATTGATGACATCCTGACAGCATCCCAGATTATTCTCTTCATAAATTAAATCCTACAGTCAACCATACTACATAATTTCATTATGAATTCATTTATTTTACAAATAAAATATTTTTATTTCTCTGATTGATATTCTTCAGTCCATCGTTGGTGGTTCTTGATTGGTACAAATCAAAGGAGAAAGATGAACAATTTCATTCGTCTCCGCTGGGGAGATTTTAAAGATAGGAGGTTGAGAGAGGATTGGCCAGACCGGCTTAAGTTAGATGACATAGGATCAATTGATCCAATAAGGGATCAGTTGGCTCTGATTGGTTAGAGATCTGCAACGGATTGGACGAGTAATATTCAATAGAGATAAGAGTAGGGCAGTTGATTAGTTGTCGTTAAGGGTTCCAGCCCGAGGGCTAATCCAGGGATGAACGCCATTCCGACCGTATCCCTACCACAAGATCCTAGGGTACTAGGGCCATAATTACAAAATTGATGAAGAATATTACAAGCATGGTTTTTCAAAATATAAAGGAATGAAATGAAAACGATTTACAGAGCTTTTATTATTTTAGTCATTAAATATGTTGATAGACTGTACAAGATTATCAAAATCCATCTCAATTATTCAGTAGGCGATAAATATGTAGCTCTGGTTAAACGAAAATGGAAGAAATAATAATATGTTGTTTTGAGGACCATTTCAAGCAATAATGTTGAATTTATGTGTTTTCTTGCCAACAAGCAATTGTTTTTTTTGTTTTTTTTTTTTTTATTTTAGCTCTTCTTGATATACATGACAATCTGCCTCAGCGAATAGCAATAGGAATAGAGTAATATTCATTTATACAATTATACATTATTTAAAAGTGAAAGCGCTATAGCATGTACATTCACTCAGAGCATGGATCTTAAATCTGGAGAAGCTGGCCATTGCCAGAACTCCAATATAAATAAATTTTACAAAAGATCTTAGTACTTACAAAAGAGATCCTTTTAGTCTACGAGGAGGGCTATCAGATGTGAGGAACTGGATAGTGATTGAGCTAGAGGGTTAGGATGAAAGGAAAGGTTACGATGGAATTTCGAAAATGTAGCGGTATGAAGTCGAGGAGGTATAGGTATATTGAGATCGTTATGTAGGGTTTTGTTGGAGACATAGTAAGGAGCATTCACTATAGTTCGGAAGAATTTGGATTGGAAGGATAGAATGCGTTTGACATTCGACTTTTTTGCGATCCCCCACAGTTAAGTCCATAAGTCCCAAAATGGTTTAATGATGGTTTTGTATATGAGAAATTTGTTTTCAATGGAAATGGTGAGAAAGTCCTATTTAGTAGTTTATACAATTGGCTGAAGCGTTTGTTAAGTTAAGAGTATAAGGGTTCCATGTCAGTCTTTTTTCTATGTAGAAAACAAAGATACTGAACTGTATCAGCGTTTTGGTGCATTTAGATTAATTTACTTTGATCCGCCAGTCTGTAAAAATTACAAATATTAAATTGTTTCCTAACATTTTCAACAAAAATTCTTTGTTAATTTAAAGAAAAAGATTTTAATTTTCCCCCTGACAATCGATCTTAGGAGCAGAAAAAATGACAATCTTTGGTACACATTTACTGGTCGTGTTAGCATTAAGGAAAAAAAAAATGTATTTGGTTAAAGCCAAATAAGTAAATTCATTAAAATAGATCAATAATTTAATTGGTAACCTAGTTTTTAAAAATTATATATATTTTTAAATTGTTAAGTTTAATAATCCTTTATAAAATATTATAGAAATATGGTAGTGTCATAAACTAAAAAACGAACTTTTTTTTTTTTTTTTTTTTTTTGTTGAAGGAAAAGTTGGGTCACGTTTTAGGATATTGCAATCGAACAAACCATCAAACAATCCTGGAAGTTGACAGCAAATAGTATAATGGATCAAGCGACCTACAGAGGGGTATTCAACAAAATAAAATTGTCAGATAAATACATGAGATAATACCGTCAAGTTGTGCAAATACTGTAATTTTATTCAAAGAAGACAGATATAATAAGAGGGTGTTTATCGAAGCAATTAGCAATTACAGCTTTGTCACGGGTCAGCGGCTCGCAGTTACTCAAATCATTTCACGGTCCAACTTCTTCACCAAACTCTCCCTCACTACCCCCATCCCCCCTACCTGGGAGTTATACACGACACGAATATAATTAGTGCTCCATTTTACAACAAGATTACCTTTTAATAGAGTAATTGTAATATTATCAAGTCCATTAAGGTTGTTATATTGTAACGAAGGCTTGCTCGAGGCATAGTTTCAGGCATACGATATAGACGGAAATTTAATAATGAATTAATCTTTTAGTCATTTTTTTTAGTGAAACTAATTATCTGACTAATATATTTAACCATTTATAAATTAGGTGATTGATTTCAGGATATCATTTGTCAAATAGATTAAATTTTGCGCAACATTTTATATGGAATTTCCAGTTTACAACTATAAACCTTATATTAAACTATCAAAGTCATATACGAGTTTCTCGAATCCCTTACATTATTATCAGAAATACATTCTATATTTTGCTGCAATACTTTTTTTTTTTCTTAGTCTAATTTTCATTAATAAACGAATTCTTTGTTTATTGGAGCCAAACTAGAAAGGATATTAAACTCATGAACTTTTCGAAATGTCACAATTACGTATTGTAATTTAAGGTAAATATAATTTAAATTAAAATACAAACGATGAATTCAACATCAACACCAACTCTCATGCTTATCCCGGATGTGGAGGAATTGATTGAAACGCCACAGCCCCCTGGGAAAGAGGACAAAAAAACAGAACTCAGCTAATTGTGCTTTAATTGCTGCCGGCTTGGTTCAGCTGATGCTGGTACAGAAAAAAAAAGCGACATGCCGCTTCTAATCAAAAATCGTTGCAAAAAAAGACAACAAGACTTTTTCATTCGCCTGATAGCCATGCTTAATCCTGGTGGGTTTAGGTTCAGCAACAATATAAAAATACTGCTGGCAATAAAAAACATATTCGATTTATATGGACTTAATTAAAATCTAAAGGATATAACTATGTAAATGCAATGCCCTCCAAACTGAAATATTTATTTTATATCTATATATTTAAAAAATAACCGCAAAAAAATTACTCTTCAATTAAAATAAATCAATACCAAATAAAAAATTAAAAACTGCGGAAAAGGAGAATAATACCCCCAAAGCACTGCTGTACACATCTAAATAAAGTGTATTTAGTATTCTAATGTCCCAGAAGACCCTCTCGTGGTAAGCCCCAGCTTCGATAAAGTGAATACGCTTAAACTAGGTAGAAATCTTCTTGGTCGAGGATCAATGCTGATCACACTAAACATCCTAGTATAACCGATGCTATCGAAAAAAAAATACTTTACCCAATAAACACCCTTCATAAGTCGTAATAGTACAGACGCTCAACAACTTTATTTATCTTTGTGCCTTTTCCATTATTCTTCGATTCTTCAATGACTCACATGTCTAGAGAGAATGACAAGAAGACGGTGAAGAAATACCTGTCTTATATTTAGAAGTTATATTTACAAGTGGAGTTCGAGTCAGATATAGACCACATTAATGATTCATATGTGGGTAACTAAAACATTCGATATATTTTTTTTCAGAATGAGCGCCCACGCGTAGCTTACTTATTAAAAATAAAAAAAAGCGTTAAATAATTATTTAGTTTATATAGGTATACTCAGGTAACATCTAACATAATGTTAGGATCTTGTATCCACAAGAATATAGGAATGTTTTTGTGTTTTTTTTTTTTAATGGTTAAAATAAGACAGTACCGAGGAGTATTGCTTTATTTTGGAATCAATTTTTGAAATAGCAATTTATTTTTAAACTGACAATGAGTCATCAGTTTCAAGGATCAAGAATCAAAAAGCCTCACTCTGCCTGTTTGTAATTTTTCTTGAACTGGCTAGAAAAAAACCTTTTAATTTTAAGCTGTAGAGTGATTTTTGCCACCTGTTTCCAACCACAACACAGGTTAAAGAGAAATAACTAAAAAAAAATAACGGAAATATAGTTTTTTTTGTTTGTTTTTTTTTTAGATATATGTAACCTCTAAGGCATAGCTCTATATATTAGGCAATGCTGGGCAGACTGAGAAGTTGAAGTTAGTACCTATTATCTTAAGCAAATGTCTCTGCTAGTAATCATGCCCCTTCAAACTTTCAATAGATTTTTCACCTTCCGATAGAGAAAACACCACTAGTATGTATTCAGCATATCAGCCTTTTTTATCGCTATATCAATATTATATACATATGTTAGAATATACACATGTTAGAAAAGTCAGGTACGTTAATTGGTGTAGTTTACTTGGTGCATATCTCATGATTTTATGACAAAAAAAAGTAAATAAAAAAAAATGAACATGTTTTGTTTTATTACACTTTTTTACACTGTTTCTTTTCTTTTTTTCTTTCAGCTTCGTCAGATCAGAAAAGAAAAATTACATTAAATAAACGATAAGTTATACATAATTACACTTAAAAACTATGAAATCGAAGTTGAAATACAATCATTGCAAATAATGAGGATTTTTTGAATGCTACAAACAAATAAATTGCCTTCATATCTCACAATACAAACGGATGATTCTCGTTTTTTCACGTTTGTAAACATGACCTATAGTGATAAAGAACAAAACAATATGTATAAGAAATAAATAAGTAAAAAGATAAAATGATAAAAATTATCCAAGGGTGCGCATATTTGACACATACAAGTCCGTTTAGTTTCAGTCTTTGTTGAATCATGTGTAAAAAATTCGATTGGTATGTTACTTTAAATTAACAATTAATTACAAGATTCACAACGAAGATTTAAAATACATTATTTAAAGACTTAAGTGGATGGGTATTCTTGAGATACAATACTCAATTATCTACCGGACTGTTTACCGTAGGAATCCTCGGTCAAGACTAGGGTTGGGTCAAAATAAGAGGATAGAAAACCGGATAAAAGAAAATTAGGCAAAAATTTCCTACGCGTATCTGACAAATACGCGGGCCTATTGGAAGGTTAAAATACATCTTACGTTAATACAAAAAGTATATTATTTAACTGTAGTATAGAAGCTGTTTCCACGAGGCATTTCACGTTGCAACCATACGTTCATTCCAACCCGAATCAGCTAGCATGTTAACACTCTAAACTAAAGTTGGAACTCCTTCAACTCAGAACCAATCTGCTACATGATCGACACGGCAAACAATCTACCTAGCAATTTAAGTTGTGCAATCACAGTTCTCAGTGTATCCTCGTACGTCGAGGAAGCTCCTCCCAGGCGAAACACTAATTTCCTGAGGGTGCTAAGACATCCATTTCCTGAAGCTAAACAGCCCCTAAACCAATATCTGACAGGCATATTTCACCCCCTCCTCCTGTACGTCGCAATATCCCACGTGTCACCGCTACAAAGGATAGCATCTCCGAACCGGGATCGCTCAGCCTTCAGCTTGAGTATGTTGGTAAGCAGGGCATAATAGCTCTAAGGTAGAAGCAGCGAGCCAAGGGGATATCTTCCAGTACACATACGTGTATGACATAAATTATCGAGTGTACACAAATAAAGAATAAGATTATAGACATTATGAACGGAGAGACAAATCCACCATTTAAACATGTTCAATGACAATTTTGAGATATTTCTTTTATGTTTAAATAGAAGGCCGTAGAAAAAAACATCAACAAGTCTCTCATAAGAAAAAACATAAATATATTTAACTAAACAGATAAGTTTTATTTATAGATAAAAAATCTTGTATTGAGGTACACAATTGAGTATTACTTGTATAATGATAATTTCAAGCATAGAAGCAATCTGGTTAAAATTTTACTGATTAGGAGGTTGAAGATTACTTAAAAGCATAATTTGACAATTTTAGATTTAAATGTATAATTTGGCAATCCAGATGTACAGAGACTATTAAAAAACTCTTAATGGACTGCATTATCTGTGATTTCAACTAAATATCCACGGATATACATTTTTATTTTCAAATGATTTTTATTCGGTAGAAATAATTTTATTGTTTTCATCAGGTTAGATTTTAAATACTGATTATATAAGCATATAGCAGTGTGCAAATATCGTTTCTTCCAATCAAAACTGTACATTTTATTATAATTTTACTTTTTATTCCTAGAACTATAACGATGAATTTTATATTTTAAACCTTGTAAACCTAGAACTATCAAAACTCACGTAACACCACATCTATAGTAGTTAAAAATTTTATAACAGATGTAAAACCGGGATCGGATTTTTCGAACTTTTACCATTGTAAACTTTGTTGCAGAATGACGCAAGCCACATATCAGTCGATTTTTAAACTTCACGTAACTTCACGTAAATATCTGGTAAAATGGTTACAAATAGATTTTAATAACATGTAAACAACTACTAATTGGTAGCACTTTAATTAAAATTCTAAACTATACGGTACCTTTACCATATTATTTTGAGAATCCTCAGAGGTTTATCGTTAATTGTTAGGCGAGTTGAAAGACTAGATTCGAGTGGGTATAGAGTTTACTACAGAAGGATAGGTATATGATTTAGGCTAAATCAGCAACAACTGGAACATTGAGATCTTTATGGATAAGTTTATTGGTAGCAAAGTAAGGAGCATTGAGGATTTCAGATAGCAAGGGTTGGAAACGAGAAGTATTGGAAGGTTTAGTAGAGCCCAAAAACTCCGTCAAATAAATATAGTTACTATCATGTAAATGGGGCTTTTGTTGTTTGCAAATTGGAAGCTTTGAATGTTTGTCAAGTAAACTTAGGTGTAGTCGGACACGAAGAGCAATTTCTTGTCTTTTAAGTCTGGTATGACTTAATTATTGAATTAATTAGTTTTAAAGAGAGATCAGAACTTAACTACCTCTGATGTTTCTTCGACTAATGAGCTGCTACTTAGGCTATTACACCTACTGACACTGGCGCATCTTAAAAGGGGCGTTGGGATCTGCAACCGATTTTATTATACGTGAAGAAGAAGGAGTCTACCATACTTCGAGGCAAGAGTGTAGGTATTAAATATGTATTAAAGCTCTTTATATACGTTTATACATTAATTTAATATTTAATTTAGAAAATTACATTTTTTACCTTGTATATATTGCATGAATGAAACATAGATACTAGATAGATGTGTAAATAAAAGAGATGTTGATTGTTCGGGTATGCATTCATAGATACACAGCAATTAGAAATAATATTTTTATTTATAATGCCGACGTTTCGACTTCAACTAGAAGTTTCTACTAGAACGGTCAAGAATTCTGGTGCTACGACGGATAGTTAAAGAAGTCATATCTCATTGCTGTTTCCTAGGTTGAGTGCCCTGAGTATTTGTATTCATATTGATAAGTTATTAGTCATAGATACACTTAGGAAACAACAATCAGATATGACTTCTCTACCCATCCGTCGTACAACCAGAATTCTTAACCGTTTTAGTATAAATCTCAATCATTCATGTCAGCCCTGATGAAGGCTTGCAATGCAAATCGAAACTTAGGCATTATAAATTAAAATATTATTTTTAATTGCTGTGTATTTATGACTCTAAATACTTCTCAGTCAACTAATACCTTATCAATATAAATAAAATAGTAATGAGAACTGGATAAAGAACAAAAACATTACTAAATATTAAATTTTTAGGCCGATTTCGAAAACAATGTTATGTCCAACACAAAATAGAAATTGCGTTGGAAGCGTGTATTAAAATTAAAAATTCACAAGTTTAAGATCACTACAAAAACACAACATTGAAGAAGGGTTTATAAAGTGCGATGAATTTTTTGTTTCCTCAAAAGTATTAATTTTTAATTTTATCTCCTTCTTTTAATTCGTTATATCCTTCCTTTTAAAAAATGGACATGACAGGTTTTTTTCTAAACAACTTATCTAATATAAAGAAAAAAAAATAATGAAGTCTGCCATCCCGGTCCTTGATTGATTGCAAGTGATGAAATTCTAGGAAGCAAAGAGCATATTTTTTCTCAGCTAATTAAATTTCTCAAATACATTTCTAAGTTTGGCAATTTCTTTCAACTAAGAGGGGCCATTTGTCGCCCGGGAACTAATTAGACGTCAAGGGAGACGGGGCCAAGATCCGATTCCCGGGGCAATTAATCAACTATTTGTTCCGCCTTTCTTCTTAACATCGCTACGTCCTGTTGAACCAAGGGGGGAGGGAGAGCGTGAAATGGTATTTAACTTACAAGTACCAAAAAAAATTGTGATTTATCTACAAGCAAAATTCCCAATTAATTCCTATTATAAACCTTTTTTTTTTTTTAACTATTTATTGATATTTACAACTGTACATTAATATACATCAAGTAAATTTGAAGAAATGATTATAATGACATGTAAATCACTTGTGAAGAACTACTCACTAGTAGCACTTAAAAAAATGATCTAAACTAGAAGGTCTCTTGCCATCTTCTTTTCAGACCCCTCGGTGGGTTATCAGGTATCGAATGAGAAGCAAGTTGAGAGACTAATGGATTCGTGTGGGGAGTGCAGTTTACTATGAAAGGATTGGTATCTGGTTTGGGCTAAATCAGCAACATATGGAACATTGAGGTCTTTATGGATAAGTTTATTCGTGACAAAGTAAGGAGCATTAAGGATTTTTCGAAGGATTTTGGATTGTAAGGATTTGGATACGAGAGGAATTAGATGGTTTAGCCCCAAAGCTCTACTTCATACGTCCAAATAGGTCTGATGACTGTTATATAAAAGACTTTTTTGGGGTAGATCGAGAGTTTTATAACGTTTTTCTAGTAAATGTTGAAGAAGTCGAAGCAGTTTCCTGTCGTTTTAGTCATGTATGCGGATTCCAAGTTAAACGTTTGTCCCGTTGGAGTCCTAGATAGCGGGCCTGTTCAACAGGAATTAGTGGAATATTATTAAAGAAGGTTGTAGGAAAGGAAGTTGTAGATTTGCGTCGGAGGGTAAAGGTTATTTAATGAGATTTGTTTGGATTTATTTTTTATTCTCCAATTTTTATACTATTTTTGAAGGTTTGTGATATGATATTGGAGTGTTTGAGGTGCTATCAAGGGATGTTTTGAATTCTTAGGGCAGGGTTCCAAAAAAAAAAAACCTTATATTAGCGAGACCAATCGTAAAAAAAGACTTTCTTTTTCTAGAGAATACATTAACAAGACTATCAGTTTTTGGGAAAATGTGCTGTTCTCTGATGAGAGTAAGTTTAATTTATTTCGATCTGAAGGACGAAAAACCATTTGGCGTAGGAAAAATGAGGAACTGAAAAAGCAAAACGTTACGATTACTGAGAAACATGGAGGTGGCAATGTAATTAATGGTTAGGGGATGCGTAGCCTATAATGGTGTTGGAAATCTGGTACCTGTTGAAGGTCTAAATGCAGAAGGTTTTGCGCCGCAACCTCTTAGCAAGTGCAGCTAAATTAGGAACCAGCATCTGTTAATTTTACAACAGGGCAATGATCCATACAGCCAGTGAGTTTAAAAAATGGTTAATACTATTTAATCTTCGTCAACAACTGCACACCCTTCCACAGTCACCAGACTGGAATATAATTAAAAATTTATGGTACGTGATGGACCAAAATTCTAAAACACCACAAAACCGGAAAGTACCATTTCAAAAATATTTTGGTATAAGAGTGGGAACTAATCAATCAAGATTTCATTAAAAACCTTGTACATTCAATGCCTAGATGTTAAAAGTGGTTATTGATGCTAACAGGCAACATACAAAACATTAAATTTGAAAACATGAAGAGAAAGTGCGGTATGCAAATACTTTTTTCATGATATTTTTTGTAATATTTAAGTTTTGTTTTATTTGTAGTATGTATATATTCAGTTGTAAATATACTTTTTATTTACTAACAATAAGTTACACGATTTTTTTTAATATATAAAATTATAATTTAATTTAATAAAAAAAAAAAAAAAAAAAAATCCTCCCCCCACTGATATGTATTACGTTTTAACATTTTTATAGACCACCTTGATAGAGCTAAATTAAGTTATCTATCTATCTATTTGGGAATTCGTTTTCTGTTAATATGGTAATTCTAACGTCAAATTGTTTGATACGTAATTAGCAGTTAATTTAAATTTATCCATACAGTCAACTCCAGGCCTAAACCAATCACTAAATATTCCACTGCACAATGCGTATATTTAGACAGTTTAGCAAACCACAGTGTATATACACAGACCCTATATAGCTACCTACGCAACGGAACGGACTATCGATGAAGTACGCATCAGGCCAGAGCTGTAGCGCAATATTCCACGAAGGGAACATGTAAACAGGCAGTGACAGGTACAGAGCAATGACGTCACTGGATCCGATCACTGTCAGTGGCAGCTCTCCCTCCTCGAGGGTGCCGCGGCTGCGGAGGCTATTCCCATCCAATCCGACCGCCTCCCTCGACAATGGGGATGGACGTCGGTGGCCTTTCGATAACAGGTTTTTAGAATAGGAGATGAGATAAAAATTTAAATCAAGAAAATGTTTGATTTATTAACAAAAAAACTGTGTAATAATGATCAGTAACGCCCTTTGTAAACATAAGCTATTTACCAGCTGTAGATCTAAACTCTGTACTCTCATTAGAATAAATAGTAGAATGATACTCCTGCAGCTCAATAACATTCTTTTATTGCCGTGATCGAATAGTATTTATAAAGAAATTATATTTATCACTCCATATTAATAGTAAATTACCACTGACAAGGGGAGGGGACACAATCAGTCTCTCACGGGTCTTGTTGGCAATATTTTTGGAGGTTCCTGGTCAAAAAATATTAGACACGTAATTTTCCGTTCCGACTTTATGGGGCCTAGAATCCAAGAAAAAATAAATAGCATTAAACTCATTTATTTTATATCTTCAGTTAAAAAAATTTTACCGATTATATTTAATGAAAAATACAGCCGCTTCATAGATTTTAGTTTAGGTTAATCAAATTTGGTCCAAGTAAAACAAACTAACTTCATAAATTGTTTCACACAAAAAAATGACGTAAGATTCTAAATTTTGTGTGAAAAATCTATAAAGGTAGTTCACTGCTTTGCATTGGCTGTAATTTTTCTAAAATCTGGATTTAATAGAAATTTCGGTTCAAGAATCATGTTGAACTTTTTTTTTGTAAACTCGAGAGAGAGGAACACTTTATTAAGCTGTGCTGCCCATTTTAAATGGGTTGCAAATACACAGCATACTTTATCAATCTAAGTTAGACATCTGATATTATTTATTACAAATAATTATAGCACAAAAAAAAAAAACAACAACAACAACAACAACGTAATAGTCATTATTTAAAAATATAAAAATCCATATGATAGAATGATTGATCCCTTGTGAATTATAAAATTAAAACCTGTACCACCTACAATCGATGAGGGGTTTCGGGTTACTTAGGTAGGCTGTACTGTGGAAGTGATTTGAATTCACGCTCAACCGCCAGGTTTTTTCCCCAATTAGTGTACCCACTTTTTAAGAGGCTAGGTAGTTCCCAGGAGGGTCCCCTGACCTCGAATTCGATCCACGGCCGAAATGATCGAATATAAATTTTCTGGCTCTAGCCTTACTCACTGTACTACCGCGCCTCCTATTATAAAATTACAGTTATAAAAAATAATATTAGTTCAATGCTATTTAATTTTTCTCGCTTTCTAGGGCGCATTAGTCGGAACCTTAAGAAACGTGTCTAGTATTTTTTGACCAGGAGCCTAAAAAAAAATTTGTCGTTAAGAAACGTGAGAGACTGAATGTGCCCTCCCATTGTGAGTAGAGTATAGAATTAGTAAATGGAATAGCTTAAAGAATTAAACGGAATAAAGTTCGGTATTTCAGATAGATCAGACACCAATAGTTGGATGCTACGGTGTCACCGGGACAAGATCAATAGAAGAGGTTAATTTTCTAATATCCCTAAGCTGTGTAAGAACGTAGCAATAATTTATCAAGCGGAAAGAAGGATTCATTCAGGTCGGTGATTAAAAGCGAAATGAAAACATTATTTCCTGATTAATCGATAAAACATTCAAAAGGATTCGCCCAACAGTGCCGGTACGAAGTTATATGGGAAAGAGGTTTACTCCTCCGTGTGTGGAGGGGGCTAATTAAGTGAGATCAGATGTTTAATACTAATAGTCATCCCCTCCAGAGCGTCGGCTGGGAACTTTATGGCCGAAGAATAACACAACTTGAGCAAGAATACTTGATTAGGGGAAATGGAGTTTGACGAAACTTCCCAATTGAGTCTGGGAACTTGTCCGGCAGTATGTTAATGTCTCCCTTTGTCTAAAGGAGTGGCAAGTACTGCCCTTCTTGTAAGTACCCTCCCACTTAGAGCGGCCTTCTCTCCGCTCAATCACTCCGCTTCGGAGGGTGGGGCTATTGTTATCTAGGACTTAATTATTACTTGATCGGCAGGGACTTAGCTGTTAATGTTGTGAGCTGCAAATGTAGATCCTAAGTATGTAATACTACATGGGTATCATCTTAAGTAATGATTTTATTCCCACGTTTCTTATTTTATGTCTGTTCCTCACAATCAAGTATAAACTTAATAAGAAAAGTACCTGAACCTTGTTGGATTAAATCCCCTCTCACAGCATAGTATAGTTTTCTTCCATCGCTAAGTGAATCAAGTTTTTTTTTTTTTTTTTTTTTTTTTCCACAGCACTTCACACACTGCCGGTCAAATGTTTGAGACCTTTCTGAGCCAAAATAGATTAATTTAAAAGTTTTATATCTTTATTATCCCCTCTTTCTTTATCTCTCTCTTTATTTTTTTTTTTTTTTTTTTTATTATTTACCAGCTTCATTCATAAAGTTTCATTCATATAAGTTTTTCTTTATGATATATATACATTAAAAGTTAGTGGTCCAATTCACGGATTCAAGGCGAAAAAATATAAATTAATTCTGAAAGTGCAATTTTAAGCCTTAGAAATGTCGGAAAAACAAGTAGATTAGCAGTTGATGTAATAGACGGAATAGCAGTAACAATAAGTTTACATACGAAATAAGACAAATCTTTTAAGACTAACTTACTACCACAGCTCTTCACATCTGTTAATGCTGTTGCTCAGTGTGTTTTGTTGTTATTTAGATTTTTTACATCAAGATGGATTCTACAGAACGTAAGTGAGTTTTTATTATAAAATCATCTGGACGAAAAATGCTAGTTATAACAACATCATTTCTTCTGTTTCAATTCAAACATCATTATCTGATTTCCGATTCTCGATACCAATACATCGCTTCAAAAATAAGTTGCTATTCAAAAAAATAATGAATATTAAAGCTAAAAACTCAACTAAATTTATTATAAACGAGACAGAAAAAAAATGCATAAACTATGTCTATTAGTTAATTATAATTTACAAAAAAAATAAGACATCTAACTAATTCATATAAGTTTTTAAAACTAATCTTTATTTCGGTATGGACAAGTCTATTAAGAAAAGAAATAAAAAATAATTGTATTAAAATGGTGTTTTTGTCTAGATGCATTTATTTCATAGTTGATGTAGTATCGGGGAAATCCGGTATTGTTTTGTTGTTGTTTTTTTTCTATTTATTGATACTTACAAATGTACAAAATAATATGCATCAAGGACATGTGTTGACAGTGAATACAATGGCATTTAAATAACTTGTGAAGAACTACTCACTAGTAGCACTTCAATAAAATCTACACTAAAAGGTCTCTAGGCCATCTTCTTTTTAGACGCCTCGGAGGATTATCAGGGATGGAGGAGGAAGCAAGTTGGGAGACTAGTGAATTGGAGTGGTCATGGAGCTTACTTTGGAAGGATAAGTATCTGGTGTGGGCTAAATCAGAAACATACGGAACATTAATATCTTTATAGATAAGTTAATTGGTCACATAGTAAGGAGCATTGATGATTTTTCGAAGGATTTTGGATTGTAAGGATTGGATGGTTTAGTAGAGCCCCAAAGCTCAACTCCGTACGTCCAAATAGGTCTAATCACTGTCATGTAAATGAGTCTTTTGTAATTAATTGGGAGCTTTGAACGTTTGTCTAGTGAATGTTGAAGTAGTCTGAAATCGGTATTGTAATCAGATTTCTTTGCTTTCCAAAAATAAATACCTTTAACAACTTGATTGGTTTTCAGAACAAAGAAGGTTTTGAAGAGAAATGTTTTAAATTACCGAGTAGAGAAAGATCAAGTACATGAAAATTGGTCTGTTAATCATAACAGACTTATGAATTACAAAAAATATTTTTGCTTATATATTTGTAACTTTTTTTTGTAATTAGTAAATCGATATATAATAATATAAATAATTTGGTATAACAAAACTATTGTCGAAATTATACCTACCGATTCACATTGGATTACTGATTCTCATGAGTATCGACACATCCATACATTAAATTACTCTATAACTTTTGAAAATGGTAAGAACTAAACGGAATAGAGAAAAAGAGAGGAAATTTTAAAATTTTGGATTTATATGAAAAACACAAAGGATAGATGGAAAATATAATAGCATCTGAGTTTATTTGATAATTGTAATCATCTATTGGATTGGATTTAGTTAATATGGTTACAGAAAAGAATTCTATTGAATAGTATTGTAGCTGTGAATGTTGTCGGGTTGTTAATATCCTTTATTTAATTGAATTCCTTTGCAAGAACCTGGGCATAAACCCATCAGAAGGGGGCTTAGCCTGATACAATGAGCTTCAGGCGGTTTCAATAGGATTCGATCGACAATGGTGTAAACGTGAATAGCAACACTAGCGGCCGGGCTGGGTCACGTTTGGGGCAGGATCTTTTGACGAATCCGAAGAAAGGGCACATGGACTGCCACGGGATGGTTTGTTAGTCCCTCTGTTATTATTATCATTTTTTAATAGAAATATATTTCAACAGAAAAATAAATCAGCAAATATTTCATAATAATTTTTTTTAGGAAAAGTAAAAAAAAATAAATAATTTTATTAGGAATAAATCTATTGAAAAACTGTAAATTTAAATTGGTTTTAAAAAATCCATACCTTCAATGTCAAATTTTACATAATTGTACACAAAGAACCATACCTGAAAAAAGAAAAAAAATATGATTAATATATTTATCATTAAATATAAAATTAATGTATAGTGTTTTTTATTATATTATCTTTAATACTAAATTCAATAAAACCAAACAGGACTTGTTTGGACCAGTTACATTTTGTTTTTCTTTTTTTGAAAATGTCGAATACTTGTTTAGTTATTCACTTTTCATTCATTATAAATATTTATATTTATCATTATTATGACACTTTAACTTTTATTACGTGTAAATGTATAGGATAAGAGTATTTAAGAATTATTTTATTCCTTGATGGTCATCCAATAACTTTCCATTCCTCTGTTAAAAATTTAGGCTTAACCATTGATCAAACCCTCTCCTGGAAATCCCATATTGCACAAATCTCCCTAAGGTCAATCGGTATCCTAAAACTATTTCACCGCTCCCGTCACCTCCTTCCCCTACCCACACGTAAACTTCTAGTATCCTCCCTTATCTTCCCCCAATTTGACTATGGTTTCGTGATATATGGCGGGCTCTCGACGGTTCTTGAGGACAGATTAAAACGGATCATGAATTGCTTCATTAGGTTTGTTTTCGGAACCTCGAGACGTTCCCATTTTTCGCATCTCTACACTGAGTTAAATTGGCTTTTATCCTCCTTCCGCAGAAAATACTTCCTATGCACCTACCTATTCCAAGTTATCAACCCCGTCACTCTCCCTTCATTTACAGTAACTTGAAATTCAAGTCTGCTATCAAATCACAACAATACAAGTTCTCGTATTTCCGATCTCTATACTCCGTCCCACAGAAGTACTGCATTTCAACGTTCCTTCCTTGTCCGATCCTCTACTCTTTGGAATTCCCTCCCCTTCTGTATCCGCAATGCTTCTTCCCTTGGAGCATTCAAAACACTACTCTTTCACTATCTTCTTTCCCTCCAACCCGACGTTCTCTAATTATAAGGATGTATGTACTATGTATGTAATCGTCTAATTTTATTACTAAGACCGTCAGACATAAAACATTATGTTTCCCAGAATAAAGTTTTCTTTCTATTCTATTCTATTTTAACTTTTTAATAATCCTTGATTAAAATTGAAAAATAGATAAACAAAAGCAATATCTTATTTTTTATTTAAAGTTATTCTTAAGGGACTTTTGTCCCAGAAAAAGTTTTCTTTCATTCTATTTTAACTTTTTAATAATCCTATTAAAATTATAATTATCAAAATACATTTTCTCAAATATATGTGAATGGTAGATAGCTGTTCGATGTCACAGTAATTAACGATAATCTGGCAAATGAAAATTTTCCATATTTAATGTTATTGAAAACCGGATAAATATATAAATAGAAGCAATACTTAAAAAACAGCTATACTTTTCGCATTTAAAATTTAGCTCAATGAGACAAAATCGTATCGATTGTTATATCAAAACCACATACGCTAATCTTTTATTTTTTGAAATATGTAAACATGGTAGATAGTAACACCCCGTTACGTAATTATAATAATAATCGTTCAACAATTCAATAATCAAATAAATATTAATAATCTTAACAATAAAATAATATTAATAATCAAATAAATAATAATCAATTCAACAAATAATTTTCGCTGTAAAAAACAAAAAATACAATTTCTCATTTTTTTTTTTGTGTCCATTGAATAAAGTGCAACTGATCCGTTGTTAAGTGAATTTATTAAGTTTTTTTTTTTACATAGAATTACATTATCAATAACCTAAAATGACTGAACTTTTGATTTCATACTATTCAAGTTGAAATAAAAACTAAAACTTGATTCGATTAAATAAAATCTAAAATAATAACAGTCAGTATCTGATTTATTTTAGTTAATGTATACGTTTTCCATGGTATGGTCAACAGTGTAGGCTTGTCAGTAAACAAATGAATAAAGTAGTTCATACTAATAAGAAACGTGCAAAAATTGAAAAAAAAAAAACTACTACCTTGTATCAACATTCAACCTTGCGGGCGTGTGTGACCGTCTAATCAGATGACTAAACGAATAAAGAGAAAACTACCATGGAGGAATTTCTCTAGGAAGGAACAAAATCGAGAGGATGGTCTTTCTTAGAGAAATATTGAAATATATTGTCAAGACCTTATGATGGCATCCACATTTTTGAGAGTGGTACAAGATAAAATGGACATAATGATTTTAATACAGTGTTTTCACATTTTTTTATTACATTATATGCTGTTGATTTAATATATATCAACAATGTCAAAATTATTGACAAAAATAAATGCACATTATATTTCATACATTCATTTTAATCGGAATGATGACCCAAGTATCATTAGCTCAAGTTAGAGATTAAATAATTAGGTGGGTATTACAAGCCCACTTTATTTTCTGTAAAATAAAATAAAAAGTTAGATTTTTTAAAATTTATGGTTCATGGTTCATAAACGCAAAGAGGCATCCTTTCTCCTTCATATCTTACTGATTAAAAGATTTCTATCCCACCTTGACAAAACCAGAATATAACTAGCGCCCTAAGCAAAGGATGGACTAATCAAGGAAGGGCAAGAAGGGTCAGTGAATCTGAATAGGACCAGGCACCCCCCCCCCCCCCCCCACGATGGACTGATTAGGGCTATCCTTCCAGGGAGGGCTTTGTGTTCAGGACACGTCCTGGCTAGTTCGGGGAGATAGTGGTCTCTCTCGTCCTCTGTCACATTCAGGGAACTTTCCTTGAAAAGTTGTTAAGCTTAGATCAAAGGAGTACTTGGAATTTTACTTCATCCATATAATACTTATGACATTTCCATTCCACAATTACTAAAAAAAAAAAAATTTCCCAAAAATCAATACGTCCCTGACTAGGAAAAACAATGATTATCTATAATCTACTGCTTTTATATCAACTTCTTCTGATAATGAATCTTTGAACATTTTTCGGCCTGAAGGTCTCAACACTTCAAAAAATGTAGGCAAAACTTTTTTCATTCAAACCAATAGGTCCTTACTTCAAATGTTACATAAAAAAATGTTTTTTATTACATTTTTAATCAAAAAACTGTCGTCGAATTTCCGAACTGAGCAACGTCAACAGAGCTAAAGCGTATCCAAAATTTTTCATTTTTGAGAGCGAAAAAAAGTTTTGAGGTTCAAAAAAACGTTACACAAAAAAACTGCAGATCTCCAGCCAAAGTACCACCTAAAAATATTTTTAATTTTATCGGTTGACTGTACATAAAGATGGGGGGAAATAGCGTGGTCAACAGAAACCATATGTTTATTGTACCAACGTTTTGGCTTTCTTCTATCGGGACATTCCTAAGAGGACTCCAAGAAGTCATTAGTCATTCGAATGCTTTGTTTCTTTTGAGTGCACTCTCAACTATATTCTCTATAGTTTCTATCCTTAACTAGTTTAAAAAAAACAAAAACATATCGACTAAGGTGTAAATAACAATACTAAATTATAATTAAGGAGGAAAAGTAATAATACATATGATAATATAACTATCCTATAGATAGGAGAATTATATAATATGACTAATTCTATTTTTCTTAGATTTTTTCTGGCTAACCAAAAAATTAGACATGAATGGTGATGACGAGTTTAATTAAATTTACAATAAAAAATAGTTTACTCAGACATTAAGAATTCTTCTTCTTTAGCTCTACAGTCCGGGTGGACCATGGCTTCATGAACAATAGCCGTCCAGGAACCCTATCCATAGCTTTCTTCCTCCAGTTGGTCACTCTCAGCCGTTCAAGATCATCGGCCACATAACTCAGCCATCTTCTTCTCGGCCTTCCCTTTCTTCTAGGACGATATACCTTACTTTGAAACATCCTTTTTTGGGGTTCTGTCGTCAAGCATTCTCATTACATGACACATCAAATTCAATCCGGCGGGATTTTATAGAACTCACAATTTCAAATTTGTCGTACAGCTTTTATATCTCATTGATTGTTCTTCTTCTCTATTCTTGAGTTCTTACATCAAAAACAGGACAAAATGTTTTTCTAAGAACTTTCCTTTCAAAGATTCTCAATGCATTTGTAATAGTGGTGGTAAGCGTCCACGTTTTTGCGGTGTATGTGAGGATATGTCTAATAAAAGTCATGTACAGCCTTACTTTCGTTTTTCTAGATAACAATGATGATCAGAAAACATCAATTTTGAAAAAAACACAATTTGCGGCCATGATTCTCTTGTGCACTTCTATTATAAATTTACTTGCATTTTACTTGCACAACTCTGCCCCTAGATAGGTGAAGGTACTGAAATTTTCAAAAACATAACCTTCTACAACAAGATTGTTGGTAACTCTTGATTTTTCTGCTTAATAAGTAAGTCATGTATGACCGCTATTAATTTTAATTATAACAACTTAATTATTCTGTTGTTGTGAATATATTTTTCCCCCATTTTTTGGACATGAATGGTTATGGCGAGTTTAATGAAATTTAGAATGAAAATTAGTTTATTCAGACTTTGGATTGTAAAAGTTATGATGCATACACATTAGGAATTAAAAATAGATAATTTGAAATAAAATCAATATAAAATTATTTACAAACTCAAGATACGGAAATTGAAAAACTACTTGAGAAGGGGAAAAATATATTATATACAGTAGGAATAAGGTGTTTCTAGACGATTTAACAGCCTTTTTCCCCCTTTGATAAACAGCAAAACCTCCACCTGCTTTATTGATAAACTAATTTCCACAGTTCCGAGAATGTATGAAGAGAGTGGACGTGATCCCGGATATAGTGGGATTACACCGCAGGGCAATTACTAAGGCCCATATAGAAGTTGTGTCGAAGCAGCAAAAAGTAGGGGACTTCTAAGGGTACAAATCCCGCTTATCTATATTGCGCTTTTTGTCGCTTCGTAGATTGCTGCCATAAAGCGAATATCTTCTCAGCCAGGTCACGTCCGCTCCACAAAGAAACGCAACGCAGGGCTCGAACGGAAATGGTAAATTATAAATTACAATAAACTTAAGAGTTATTTACGACTGTGGTTTAAAGTTTAGTACGCAATAAAAAAAAGTAATTTTGAACAGTAATAGTGAAGTTAGGCCTTAGAGACGTAAGTCATTAGTCAAAGAATAAAGTTTATCACTTGAGGTACGCCTTTTATACCATCAAAAGGATCAATAAAATTAGAATTGGTGAGTCATTGGAATTTTTTTATTCGAAAGCTAGTTTCGAATGTTGAAATTATACCATCAGTTGTAAAAACATACGTATAATTCAAAACATCAGCACTTTGATATATGGATTATATAAACTCCCCTTCAAATTATTGCAACATCCATAATTCTCGAGATTTTCCTGGTTTTTACCTTAATCCATACTTGGTATATATTCATATTAATATTATTTATTAAACATGAGACATTAAGGATTAGACACATCAATGTTTTCCCTGTTAATAACAAACGATGGAATTTTAGATTATCAAATTTCCTTCAGTCCATGTTTATCATTCGTTTCGTTATTTAGAATTATACAAAGAAACGAATGACCTGGAAACGGACGTTAGGTTAAGGAGGCTACGTTTCTACGGTCATATGGTCAGGATGAACCAGAGCAGAATAAATAGGAAGATCTTTGGGAAAATGTGGAGATATAAAGGGGTTGGGGGGTACATCGGACAGATGAAGAGAGAAACGTGGAAATTGGGAATTTCAAGTCAAGACTGTTTCGATAGGGATAGATATAGGGAAAAACTAAGGGAAATAAAGGTCCTTGTGGGTACCAAGGAGTTGAGGGGGAAGAGAGTATGGAGCGAGGAAGAAAGAAGAATGCAGTCTGAAAGAATGAAGAAGAGTTGAGAGGAGAGGCAGAGGGGGGTGGGGTGTGGGGAGAGTTAGGAGGAAATGATATTCTCGTTTCGTGTAAAAAAAAAATGTTTATGCCTAGTTTAGAAATGTTTATTATAGACTGCAGAACCTTTCTTTATTATGAAAAAAATACGTTTTTATAAATTCAAATATTCAAGACGGGGAGTATATATTACATTTTAAAGAAAGGCAAGACTAGAAATCAAATATTTGATTCCTAAGCAGGCAAAATGGAAGGATTTCTAATAGATATCTAGTAGTAGACTGATTGTGAATATAAAGAGACGAACAGGAGGTTGGGTAGGTAAGTTTTTCATTCTTTTCTTAGGGGTCAAAGTCCTCATATACTTTATCCATGGCATATAAAATGTATAATGATTATTTTTTTAAAAATTAAATAAAACATTCAATATTTTAAAAAAAGTTACTTTAAAGTAACTAAATTAAAAGTAAAGTTTCATACATAATTTAAAAAAAAATTATGTTTTTTAAATCAGTATTCGAATTTTTTTAGTATTAAGGTTTATATTCACCTCTTCTGTTATCCTAATAGATTAACTATATATAAATCCCATTATCATATAAATAATAGTTGAAAAAAATACCATAGATCCCGCCCTCATTCCTATCTATTTTTTAAAAAAAACAAAAAAAAAATATATATATAAATATTGCTAACATGGAGTGGATTAACATTATGGATTATCATCATCAGTTCCTAGAACCAGTGCCTCTCTAAACTAATTTAACTTTCTACTTGAAGTAATCCTAAGGGCAGAGGTTTCACAAAGGCTAAGAGATAGCCTCACAAAGACTACATGAGGCAGGGGAGTGGAAACCGGGTTATCCTCTTCTATAATATCCTGGTTCATAACGCCCTGCCACAAACACGAGGGGGTCCAAAATAGATAACAAACAGACCCAGTAAACAATCTAATAGGGGTAGCACTTAGCTCTGCAAGTTTCTCAGCTTGGATGCGTATCGTCTGACGACGTAATCAAGACTACAGAATATCGTGCTGTAAATTAAATATTTTTTTAAAGATATATTTCAAAAATAAGCTTGATTGCCTGATATAATAGTAAGTGTCATTCTTAATATCAGGGATATGTCGGTTCTCAATTCTACAGTTTCATGAGAAAAGAATCAGTATTGAGAATCCATGATTCAAATTAATTTCTAGGAACTGATCGACACCATTGCCGTTGGTGACTGTTATGAGCTAACTAATTATTCGATTATTATAAAACAATTCTCCTCTCTAAATTGCTATAAAAGATGTTTTATTAATGTTTAATAAGAAAGCAATTTTTCAGATAATAAACCAACACTGCTAGTTAAAGATTTTTTTTATAACCATCTTTTGATATATACAACTTAATACATTATATACAACAGGTAAATTTGAGGAAAATTATTACAAAGACTAGTAAAGAACTACTAGTGAATACTGAGTTGTCTTCATTAGAAGGTCCCTTGACCGTCTCCTTTTTTAGAATCCTCGGAGGATTATCGAAAATAGGGCGTGAGGCAAGTTTGGAGTCTCGTAGATTCGAGTGGATATGGAGTTTACTATGAAATAATAGGAGTCTGGTTTGAGCTATATCAGCAACATAAGGAAAATAGTCCAATCAATAAACATATTGAGTGCATAAAATATGCGACTATTTTTTACCAGAGGGCTGCTCCTCGTTAGGAGTAGTTAGAAGATAAAAATACTAAAAGTTTTGAGTTTTTCGATTTAATCACGAAAAACAGTGGACTCTAAAAAAATATGTTACAGATAAAAATTAAAACTAATCAAATTTTCTATAAACTGTTTTATATACATATTTGTCAAATTTCCAACTGTTTTCGAGATATAGGTTATTGAAAACTAATTTACATAAAAGAATAGTTTTTTACCTCACTTTTTGTCAAACATTTGCTTCAAGTGGTGGCAGAAAATGAAACTGTTTGACAAAAAGTGAGGTAAAAACTATTCTTTTGTGTAAATTAATCGATTTTCAATAACCTATATCTCGAAATGTTTTAAAGAAAATGTAATTTTTTTTTTTTAATTTTTATTTGAAACATATTTTTCTACAGTCCACTGTTTCCGAGATACAATCGAAAAAAACAAAAAATAGGATCTTCTCCCCCCCCCCCACATTGTATGCAAACCCCAAAGGGGCGGGGACTTTAATATGTTCTATCTACTCCTAATGAAGATCTGAGGTAAAAAAAAAAAAAAAATCACATATTTCATGCAATCTACAATATATTTATTGACTATACTGTGTCCCTTATGTTGCTGATATAGCCCAAACCAGACTCCTATCGTTTCATAGTAAACTCCATACTCACTCGTATCCACTAGTCTCCCAACTTGCCTCAGACTCCATTTTCGATAATCCTCCGAGGCGTCTATAAAGTAGACAAGAAGCAAACAAGATCGTTTCTTAGAAAAAATATATTAAAAAAAAAGTTGTAGAGCATTAAATTGACTTTAATTTCATTTTCTGCCACTTGAAGCAAATGTTTGAAAAACATTGAGATAATCTTTTTTTTTTTTTTTTTGAAATAATTATCGATTTTCAATAAACTGTATCTCGAAAACCACTGGAAGTTTGACAAATATGTATGTATATAAACAATTTTAAAGAAAATTTAATTGGCTTTTTTTTTTTTAATAAGAACATTTTTCTATAGTCTACTGTTTTCGAGTTATAATCGAAAAATTAAAAAATTGAACTTGCTTCCCTCATCCACCGGTAGCTCACCCCCAGGGGAGGTTATGATTAACTTATAACTCCTCCTAACGAAGCCCTAAGGTCAAAAATAATCGCATCTTTCATGCACTCTACACACCTCATTGACAAGACTAACATTAAGATCTTTATAGATAAGTTTATGACATAAAAAGGGGCATTGCTGATCTTACGAGGGATTGTAAGGATTGAAGACTTTGAAAGAATAATGGAGCCCAAAAGCTCAACTTTATATGTCAAAATGGGTCCAATAATTGTCATTTAAATAAATCATTCACAATTTATTTGGAGCTTTGGACGCTTGTCTAGTAAATGTAGGAGTAGTCGGAAACGACAAGCAGTTCCTTGTCTATTAAGGCTAAAATGTATTTACAAATACCTTTGATAGCTTAATATAACAATAAGGGTTACTCTTTATTAATATCAGGGATATATCGATTCTTGATTCCACCGATTCTTGGAAAGATAACCGGTATTTAGAATCGACGATACTAAATAATTTCTAAGAACCGATTTTTACCGTTGATTATCGAAATGGTTTTGTGATACCTAGTAGATAATTTTTGTACATAAATTCCTCTCTCTAAACTGCTATAAACTGTATTTTATTCATATAGCAATTTTTCAGCAATTAACACTGCTAGGTAGAGAATTTAAAACAATTTTCAATAATTACGTATTGCCCTTAATTAACCTTAAAGCGCAAGCTTAAAGCCCTTTGGGACCAGAGTGGACTAGAGCGATATTTAATTTTAGTGTTTCCTTTAATAATTTCGTCAATGCGAACCCAACCTACAAATTTTTTAGTCTCTAAGCTCTTAAATAAAGAGAACGACTCCCTTCCAGGCTAAGTGAATCCCTTTTAACGCCGAACTTCTGAAGTATACAAGGGGTAGCATTAATCAAATATATATTCATGGAACACATTACAAAAATCGCGAAGGACATATTAATTTGCAAATATAAATAAGAACAACTATCTGTTATCACATATCTTTTCTATTTTTTTTACTTTGAATCTTTTATTTACACCTGTCAATAAAACCTTCATAGGAAAGTGCGTAATATTTGCCCCACTTGTATAGCGCCATTCTAAAATCCCGCACAATATCTTATTTTGTTTTTATAGGACTCCTAGACATAGGTAAAAATAAAAATTTGTTAACTGTACCAAAAGGTAGAGTGAACTTGCTTATTTTAGTGTTATTGGGAACCATGTGTTCCATAGTCCGTTCTCACCCTTATCTGTGCGTAGACTGCAAACGGTTTTCGTTTTAACTTGTGGATCCTATTCATTTTTTCCCTGAAATTGTGTAAGTATCTTTTAATATAATATGCGATTTAACGTAAAAAAAAAATAATAAAGTTTCAAATTAATTTTTGCACTGAACCCTTTTTATTCATCAAATTTTCACAACCACATGCAATTATGAAAATTCCTAATAACATCGTAACTAGAGTTTCATTGCATTTTAAACTTTTTCTTACAATTTATCTCTGTGAAAATATTAAATTGCATTTTACACATTATTATTAATCAATAATTTTTTTTTTAAATAATTAATTTAAAAAGTTTGTTCAGGTCTTCTCCTCCTTCTATTTTTTATTAACAAAATTACCACTAACAATAATATTTTATAATTGGGACAGATATATTTCACTATTTGTGTAGAGATTAAGTATATTTTTTTTTTTTTTTTTTTTTAAATGACCTATCTTATATCTGATAGAATAGTTTTTTATATGCAAAAAAAAAAATGTTCCTTGAAATTTTTAATGAAAAATGTTTTTAAAATTTAAGCATATGATTTCCTGCCAACAGTATCCTTTAATAATATCCCACTGATCCCTGTTGAACAGATCCGCTATCTAGGACTCCAACCGGACAAACGTTTAACTTAAAATGCTCGTCGTTTTTGACTTCTTAAACATTTACTAGACAAACGTTTAAAACTTCCGATTTTTTATAAAAGACTCATTTATATAACAGTAACCAGACCTATTTGGACTTATAGAGTTGAGCTTTGGGGCTCAACTAAACCTTCAAATTCTTCCCATATCCAATCCTTACAATCCAAAATCCTTCAAAAAACCCTTAATACTCGATACTTTGTTACCAATAAACATATTCATAAAGATCTTAATGTTCCATATATTGCTGATTTAGCCCAAACCAGATACCTATCCTTTCATAGAAAACTCCATAACCACACTAATCCTCTAGTCGCTCAACTTCCGAGGCGTCTAAAAAGAGGGCCTAGAACCGTCTAGTGCAGAACTTTAGTTGAAGTGTTACTGATGTGTATTTTTTCAAGTTTTTACATGTTATTGTTATTGTTGTGAACACATTTACTAGATGTATATATATTGAACAGTTGTAAATTTCAATAAAAGAGAATATAAAAATTTAAGCATAAGTAGTGCAGTGGCAACTCCTCCTAACTTGATTTTTTTTCTCATCTTAACTCATGAGATGTCTCATCCAACTTCTTTTTAGCCTTCACTGGGTGTTTCATAAATCATGAGTTAATCTGAATTAGTGTTCAAATTCAATTTCCGAATTGAAAGGGATCCAAATTATACTCCATGGCTTCGAAAACGAAGACGGGCTTTCGTTGTTGTTATCTTATTACATAACAAGTTAATCTGATATAAACTTCTAAAAAGATTATATAACCAATAAATTGAAATAAATAAATCCAATTGTGGAATCCCGTTTCTCCCAAAGTGCCATCATGATCTGGCCGTTACATTGCCGGGGAAATATTACGGTTTGAAAGCTGTTACCTGGATGGGTTACGTTAGCTGTATTACTATCCTGAAGGGCCCTCCAACACAGAAGGGACCTCTAACGAAGTCCTTCATAATTTATAAGGGAAAAGTGCAGTTTAATAAAGTTTTTAATTTTCCCGGCCAGGGGGCATCCATTTATTATTATGCCAATAGACTGGGACATTCATTACGGGGGGAGGGCTTTATTTTATCGTTTATTAGTTCGTCCAGTCTTCCGGGGATTTAATTAACCTAAGGTTTTCGAAGAGTCAAGAGGTAACAGTTCTTCGAAACGTTGAATATTCCAGGAATCCGCTGATTGGAGTTCTAATTGACGATGTAATTGGATGCAGCTGCTTATCAAGTTTCATCCACGTGAGTATTTTATAACAATATCGTCCGTACTAGAACACTTCGGCTGAGAAGCTGCGCATTTCATGATTTAAGATTAACTTGAGGACATAACTTTTTTTTTTTTTTTTAATGTATTCAGAACTATAGAAAAAAAAATACATCTAATAGATATTATAGATAAAGATAATAATGACATTTCAATGGCAAGTAAAGGAACTATTTTTTGATTAAATAATGGTTTTATTTTAGAAAGTTTCGAGAGTATCTTGTTTTCAGAAGTCCCGAAGTTATATGCGGAAATTAATTGGATGAATATTAAGAGACTAGTGGGTTTATGTTTAAAAGTTTCTTATGTTCAGATGTTTTTTGTATGCGGATTCCAAGCAATATGTGTATGTCCTAAGGAAGTCCTATGAACAATCAATTGTTTCGTTGAAGGAGATTTAATTTAAGTATTTCATTTTTTAAAAAGCATAACTCCTATTTATCCTTAATTCAAAGGATAAATAGGAATTATGCTTTTTAAAAAAGGAAAACAAGTCCTATGAAGTGGATATGTTTAAGTTACCAGTATCTGTACAAAAAAAGTAAATTATTGAAAAAAGAAAAGTATTTTGTGTAAAAAAATAACAACACATTCTTATAACTTTAAAATTCTCATTAAAATTGCTGAAATACCAATGAAAAAAAAAAAAAAAAAAAAAAAAAAAAAAACACTAGTACCACTAACAACCCATTAACGGTATTGGATTCAGTACTTCGGCAAGGAAGTACTGTTACAGAGCCAACGGTTGTGAAAGGAGATCCCCGAAATTCACGCTCAACCGCACGAAATAAATTGTCAAGTACACCACTCATCAACCCATTAACGCATTAAACAGCTGCTTTATGCACCAACTCTGACACTTTGACTCAAACTTTTACTATACAAAGCCATGCTCAGAAATTCATTATTATACGGTATACCACTCCTACGCTACCTTTATCCAACAATCTCAAAATTTTTTTTTTTTTTTAGGTAAATGTCAACTTCATGACCTCGAAGAAACTGGAGTGACTAAAATTAATAAAGAAATAAAATAGCAGAAAACAAAAAATGTTATACTTTTTTTTTTTTTTAAATAAACTCTTTAAGTACTATAATTCATTTAAATCATAGAATAGTGACTTAAAAGTTTATAGTGGTGAACAAATGTTAAAGATTTTTTTAATGGATTTTAGCTTTTTTTTTGTGTGTGTGTGCGTCTTGAAAATGAATTTTAACTTGATTATCTCGGAAAAGGTAAGGGGAAAGATCCTAAAAAAAGAAAAAATTAAAATTATGCTAATTTTTCATTTTTTGTTGCCGTTTATAAAAAAGTAATCATCAAAATAAAAAGTATACGCAAAAATAAAATAATAAAATAGATCAAAGTTTATTTACCTTTAGAGGCATAATTTTAAATCATAGTATTTTCTATTTCATTTTTTAATTTTTTTTTTATTTTAGGTACCTATAGTTAGGAACCAAATTTGAAACTCCGGCTTTTAACCAAAAAAACATAAATATTATCTGAGAAGAACTTTAATATTTGTCCTCACCTACCTGTATGCTTATAGGACTGACTGCAAGGGCGGAAGGTATACCATACCGCATAACATACGTGGCACGCAAGCATGAAACTTCTAGTCCAAACACACCAAAAACTATTATGTTGTTTCATAGTATCCATAGCTCCATATCCAAGGAAAATTAATAGTAAAAACAGTTATTCAATTGTAATCTTTAGACAAGAATGTTTACCTAAATATTCTTAAAATGGTGTAGGAGGAAATTCCTAAAAGAAAGGATCGTAAGGATAAATAAGGAGATTATTTTAATTGAATTTTCGGATTTGTTAACTATAGGATCTTTTCATAAGATTCACTAAGCCTTGATGAACAGATCCGTTACCTAGGACTCTACCTGGACAAGCTTGTTATTTAAAAACCACTGACAACACTAAAATGACTAGAAACGTCGCTATCGAGTACTTCAACATTTACTATACAATCGCTCTAAGCTCCCAATCATTCACAATGAACTCATTTGCTCGAGAGTAATTAGACTTTTTTAGACAAATGGATTCGAGTTTCGAAGCTCCAATAAGCCAATTCATCCCGTATCTAGTCCTTACATTCAAAATCCTGAACGCTTCTTATTGCATCAAAAATAGACTTGTTATGATTTAAAAGTTCTATAAGTTGCAGAAGTTGCCCGAATCAGTTGTCTGTCCATTCATAAGAAGCTAGAAATCCATACGAATCTACTGGTCTCTCGACTTGTTTCCCACTCGATTTCCGATAACCCTCCGAGGCGTTGAAAAGAAAATGGCCATGTGACCTTCTAATGTAGAACTTTTACTGAAGGGCTACTTAATGAGTAGTTCTTTACTTCTGTAATCATTTTCCGCACATTTATTAGCTGTATATAGGTAAGCACTACCAATTGGCAGTTATTATACAAGTTATATCAATTTTCGAATACATTTACTTTATTCATAGACTGTATAGAATTGTAAATAATAATAATACAACAAATTAAAAAAAAAAATGGCTAAATCATTTTTAATGTGACATCTTTCTCAGTTATTTTCCGATAATGTTCTTATAACCTCATAAATATGGCCGCAGTAAATAATCTAAAGCTCATATCTCAGCCATCTCTGGTTTGATCACCCTATTTTATTATAGTTCTTTCTTAAGAAAACTGAATTTTACTCTAGAAAAACAAAACAAAGTTAATGCAGTCATTACTCAAAAGGAAATGGTTCGCAGTGATTTTGGAATTCATTGAAATGATAAGACTAGAACTCATTCAGTATTTATAGTTTAATTGAGAATTCTTCAATGGAAAGTTCTTTGGATACTTTAATAAACACTGCAAACAGCTATTATAATACTAGTAAAAGATAAAATGAAAATTGAAATATAGTCTATTCTTATCATTTCTCCCACTGCAGGGGGGTTAGGACTAGGGTGAAAAGATATGACTTTTTCTTTTGAAATATATAATTCAACATCTTTAATTTTTATTAAAAGTAAATAGAAGAGGTACATTTGGTTATTAGATGAATAAATATCTTGTTGATATATTTAGAGGGTTTAATAATAATTAATCCGGATTCAAAAAATTAACATCAAATAATTTAATTATGCCACCGTTTCAGTCATAGTATTGATGGCCATCATCAGGATTAGAAAAGAAACGTCATATATAAAAAAAAAAAAAAAAAAAAAAAAAAAAAAAAAAAAAAAAAAAAAAAAAAAAAAAAAAAAAAAAAAAAAAAAAAAAAAAAAAAAAAAAAAAAAAAAAAAAAAAAAAAAAATTTGAAAACAAGTCAAATTTAAATAAAGTGTTAATTAAGTAGAAAATAAACTTTAATTAAGAGCCTAAAATGTACTGCCTGGGAGCCTTTCTAGACGTAGAACAAGCTTTTGACCGAGACTTGCACCCAGAACTTCTTTTAAATAAAATTAATTAATTAAAATTAATTATTTATAAATAATTAATACAAAAGAATTATTATCTGGCAGCGGATATATCAGACAGTAACCTCTGTAAATTATATATTAGATAATTATAAAATAAATAAAAATTTGATACTTATAAATATATAAGATAGAAATTTAAAATTAAGAACTATTTTTCAAGTTTATATAAGAAACTTTCTTACACTAATGTATCATTACACAAATTCGGAAGATTGATGAAAAAGGAGGTGGATGAATAGGTTGTTTTTTAAGGATGCGAGAGAAGGAGCATTGCGAATTGAAATGGGTGGGGAATTCCATAATATGGTTGCATGAATAATAAAGGATTCTTCAAAGAAAAGTCCTCACTTTGTTACAAACAAACTTATTCTAAAATATCTTAGAGTACCTACCATACGTTTCTGCCAGCTCAAACTAGATATATAGGATAGATATCATCCTTGATAGACAATAATGAATGAAAAAATATATTTATTTAATATTAACCTTATTAAATTATATTCAAACTTTAATTAATTTAGAAAATAAAATATTTCCTAAAAATAAGATAATTATTTTAGAAAATTTATTTCATTTTAATTTAGTTGAAATTAAATCTCTTAAATCCTAAAATTAAATCCTTTAATATACTGTTTTATGCATATTTCAGAAAAATAACCAGATTTATGATACAGATTTTATAACAGTTTAGGAAGACATGAATTTATTTACTATTAACTGAATAGCTTTTAACGTGTCCAGATAGTAATGTAATAACAGTTTATGAGATATAAAATAAAGCTCTACCGGCATGGATTGAATAGATAGTACATTCCATAAAGTTAAATACTACACAAAGTATATAAAATGTAGTAAAAACTTCCCATATAAAAGTTTATTATATGTATTTACGGCACTATGGCAAAAATAAAATTTCAATAGAGACATTTATTATTGCTTGAACACAGGCAGACCGGATGGTGTAACTCTCCTCAGTTACTCAGTCCTTTTTTTGAATGGTACATCGTCAGGATACCCACAAATCGAATCACATCCCTTTTGGGCCAATTTAACTGTGACATTTTTTGTAACTCGTAAACGGGCTGGTGGGGGGTATTTTTACGAGATTTAATCAAATTTTCATTTAAAGGATCTAATAATAAATTTAACCATCTTGAAGATAAAATAAATTTTTTATCGGACATATATTTTCGGAGTAATAGCTAAAAGATTACCAATAAACGTGTTTCCTCGGAGAAGTGGGACTGACAAGTTAGCCAATCTCTACAACGTTCCCAAAACCATAACTTCGCGAAAAATGGTCCGATTTTGGAATTTTTAAATTTTATTTTGTAGGTACTGGTTCCAGCCGCGATTTATTTAAAGATCAAATCAAGCAATAGAAGCTATAACAAATTATTCCCTAATAATGCCATTACGCGGAGGGGTAACATCAACTGGCAAAGCCAGCAGCCATTATCTTTTCCAAATAACTTTCCACTTTATATTGTAATAATTAAAAATAAACTTTTTTTTTAATTTAAGTAGTTTTTGTTTCATCGAAGTAACAAATACCCGATACTCTCTTTGGACAACCTGTATTATAGCATAATATTTTTGTAGGGACGATTTTAAAGTCTCAGTAAATATTTCCAAAAATTGCATTTGAGTACTGCGAATAGTGAAGAGAAAAAATGGAACACTATCGGGTTTGATGACCCAGTACACATTGCGGTTATTCTGTTTGACTTATTAGATTGGAAATTAGAGCCAGTTCGGAAATTGGAAAGAGGAAAGAAAAGGAAAATTTATAGCTGGGGCAGCAGAACTAGCCAACTTGGGGTCCCCTCCCACCGGGGCCATTCCGGTCCCTATTCAGAGCTTCGTCTTGTTTATTTCTTTTTTCGGTATTCATTTCCGTTCGCTACTCTCTAATAGAATGAATATTCAATATTTGTTCCAATCTATGGTCAAGATTATTCGTTAATTTAAAATAATATATTCTAGACAAGCGTTAAAAGCTCCCAATTAATAAAAAAATACTCATTTACATGAGAGTCATCAGACTTATTTATATATAGTATGGATAATTATAATACGAAATTCTTCCTAACCTCCTCTATGCTCCAAATTATGTCACAAATAAACTTTCAAAACTGTCTAAATGTAGCATATGTTGCATATTTAAACCAAACAAGATATCTATCCTTCCATAACAAGCTACATACCTACTCAAATACACTAGTCACCCAACTTGGTTCTCAATTGGTTACCGATAACCCTCCGAGGCGTATGAAAAGAAGATGGCCAAGAGATCTTCTAATGTAGAACTTTTACTGAAGTGCTACTTAATGAGTAGTTCTTTACTTCTGTAATTATTTTCTACACATTTATCTGCTGTTTTATATTGTACTAGCATACCCCGTCCTGTAAGAATTACTGCAGAAATTGGGAAGGAATGATGAAACATAGAAAAAGTGGCAAGGAAATAAAGAAAAGAAGACTGATCTTTTTTTTAACGTTAATTCAAGAGGCTGTCAAAAATAAAAATCTTTAAGTATATCTGGGGAAAGAAGTAACAACTAGTTGGATTTGACAATGTAAAAAAGATTTAGAAAAACTAAACGGCAAAAGAAGCAGCAAAGTGAAAGCATACCTATAGAAATAAAGTTTTAAACTTAGGATTTCGTGTTACAACAAATAAGAGAACAGTTACAAAGTGGTCGAAAAAAAGAAGTGGTTAAAGAATGAAAGAATATTAGAGGAAAAGAAAACAGCAAATGAAAATAAATTGAAATCGGCACGTGTTTCCAAGTTAGCCAATACGAAAAAAAAAAAAAAAAAAAAAAAAAAAAAAGTCAAAGAGCCACATGTAGTTATCTACACAATAGCACAATAAAGTAAAAAACGGAGCCAGCTAAACATGGTTGTAGAGTGAAAAATTAAATAAAAGAAAATTACATATACAGCAAAATCTTGATAATCCGGCCTTTTGCTATTCCGACACCCCAGTAATCCGGCCTGCGATAATCTTGCGAGAATTCCCCTCGATTCGCCACTGCCATTTGTTTCATTGGTTCATTTAAGAACGGCGGTGGTAAACACCAAGTTCCAAATTTATTCTGCAATAAAATCCTAGGAAAAGATGACTTGACTTTACTGCAAGCAATAGATGACTAGATAAATGTAAAAGTCTCATTGGGATAATGTTCCAAGCTATTCAAGAAGAAAAAAAAAATTTCTGTCGTTAAATTATTTCAGCTGTCAAACCTCTACAAGATAAATTTACTTGTAACGTTCAAGGGGTGGGACCAAAACAAGTCTAGAACGCTGACGAGTAAAACTACTACCTCCTACTACTACATACCTACGAAATTTTCGCTCATAGAAATAAAGATAAGATAAATGTGGATTGAAAAGCATGGAAGAGGGGTAGCTACTCCATATTGGGCTTCACATTTTGGATGATGAAGGGACAGATTTAATGAGAAAGAGAGAAAAGAGGAGAAGCAGACGGAGAAATCCCTCATCCATCCAGGGCTTCTTTTGTGTAATTGTTAAAGATTGTGAGGGATTTTCGTCGTGAGCATGTCATGTATCACAATCAACCGGTATTCTGTGTACTCTTTGATTTAATTCTTATTTCTTTTACTATCCTAATATATCTTATAACACCATCTTGGTGATTTGTGGACTGACTAGAAAATCCGACAATAAAGTAATCAATGAGCTCTGTGGTCAGATCCAGAGTCTATAACTAGTAATAGTAAAAATAAAAATAAATTAAAAAATGAAATAAAATCCTAACTCATTATTATGCCGAATTAAAGTAGCTCTACCCATCCCTTCTTAGATAACATACCTCGAATCTTTTGTCAAACTACTTTCTTTAGATATTCTACATTTTTCTTTTGCCATCTTCAATTCAAACCATCAATATAATACCATAATCACTAGAGCTCCTTGTGATCCATATTCTTCCTCTCAAAAAGCGGCAAAAAACATCCTAATTTTTTATAACCTAAATTCTCTAAGTAATCTGATGGAATCTTTCTTTCTTAACATCCAACATGTCTCCTGATTTAAAATACTATTTAGTTTTGAGGACATAGGTCGTAGGTATATTGTTTCGGTACATACCCGATTATATTTACATATCCCGAATATATTTACATATTCCGATTTAATTTACACATATGGTACATATTCTGAATATATTTGAATGTAAACGTGTGTAGGCTGGATTTTTGAACAACCAAGGAAAACCTATTGCTGGGGTAGGAGGTGTAAGAACGCATATTTTAATAAAAAAATATTAATATTATGCTAGTCATATGTTTTAATTTTGAATTTTAGTGTTATACTATTATCATTATTATACCGTACCTACAAATAAAAGATTATAATAAAGTAAAATAAAAAAGGAAGGAAAGCGTCGATGTAGAAGCAAAATTGGTACTTCAAATGGCTTCGTCGCTAGAAATGATTTTGGAATCCCTTACCCATCTCTATTCGCTATGCTTCCTTGCTCACTTCTTTTGAAATTATTTATTTTTTCACCCCCTCAATTATTAATCTTTCAAAAACATGTAATTATAAATGTGTAAAAAAAATCTTTGGAAATAAATTCGAAGATCAGTTTTCAATTTTGATCCCCGCCTTTTCTATTTTTAAGCTTCTAATTTATTATCTAATGAAGGTTACTGTCTGCAATATATCGAACCAGAAAACAATACATTTTTATAATATACATGTTATAATTATGACATAGTGTACTAGAATAAATATTATTTTCATTTAATTTTATATTAAAATCTTCTTTGAGATTGTTTTAATACATGTTGCTATTTCGTTACATGTAGCTCGTGGATTTGTTAAATACCTTTCCGTTTACAAATATAGATCTTGTCAGTAGATACACAATAATTCCTTCTATCATATTATATTCTCTGTCTGATTTTTTTTACTTCTATTTATCGTGTTAATCAATTATTTTATGAGTAGTTCCATTATGGTTTAGGAGTAGGGTATGATGTTTTAATTATGATTATAAATATAAATAAATAAAAATGCTTAGCGAACCCGAAGGTTCAATGCCGAAACCACCAACCGTTGACCGCACACATCCCTCCAACCCACTTCACCAAAACCCAAATCACCCCGGTCGGCCCTGACTCTCGGTCTACCCCTTGGTCGTTAACCTGACGGCTCAAAACCGATTACTTTTTTCATTATTCGATCATTACTAAGCCCAACGACTTTACATGTCCATTTTAACTTGAACTATGTTTATGGGATGTAACTCGCGCAGTTCCGCATTGTGAAGCCTATTAATAATGATTAGTAAGTAATTTTTTATTTACTGCTATTATAATTTTGATAAAATGAGTCCATGGATTATCTTATGCTTGATCTGCTCATAGGTCATATAGTATTATACTTATTTTGACTATTAAAGATATGTGGTTTCTTTTCTACGACTAAGGCTTGGCTTTTCCAGGTCTGTCTCAACCATCGACTTTGGCTATGGTTTAGCCCATCTTTGATCCTACAGCATCTACTTCCTTCACACGCTTCTCAAAAACGCCTCTTCTTATTTTCTGGGTGCATATTAAATAGGGGTGTACTCCTTCTATCTAACCTTTGCATTTCTTCTCTGGAATTTTGAATCCTTTGTTAGAAAACTTTTCAAAGCTGTTCGATAAAGGACTAACTGGATCAAGCCCTTAAAGGTACCGATGCTATATTTTAATTGGGTTCTTGTATGCAACTACGCTGAGGGTGGGTATATTCTCATAGATATATTTTTATATGCCACTAACCCTTGATCCTGTCCTATAAAATAATAATTGTTTGTTTGCTATTTAATTAACAGCTAAATACTTAACAGTATAAAAAATATCTATATATCTTAAATAATAGTAATTCATAATTACAATCATCATCGCCAAAATCTCTGATGAAACAAATTCAAAATCAGAAATCAACTAACTCAGCCTGATTATGCCTGATGATTCCCCACCGTGCAACGGACGTCCACATTACGTATCCATACAATTTAATCACGAGATTCCAATTTGTCCGTTATGATTACGTCAATAATGGCGATGTAGCTGAGGATTGTCGGACGAATGATTTACATTTCAAAAGGATTATTCATGAGCCGTATTGATCTGTTTGTTGGTCAGGGAACGGCCTGGTCCTTTCATATAGGCAGTCTTTGATGTGTGATCCAACGCAAAATGCAAATAAAATCAACATATACCGTAATATTTACACATACATTTTATAAAAATAAAGAATATAAGGATTTTAACGACTATCGTTTTAATTAATATTAGAAGCTGAAGTGTGATCTCATTGAATATAGATTTCTATTTTTTTTTCTTAAAGCGATTTTAGAATATCCATGGTTTTAAAAAAAAAAAAACTACTTTAATCTATTTACATATATATATTAAAGAAGCCATTTTTCGTTTGTGATCACTAACCGCTAAAACTTTAGAACCAATCTGTACAAATTTTAACATCTTCTTCATAGTTCAAGGAAGGTTTAGCAATGATAAAATTTACAAATTTACTTTTAAATTGTTTTAAAAAGCGATAATTATGTGGTGCGCGGTGAAGTTTGAAAATGTTGATCGATAGGTGGCCGGTGCCATTTAAGAGAGGACATAAAGGTACAGTGTTATATAGAGCTAGAAATTGATAATACAATTTGCTAAATACTAATAAATTGTTATAAAAAAAACTAAAAATGTTGAAATATCGAGCGGTATGAGGTCAGCTTCATTCTACAACAGAGTTTGCAATAGTAAAACTATTAAATACATCAGAACCACATTTTAACTATATTATTTTCATAGTTTAGGAAGGTTTTAAATAGTATAGTTTACTATAATAATTTAAATGTACAGTGTTAAATGGTAAAGGGTGGCCTCACTGTAATTAACTTTTAAAGTTAAAAATTCAAATCCAACTAGATGAAATCAAAATATCGATTTCTTATATTTTGATATTGTGTGACGATATTTCCAAATGGCTGGAAATACATTTAAAAAAAATAAAATTATCATTGCAATTAACACAGCTGGATCGTATGAACATTTCACGCATCCGTGCTATTCATTTGTAAATAATAAAGATTATTTTTATTGCAAGTCATCTAAGAACAATGATCAGATACAGTTCTTGTAATACTTATATGTAAAAAAAAAATTGAAAAAAACAACAACAAAAAAACAAACAATCAGAATGATCTTTCTTATAAATGGTAATATAATATATAAATTGGTGTATTGTGGATGACTTTGTGTAGTTATAAAGGTAACCCCTTCCTTTATTCACATAATCACGAATTTTGAGTAGTTTATGTTTAAAGTTTTTATTTTTATTACATTTTCCTTTAGCTGGAATCACATCCTTCATCTTCTTTATATGTCTTTTTTATAGTTGTTTTGAAATAGTTAGATTTTCCTAACAAACACATCTGTACCCAATGGACGAGACTGCATTAAAAAAAAAGTGACATAACTCCTTTCTTTCCCTTCAAAGGATAATAAAAAGAAAATTGTTTCCAACCACATCCAAGGCACTTTTTGGAACCTCTTATTCTGTTCGAGCAACTAAAGGTCTCTAGATTAACTATTCCTAACAAGATCCGAAATGTTTCGACAGGTACCATCTCAGTCTAAAGCTTCCTCCTTGAACAGTTCATTGGGAATAGAACAAAAGGAAGAAAACAAAGTCCTCAGGCTGTGAAGAGAGGCTGAACTATCAGGCAGTTTTGAATAGTAATCACATTGATTGTGACCAACTCGGTTTGAGTTTGCTATCTGAGATTCAATGCTATCAACTTGTGGAGCTGTAACTTCTTCCAGGGCCTCTTTGTGCCACCGGTCCTCTCCCCCAGTCGCTAAGATAAACATCTCACTTGGCAATGAATATATATCACTTCTCAATTCCTTGCTTTCTCTCTCTTATCGCTACTATACCTCTGTAAACCTGTGGAATAAAAGTCTCATCTCGTTGTTTAGCTCTGTTATGTTTCCAATACTATATATAAATGTATATAAGTTTAAAAAAAAAAAAAATGTTTTTAATAAATGTGACATTTTGCTTTTATTAAGGTCAATAAGTGATATTCTTCTTGCAATAGCTCAACGGACCATTACTGTTCCCAGGAATTCTCCAACGACTTCCGCCAGTCTTGTTCCTTGAGCAGCCTTCCTCCTATCTCCGACTTCCAAGATTCTCCTAGCATCCTCGGTTTCGTCTTCGATCCATCAAAGATGAGGTCTTCCTCTGCTTCTAGTTCTTTGCGTATCCTCATTTATTAAACTTTTGAGGATATTATCCTCTGACATACAAGCCACGTGGTAACCCTACCTCATTCTTTAATAAATAAGTAATACAGATGAAAATATAGCTTTTTTCAGTGAATTTCATAATTTTTTTCAACCAATTTCATAATTTTTTCAACCAATTTCATAATTTTTTCAACCAATTCCATAATTTTACCATCCAATTTCATAATTTTTTCAACCAATTACATACTTTCTTTCAACCAATTTTATAATTTTTTCAACCAATTTCATAATTTTACCAACCAATTTCATAATTTCTTCAACCGATTAAATAATTTTTCAATTGAATTCGTAATTTTTTCAAACGATTTCATACACATAATCCCATGATGTATTGTTATCAAGAACTCACCTAGAATTCAATGAGGATTAGATTGATGGAATTATTTAGAGATGTATGTATAAATCCATCCATACAATAGGTAAAATAAAAACAAATAAAAAAACATCTGACTATAATAATATCTTATCAAAAACAATGCTACTAGTAAAAAGAAAAAAAATAGAGAAAATACAACCACAATACCCATACCATCTAAACAACCAAGAAGGCTGGGAAAATTAAAATCAATTCAACCAATTTCGTACTTTTTCAACCAATTTCATAATTTTTTCAACCATACAATTTTTAATTTTTTACAACCAATTTCAACCGATTAAATAATTTTTTTAAACGAATTCATAATTTTTTTAAATGATTTCATACACATAATCCCATGAGGTATTGTTATCAAGAACTTACCTAGAATTCAATGAGGATTTGATTGATGGAATTATTTGAGATGTATATATAAATCCATCCAAAACAATACTATATAAAATCCATCCAAACAATATGTAAAAAACATCTGATTATTATAACTCTTATAAAAACAATGCTACTAGTAAAAAGAAAAAAAAATAGTGAAAAGATAGAGAGAGGTGTAGAGATAGAGAGAGAGAGAGAGAGAGATAGAGAGAGAGAGAGAGAGAGAGAGAGAGAGAGAGAGAGAGAGAGAGAGAGAGAGAGGAGAGAGAGAGAGAGAGAGAGAGAGAGAGAGAGAGAGAGAGAGAGAGAGAGAGAGAGAGAGAGAGAGAGAGAGAGAGAGGAGAGAGAGAGAGAGAGAGAGAGAGGAGAGAGAGAGAGAGAGAGAGAGAGAGAGAGAGAGAGAGAGAGAGAGAGAGAGAGAGAGAGAGAGGAGAGAGAGAGAGAGAGAGAGAGAGAGAGAGAGAGAGAGAGAGAGAGAGAGAGAGAGAGAGAGAGAGAGAGAGAGAGAGAGAGAGAGAGAGAGGAGAGAGAGAGAGAGAGAGAGGGAGGGAGAGAGAGTGAGTGAGAGAGTGAGTGAGAGAGAGAGAGAGTGAGAAGAGTGAGACTGTGTGATTGTATTTAAATTTACTTTCGTTCATTTCACTATTAATTTATTATATTAAATCATTCATTAAAGTTTATTTTTAAATTTGTATAGTTAGTTTTTTTTAATTTCATTTTATTTTATAAGTCTTCATTGTAAGTAATGTGTGAATGGATTATTTGCCACCTCCTTACGAGTTCGGCCATCTGTGGACCACGTTTAACAATTCATTTCTTGCTCTTTTGTTATTTCCAATATCTCTTCATCACCTCTGCCTGATCTTTTCTCCTTTGTCATCCGTATTACTTATTTCCCTAAGAGAAGCAGTGAGATATTAGCTTTTAAATTTATAGGTGATTTAAAGGCAATTTTAAAAAAAATTTAATTTATAGATAACTCAAATTTTTCCGACTCAATGGAGCTTCTCTTGAATCGAATTCCCATTTCTTGTGTACGTCATAAATAGAAGCTTCAAGGAAAACGTTGAAATATTTTTAAGGTTGTCACATCAAGCCGATTCTCAAATACTATTCTCCCATTCAGGTGGTCAAAACAAGGTTTTAGAGGGAGGGTGTTGAGACTGGAAATAAAATCTGGAATTGCTAATGAGAGTGGCGGGACTAAGTTGGTTAGGCCCTGAATCGAATCATTTTCAACTCGGATACTGCAATCCAGGCTAATTCGTTATCAGTTTCATTCCTGTTGTAATTCAATTATACTTCCTAAAATTTCAATTATGTAATTGGAAAATCAGGGAAAATGTGTAACTTGATGAAACAGGCCAACGTATTGTTCATTCGTAATTACGCTATACATAAAAATCAATTAATTAAAAATTAAATAACCAAGAGGGATGGAAGAAATCACTCTAATGGAACTAACAGGAAAGGAGGGGAGCTCCAATTTTGCTTAATAGGACCAAACATAAGATTTAATGATCATTCCAATTTTAGAAAACTCCAATCTAGTTTATATTTCCAATTACTACGAAAAAGATTCCATTTCTCCAATTAATTTCTGTAAGTTTGATACATCGTGGATATAAGGAGCAAAAAATATTTTAGAAAAATTGCAGATCCGACGAAAACATGCTGGTTCGTTGAGCTCGCTGGACCCCTCATAGTAAAATAAATTACACTATAAAGGCTGAGAAAAGATAAGGTAATAGAAAGGGTTTTAAAAAATGGTTATGAATGGTTACACGTAAGGGCCATGAATCTTCTGGATTATAAGAGAACTGAAAGTGGTATAGAGCTTAGCCTAATACATCACCTTCAAGGTGCAAGATTTTCTCTACTAAATCTATCTTAATATTACTAAAGAAAAAAAAAAGAAAATTTATAGTTATGAAAAACTCTAAATTTGACTTATATTGTTTTTTTAATTTTAAATCTAGAATAAAGATTTTACAAGCATAGATAACACATAAAAATATCATCTTTGATTCATAAAAAAATTTATTAGGAGTATATTTAATATATGAATAATAGCCAAAGAATTTTCATAAACTATTTTTATTTAATTATTTGAATTACATTTTAAATTATTATTGTTTTCTTTAAACGATTCATCATCTAACCAATATCTAGATGTGCAACTTGCAATCGAAAATAAAATAATATTGTATAAAAAAATATATATATAACATTATTTGTAAAGTTATAAATAAAATATTTTTTAACTTATTTATCCATATCCATATATAGACCGGTTAAGTGAACAAAAAATTGAACACGATTTCAATATTTTTACATACATATAAAAATATATGTAAAGAAAACCACTTCATTCATATACGAGTGCTTTTATTAAGTTACCCATGATGCAATAAGACCTAACACAGAATGCCTATTAAAAGTCACAATAAACAGATGTGAATGATAAGAATGGATTGTTATTAGCCTGTACGACTACATTAATATTAACTCTTACATTAATAAGGGCTTTAAATAGTTTCATTTGTTACAGGTGAGTGAATGTATTGTATTAACAATTAACAGCTTGTCTTTTAATGTAAATATATATTGTAAATTAAACCCTTTGTTACAGAGAGAAACGATTTTTTTTTTATTTCAGAACATCTTTATTCAAAAAAAAATAGTACGTTAATACATATATTATTAAAATATAATGTGTCTAGACAGAGTTTTACAAAATATCATCCTTCTTGATGTTTTAATGTGATTGAGTGTTAGTTAAAAACATGTTAACAAAAACAGTGTTACAGTTAAATAGCTATAAGGACATATCCCGCCCCGAACCCCCACCGCCACTCTTCTATATCGTACCTTTTTAGCAAAAAGAGTAAACGGAAAGGGGTCGTTAGCGATGATCTCCAGCCTCCTGAAGAATGAATTAACAAAGGCGGAATATCCTTCCGCCATTTTTAAAACAGTATCCTGGAGGACAACAATGGCGAAAGTTATCCATCGGATAACTTAAAAACCGTTAATACAGCATCCTTAAGGACGAAAAAACTAAAAAAATTCCGCCATATTAAAACAGCATCCTTAAGAACGAAAACTAATTCTAATTGTGGAAGGAGAGAGTGGCCAAGGATGTCCTTCGGCCTTAAAAAATCGTCAGATCTGTAAAACAGTGTTAGCGACATTTAGTGGCGATCTTACACTGAGATTATGATAGTAACAAAGGAAAAAAAGGGTAAATAATTAAACAGATGGGAATAAATAAAATAAATAAAATAAGTAAACAGAAATTAAAAGAGAGTTTTAAGACTTAAATTTGTCCTTCCATTCCAGTTGGTTGGCTTCCTCTTTTTTCTTCTTTAAATCCTTCTTCAGAGGATTGGACAGGATAGGAAGCATGTCGTGAAATTGGATGTGACAACGTTTTATGTACTGAACAGGGTTTTCTAGATTAAATCGAGATGGAAAATCTCCAGCGTCAGTCGGTCTGTACGCCAAGGGGGCTGTCTTCGTATAGTCATTAGTGTTCTGTTTTGAAGAAGTCTAGGACGATGGATAGCTTTATAAAGAAGAAGTTTCAGTCGGACTGATAAAGTTGGAGAGCGAAAGAGATGTGAAAGAGAAGTGACTGTTTGACGAGCGAAGTTTAGACGATGACGGAAATGACTGGAAAAGGTTAGGTGTCTAACACCAAGGTAGTTAATAGATGAATCAATCGGAATTTCGGTATTATTAAGCTTGATTGGCTGGATCTTTTAGGGAGAAACGAAATTGAATTCTTATTTCATATATAGAGAAATAAAAACATCGATTATACATTCTTGAAATATCGATTAGACATTGATAAGAATTTATGTTTTTAAAATATCGAACTAGAATATTTTATGAACAACATTGATAATGCTATAATAATTTATTTATTCGAAACTAAGACAAATAATTCGGAATAAATACATAATTACGCTAGCTAGAAGGGACACTACGCCCTCTTAAGTTAATTAATCACCTAGAGTTCCCCATTCCAACTATTAATTAATTAATCAACTAATCAGAGGCTGCTAGGAGCTAATTAAATAAACCTTTAATATAACTATTATTAACAAGTTGGACGGGACTGTTAGAGCAGACAGGGAAGCCCTATCTCTGTTTACTAAACACTCGGAGGAATAGTCGTTATCTTGACCCAGCTCCACCGCTGCCTGGGGGGGAGGGTAGCAGTTTATCAAAGCTCTTATCGCTCCTCATTGATCTCCTGCTTCGTGCTCTCTTACATAACGAGGTCTACGGCTGCTAAAACGGAGAATGTTGTATTAAGTTACGCTTAGCTTAGTTAGGCTTAGCTCCTTACTAAGACTGCTCTAACTTAGCAGTTAGGATTGATATATTCAGATAACATAAGCTCTGACATGTAATGGGTTCATTCACTTCGAGGATAACTGGATGTCAAGAAATAGTTTATATATATTATGCAACAGGTTTTATGGAAGGGCCTAGACTTGTTAACCTTCCATTAGTCACATGATTCTGTGAGGTGCATGATGAAATGTTTTTGGACGTGTCTTGATCAAATCAAACTTGTAATGGACAAGACTCCAGGTATGCATTTACCAGCGTACCCTTCAAGTATCAGCACCTAATCCAATTCCGCCCTAAACTCTTCAGGTCTACAGCATATCAAAACACCTATGAGGTGCATGCGACTACTACAGTATTATTTTGGTTCTAGAATTCAACATGGCTTTACAGTAGCATTAGTATTGGAGAATTAATATGTATTTTTATTTAAAACAATAAAAACTTATAAAAAACCTTAAAACAAGAAATAAAATACATTTTGAGTTGTTTCTATCGAAGAAGGGTAAAGCACACCAGAGGTCCTAAGCAACAACTCTTTTTCCGTATTAGGCACGAGACTAACGGAAAAATAAAGCTTTGACAAAAAAGTTGAAAGTATCTATAAAATTGAAGATTCCTAGTTAGGATCTATCTGAAATATTGAGGAAATAATCTCCCACCTCCTCATGCTCAGCCAGGAGAATTCCATGTTGGCGGGCCGGTAAGGGAAGGACAAAAAACGTTATAACATCGACCAGCAAAAACTCCACCAATTTTTTTTCTATAGTAACGTATTACAGTTTTTGTTGTTTATAAAGCTAGAGTCCGGGGTATACATTGGCCTCTCGCACAATTCCACTTAATTCGTTCCTATTCACTCCTCCAATCGGTAACCCCAAGTATCCTCATGTCTACATTATTTTGCAGGAATTTTCCAGGGCTTTTTCTCTTTTGTTTCCCTGGAAAGCTCTCTGTCATAATCTTCTTTACGATTCTCTCGCAGGTCATCCAGTCGACATGTCCAAGCCAGCTAATTCTTCATGATTTTATAAACTGTACAATACCCGCATGGTTGATTAATTCGTCCGTTTCTTGGATACTTCTTATGTACCAGACGCTTGTTCACAAATTGGCAATATATATTCATGTCATTATCTTCCTCTCGAAGACTCGTTATAGAGAGCAGAGTCGATTTGAGTAGGTTTACAAGGCTAAAGTATTTATAGCCAGTCATTATTCTTTTCTTGATCAAATCACCGGTCCCATTCGCAGAATTAATTTCAGTGCCTAGGCCTGATTAACCGCTTTAAAGTTGTAATTATTGTATTTAAAGGTACGCATTCTTCTTGATTCGGAAGTTTAATTGTTTAGTAGAAAACAAAATGTGAGTCTGCTAGAGGAACATTTTCTCTTCTACGATATATTAAATTATACTAAATATTTTTGTTTTCATTTTTTTTTTTTTTTTTTTTTGACACGAAACGACCTTATGGACGACGTGAATATCATTTCCTCCCAACTTTCCCCACACATCCCTCCCTCTTCTTCTCCTACAACCTCTTCTTCATTCTCCCAGACTGCATTCTTCTTTCTTCCTCGCTCCATACCCTCCTCCTCCTCACCTCCTTGGTACCCACAAGGACCTTTATTTCCCCTAGTCTTTCCCTATATCTATCCCTATCGAAACAGTCTTGACTTGAAATCCAATATCTCCGTTTCTTTCTTCATCTGCCCGATGTACCCCCCAGCCCCTTTATACCCCCACATTTTCCCAAAGATCTTCCTATTTATTCTGTTCTGGTGCATCCTCACCATATGACCGTAGAAACGTAGCCTCCTTAACCTCATGTCCGTTTCCAGGTCATCCATTTCTCTGTATAATTCTCTGTTAGGCCTCAGCCTATATCCTTCCGGTAATTTTATTGGCCCATAAAATTTTCAATATTATTGATAAAATATAATAAATAATTAGGTTTATTGGTACAATTAGGCATAACCAATCGAATGAAACCGAAATATAATTTTAAAATAATACAATCAACAATAACTTATTAATTTTCATATTGATTAAACTCTTATTTTTCCCCTATAAAATTGAGTCAATCTTATCAGAGATTAATGAAACGATTAGACACGAACATATGGAAATTATTTAAGGTTACTTTTAAAACATTTAATTATCGTTTATTGGACAAATATTTAATACTAGCTTACCCCATCGCAGCTTCGCCCGCTCTCATAAATAAAGAACTTAGATTATTTTAATTAATAATTGAATTGAATTTGTTAATAGATAAAAATAATAAAAATATTGTATTCGCAAGTATGGAAGTAGGCATTATTTCTTCAATGATATTTTTACGCACGGCAGTAATTTTTAACCTGATTAAGATTGAATTGATGAGGTGTTTGAAGAGCACGTGAAATCATAATTAGACATCCATTTTGGCAGCAATAATTTTATCGATCTATCTGGTTTCTTACTATAAAAGTCAGTTTGCAAGCCTCGTTAATAGGACTCAAGACTATACATTTTAATTTTTATTAGAGTAAAATTTATTATTATAAAACGTCCTAGAGCTATGAAGACGTTGTAGTTAAAATTTGGTACAGTTAGGCTTATTAGTTTTACCATAGTAAACTCTGTTGCAGAATGGCCACATATTGGTAGATTTTTAAACTGCACTGGGATCCACTTGTCGCTTCATATATTTATCGCTTTAGTAAAAATCGAATTGGAAATAAGTAAATTTTATCTTAAATTTCTAAATCTATGTAACAACGTACAACTTTGTAACCTCTTTCGAATGGTGTTCGCCACCTATCGGTCGATTATCAAACTTCACTGCGCACTACAGACCCATCGCTATTTTATGGCAATATAATTAAAAATCTTTAAATTTTATTATTGCTAAACCTTCCTTGAGCTATGAACATGATATGGTTAAAATTTGATACAGGTTGGTTCAGTAGTTTTTGCGGTTATTGTTCTCAAACGAAAAATGGATTGTCCTTTTATAGAATAGTATAGATACAATAGGTATATGGATTGGTATCAATGTAATTATAATTACTATATTTTTAAAATTATAAAACCATAATAGTTTTCACTGTCGTGTTGTCATTTATTTATAGTATTTGACAATACCATCGAATTACAAGGAAATTTTCTCAGAAAGATTATTAAAAATATCTTCTTTAGATAGGAACATTTAGTTATAGACGAATCTGCAATCAAGTAAGAGGAATCTAAAATAATAATGAGAATAATAGGATTAGAAATATATAAAATGAGAGGAAAAATATGAGCTAGGTTTACTACGATCTAGGAAGCAGGGCCGTAGAAGGAAGGCCGTCTAGAAGGCGGCGGATCTAATCAATCAAGGAGGCTGTGGCTCTTCGAGGTAAGTGAATTCTCGATGTTTAGCTACACCTCCCGGCCCTACCCCTCTATCGAATATTTATATCGATCAGACAGATGATATATCGAACTATACTTAATAACTGAACACCTTATTATGAGCTGGCTGAATGTTGTATTCTCCTAACAATAGTTTATATATACCGTTAATTATTGATATTGTTATACGATAATACTCCAAAAACAACAAAAATTGCTAAGAGCAACCGTTTAAATATTTAGAAAAATTATAAAAACAGGCTCTGGTGTAAATTTGGGCACTCCTCCATGGTGACTAAGGGAGATACTGAAGACTGGCGGCGAGGATCGTCTATGGAGCCATTTTCTAATTAAAGAACGCAGTAACCATTCATTCAACTAATGTGGATGCAGCTTGAGATATTGTGCAAATTGGTGTTCATTCAGGACTGTAAACGTTTGAGAGACACGAGAAATCGTTTTCGTTTCATGTACTTGTGCTTATTTTTTAAATAATTAAACAATGATATTTGGAAGCGGAGATCATAAGCTACTTTTTAAATCACACCTTTAGTAACCTAAGCTTTCAGGTTGCATGTGATAGTGGTCATCTTCCTTAGGTTGAATTGGTGTAAATATGTGCACCCTTTCTTAGTGTAAATATGGACCCCCATAACTTCGACATATCTCTTGTTAAAGATCCCAACGTGTATCGTTTTTGATGAAACATTTTATGAAGACACTCGGGGAGAGGTGTAGGTAAAATGTACCCAAATGTGGGAACTTAGATCTCCCCATCCTGCAGCTTTCATCGAGTAATTCTCTTACAAATACTACCTAATATCTGGTTCGGAAAAAAAAAATAATCTACACTATTATGTAAAAGGAAAAGCTATTTTTAGTTTGGAATTATTAACAACGAAAACAACGGAACCAATCTGGACCAAATTTTAACTTTATCATCTCTATAGTTCGATGAGTAGTTTAAAAATAGCAAAATCTACTGATTTTTAATTAATTTTGTAGTAAAAAAGCGATAATATGTGGGATAACAATAAAGTTTAAACATTTCCGATAGGTGGCGAGTGTCATTCTACATCAGAGGTTTTAAAAGTACGGTGTTATATTGAGTTTGAAATTGATAATAAAATTTACTTATACTCAATTAAATTATTAATAAAAAATTTAGTATGAGGTGTGACATGTTTATTTAAGTGAAGCTTGAAATTCCACGGATATGTGGTTTACAACAATAGAATTGGTACGCAATGAAGTTTACAATGACAAATTACTGAACCCATCTGTACTAGATTTTAACTACTTACATCATTTTCATAGTTCTAGGAAGGTTTAGCAATTATGAAATTTATAATAATAAAAATTTATCATATGATCCTATATCTTTATGGTTAGCAATTAATCCTATCAGATGAAACTAATAAAATTATTTCTGCTTAGTAAACAATATAACCAAATCAGAATGTTGATCCTTTTCCTTTTGATATTGTGTGTAAATATGATTTATGGGCCTTTAATTGTAAGGAAGACTAAAACGACTAGAAACTGTACGTCGTTACAGACTACTTCAACATTTACTAGACAAACGTTCAAAGCTCCCAATCAATTACAAAAAACTCATATACTTGACTGTGATTAGACCTATTTGGACGTACGAAATAGAGCTCTGGGGATCCACTATACCATTCATCTCGTATTCAATTCTTACATTCCAAAATCCTTCAAAAAATCCTTAATGCTCTTTACTCGGTTACCAATAAACTTATCCATAACGATCTTAATGTTCTATATGTTGCTGATTTAGCCCACACCAGATACCTATCCTTTCATAGTAAACTCTATAACCACTCAAATCCTTTAGTTTCTTAACTTGCTTCCCACTCCATATCCGATAATCCTCCGAGGCGTCATAAAAGAAGATGGTCTAGAGACCTTTTAGTGCAGAATTTTTATTGAAGTGCTACTGATGAGTAGTTCTTTTCAAGTTTTTACATGTTATTGCAATCGTTATCAACACGTTTACATGATGTATATATTTCGTACAGTTGTAAAATAAAAAGTTTTTAGCACTGCTAATGCAGTCCATTATCCGTAAGAGTTTCTTAATAGTTTTTGTCCATCAGGGTTATCAACCCATACATTAAAATTGAAAATTAGAAAACTAGAATGCTCGGGTGATTGAAACTCGGTTGATCGAACCCTGAGTGTAACAGATAAATATTAATAAAATTGATATTAACTTGTAACCACCCCTTTCCCAAACATACAACATGGTGTTGGGGCTATAGATCCAGCTCAAGACGTCGAGAGGGGGCGGGTGATATTAGGCCGCAAGGGCCAGACATAAAGCCCGAAACAATTCCAGGTTTTACGAGGGAGGGGGGGGGGAGAGGGGGCCCAACAAATTTGTCCCACCCCTCGCAGACCTCGGAGCCAAACTGGAACACTCCATCAGGCGCCGTACTCAAGCCACTACGTGTCCCGACTCTTTACCATCCGCCTTCCATCGCTTATAAAGCAACGATCCACTTTTAGCTTTTATCGCAATTTATCAGCTATGAAGTTTCCATGAGCATTTGGAAATTACCAGCGTAACAAAATGGGTAATTTAGTGAATACCCCTCATTTAATACTTTAAGTAACGTTTTTCATAAAACGTTAAAAAGAGTATCATATGATGTTTTCGATGGTGTTTCAGACGACTAGAAAATATCGAGGATACATTTTAGGCGAGCTGTTGATCGGGACGATTGGAGGAAGGCTGTAGAGCGGGCCAAAGACAGCTTTATGTATCTGTCGTGCCAATAAATATTATGTTACAATATAAATATAATAAAACATGCGTTAGAATATGTAACTACATGTAATTAGAAAGTATAGAGGAGATAAGGAGATAGTTGTAATTAGATAGTTGTAGTTAAATATCCTAACGCATGCTACTATATCTGTACCTCAGAACACTATGTCAAATTGCATTACAGACCTAAAATTTGTTCGTAATCTTGCAGTTGTCTTCATTACGGTCCGGCTGTTAGCAACTCTCAGAGTCGGTGCTATGGTGCTAGGAATAGTAGTTTAAATGATTACTTTATTTTTTTAATCTTATTCACTGCTATCAATGTTACCATAATACAGACTATGAATGAATCGATGAGTGAAAATATAGCCTCGTCTAAAATATATGAATAATTAAACTAATTTTATTAGTATCATTGCTTCCAAAACTTGTTATGTTGATAAACCAGATCCTTTCAATGTATTGTTTTTTTATTTATTCCTGCTAGTTAATACTCATAGATAAACATGATTTAAAATCAAAGGAAAGGTTCTCAGTACAATGTAAACTTAAAAAATATATTTTATATATATATATATATAATATTATTTTTGAAGAGAAAAGATTTGACCCGATCGGGATTCGAACCCAAGTTTCCACCTCTCTAGCGTGGCGCCTTATCCAACTAGGCCACCGGGGTCGTATCCGAACCAGGCAAATCCTCTCTCTTCAGTGATCCATAACCCCCGGGCACTCGCAAATCGCGATGTGATTCCGGGGATGAATGTTCATATTGAACATTACATTTAACTTGGATCTATTGACAATCCGTCACCGGTATATATATATATATATATGTAATTTTTCTTGATTTAAATCAATATTATTAAATATATTTTTTTATTTTTGAAGAGAAAAGATTTGACCCGGTCGGGATTCGAACCCAAGTTTCCACCTCTCTAGCGTGGCGCCTTATCCAACTAGGCCACCGGGGTCGTATCCGAACCAGGCAAATCCTCTCTCTTCAGTGATCCATAACCCCCGGGCACTCGCAAATCGCGATGTGATTCCGGGGATGAATGTTCATATTGAACATTACATTTAACTTGGATCTATTGACAATCCGTCACCGGTATATATATATATGTAATTTTTCTTGATATAAATTAATATTATTAAATATATTTTTTATTTTTGAAGAGAAAAGATTTGACCCGGTCGGGATTCGAACCCAAGTTTCCACCTCTCTAGCGAGGCGCCTTATCCAACTAGGCCACCGGGGTCGTATCCGAACCAGGCAAATCCTCTCTCTTCAGTGATCCATAACCCCCGGGCACTCGCAAATCGCGATGTGATTCCGGGGATGAATGTTCATATTGAACATTACATTTAACTTGGATCTATTGATAATCCTTTGTCAATAGTTGTTATGGATCACTGAAGAGAGAGGAGGTCAAATCTTTTCTCTTCAAAAATAAAATAAAATATTTAATAATATTGATTTATATCAAGAAAAATTACATATATATATACCGGTGACGGATTGTCAATAGATCCAAGTTAAATGTAATGTTCAATATGAACATTCATCCCCGGAATCACATCGCGATTTGCGAGTGCCCGGGGGTTATGGATCACTGAAGAGAGAGGATTTGTCTGGTTCGGATACGACCCCGGTGGCCTAGTTGGATAAGGCGCCACGCTAGAGAGGTGGAAACTTGGGTTCGAATCCCGACCGGGTCAAATCTTTTCTCTTCAAAAATAAAATAATATATTTAATAATATTGATTTATATCAAGAAAAATTACACACATATATATATATATATATATATATATATATATATATATTAATTAATTAAATATAGGAAAAGTAAAATAATTAAGTTACACTAATCGTTCAAATAATATATTTTTCTAAGAGTTTCAATCAGCATGCAAGAATGGAAAAATGACCTATTAACTTGTTATATCGATAATTGAGTACTGTCGATAAAAATGTTATTGGTGTAGTTGCTATCAATAAATTTACTGCATTTCTTTCAAAAGAAATAAAATACAAACCAGATTTTTGCAGCATCTAGATAGAAAAGACCAATAATACAGACTGCTAACTTCAACGGTAGCTGTTCCGTTGGAAAACTCCATTAACTTTCCGGAAGGATTCTTCAATACTTTATAATCCCATCATCAAAATCCTCTATCTTTTTAGGACCGGACTCGGATTACTTTTTTACTAGTGGCTATTGTTTTCCGAAGAGGACATAAAAAAAAGCTGAGACAAGGTCTTCAGGAGTTCAACAAGAAAGTTGTTCTAGTCGGCAAATCTTCCCTTTCGCCGTTAACGGGTAGAAGTTTGAGGTGAACAGAAAAGGAGAAAGGTATACCATGGACAACTTTTTAGCTAAAAGTGTTACTTTTACTTATAGTTTAGAGACGTGCTCTAACTGTCTTAGTTTTTCGTATCTTTAACGTTTTCTATACAACTTTCAGAGAAAATTTACATAGCATTAAAATTACTGATAAAATTATTCTTTTAAAAATATTGTGACTAATATTTATGAATCTAATCATAAGACGAGCTATATGAATAATAAATAATCTTAAATTATCATATTCACTTCTAGGAAATGACGCATGTGTCTGTAACACACTCACTAAGCCAACTAGTTTCTGACATCAGGGAAAACTTTTCGAAAATTAGTTGAAGAAAAAGATTTTTTCATTAATATTTTTAAACAATAAAACTGAATTATTTAAATGATAAAAGTATAGTTGCCTGTTATGATAAATGGAGAAGATGATCAGGGATGCAGTGAAAGAGGAACACCACGTCTAAACAGGCCTATTTTGTTAGTAAAAATACTACTACGTATTGAAGTATTTCTACTTAGACGTGGAGTTCCTCTTTCACTGCATCCCTGAATTATTTTATCTTTCAGAATCAAAGCTTTCATCAAGTACGAAATTATTACGTCAATTCTTATTCGAAATGATTTCGTATTATTTCGTAAAAGTTTTGTAAATTATTACGTATTTTCGATGTACCTAAAACTTTATTATGAAACTTCTTGTGAGTGATAAATTAGAAGAACAAAAATATTTAAAGATAGTACCTTACTATATACTTTCTTGCATCTTCTTTCTTTTTCCTCCATTTCGACTATGGATGTTTCATAGATGACTAATAAGCAAAAGTCTCTTAGACTAATAAATAGCTCTATTAAATATATTTCAGGGATTCCCAAATTTTATCACACCTCTCGCTTGTATTCTGAACTCAGTTTTATCTTTATTTGACTTCAAAACTGTTTAGGCACATTTATATTCCAATTCCTTAAAAAAAAACAAAAAAAAAACGCACACTTATGACATTGAAAACTGCCGACGAGCAGGGGTAAATGTGGTCGAGAGACTCCAACCTCTCTACAACAATGTTATCGGTTTACCAAATGACCAACATCAAAATTAGTTAGCGGAAAGAGAGAGAGTGTCCAATGTACAGGATTAAGCAGGAAGAGTTTGTATTTTAAAAAATCAAAATGATTTTATCAATTTTAAAAGGATGCCAATAGCCGAATATCCATCGGTCACCAACAATCGTTAAATCCTGGCAAATCTGAAAATAGTATTCTTCAGTGTCCTGTGAAATGGATTAAACGGAAAGAGAGTGCCCTTTAAAAAATATATAAAAAGATGTCATCAAATTTTAAAAAGACAAAACCTTTTCGGAAAGGTTTCGTCAAAAATATTCTTCAGCAGACAAAAATCGTTAGATCCTCATAGATTTCACAACAGTAACCTTAAGTGCCTTTGGTAGTACTAGTATCCCATAGCCACTGTAAGATAGTAGTTTTATATCAGGCTCGATCCTTTGACGGCCGAAGGATATCTTTGGTCAAATTTTCGCTACAAATGAACTTGATTTAAACACTTCGTTTTTCAAAAGTCAGTAAAGTATACTAGTTTCAAAATCTGGCCGATCCGACGATTTTTTTAAAAACTTATTAAATATTTTTTTCTCCACTCCACCGGTGTGGGTGTCTTAAATAAGAACCCAAACCATTATTTTCTTCACTATTGTGCATCGAACTGCAATATTCGAAATAGCCTTTATCATTAGTGTTCTTTTTTAGAATCCCCGCTCATCTCGATTCTAAAAGGCTTGATTGTACACTGAATTAAAATATATGGCAAAGCTTTACACCTCGAGAAGTCCTAATTGTCCGTGCCAACCGACAAGGAGTAAATAGGAAGTTCCAACAAGTTCCCTAGGGATACTCCCTAATATCCTGAGCCGGTCTAGATCACACGGGGGTCAGGGAAAAAGGGGGCGCCTGGCCGATATATCGGGCCCGAGGGTCCAAGATTTATGTAGGAGCGGGCAATATCTTTGGAATTTTTTAACAGATTGGGGTCACCTGGATGTAGGGTTGAGGGGGAACTGTAAAAATATGCTAACTCAAAAACCAAAATAGTTACGTAATATTTGTACATATTAGGTACATACTCCACTTTCAAACAAGAAATAAAAAAATGAAATTTAAACTACTCAACAAAAAGTTAGTGAAATTTCTCAATCGGTGTATTCATAAATTAAAACATTCTTGAAATTTATTTAAATTTACTAGAGAAAGAAAAACCTTTTTTTTTTCTATTGTGACGAGGTATTTTTTTAATACTCCGAGTTTAATCAGTGTCATATAAGTGCTACAAATTAGAAACACCCCAACAATACCCTCATACAATACGTATGCAAAACCAGCCTTCTATGTCACTGAAACAGTAAAAAAAAGTTGACACAACAAACCGTGTAAATTTTCAACAAACTTGTTCAGTTTAGGGCAAAATATTTTGAACAAATATCTCCGATCGAAAACTCACCACAGAGCATATTACACATATACATACTCTGAAGAATATTTTATATATTAAAAATTTCAAATATTTGAATAATTTAGTTATGTTTCTGAAGACTTCCTGCGATTGTAATTTTTTTCACAAAACACAGTGTTCATACAATTAGTCACAAATACAGTGATTTCAATATTGCTGTTACACCCTTGGCTGTCGTGCAAAAGTAGAAAAGACAAAAACTTCGCACTTTTCAGTAGGACACAGCAAAATTTTGGTCGATTTTTAAAAATACTTTGAAATTGGTTGTTTTAGGCGTTATTGTGAAATACAATTTACCGATTTTCCAGAACACTGATATTAAAAATGGAGCCTGGAAGGCACAGAACTCATTTTTAAGGATTTTGGGCTTATTAATATATTTATGACAACCATCGATATATTCTCAATTTATTATTCAATATTAATAATTATATTTATAAATATCAGATACAATTCGCTCAGAATATAATACATATAACATTATACAGTATAATATATATTACATTATACATATTAGAGTTTTAGAAGTAATCCGAATAAAAATCGTACTATAGGAAAATTTAAAATGGTAGAGAATGCCGGAAAATGATTACCAATTTAAATTAAAATGAAATAAAAAAATAAATAAAACATATCGTTGGATGAGGTAGTTTTCAGACACTATTATGAACAGTACCATAATAATGTCTAAAAAATACCTCATCCAATGATATGATTTGCTGCTTTAAAGTTTAATTTAAATTTCTAATCATTTTCCGGTATTCTCTACAATTTTAAATTTTCTTATACTATGATTTTTATTTTGATAAATTCTTAAATTCTGATATGCATAATGTAATATGAGGCTATGAGAGCAAAAGTGGCCTAACCCACAAAATATAAAAAAATCTGATTTAGTAATTTTTTGCAACTATAACGCCATCTGGTGGTGTTATTGTGTTTGAAAAATTGGTTCACATTGCACCACCAAGTGATTTTAATTTTTTTAAAAAATCTATGTACATTATTTATGCCTCAATAGAGATGTAATACTGGCTTTTCAGCCCAAAAAGGCAGAATATATGAAGAAAAGTATTTCAAAGAGCAACTGGAGCCAAAAGGAAACAGTTGAATTCCAGAACCTCCCAGAAAGAAGCCTCCTACCTCTTACCAGCCTGGAGAAGGTAAAAGCCCCGTAAGAGACCCAGTTACGATAATGGATACACATTTTATTCCAGTTCCATGAAAAGGACCTGGGGAAATCCGGACCGCACTCCCAGGAGTGTGATATTCTTCTGCATCCAAATGGCCAATTATTGCTTCGCCGCTTCCCTTGGGTCCAGTTCCTTTCCTTAAAGCGTTGACAGAGGAAGGGCCTTGTTATCCTTCCGAGGGTGTAATGGGATAATGTCGTTATTCCGAAGCAGTTATTCCTCAAGAAAAGTCTAGAATGAATCTTCAGGCGTTTAAGTAACGTTAGAAAAAAATGAAGAAACAGGCATTGGTTGTCGAGCCGAAAAACAAAAGGTTTCTGAGCACCTGATTAAGAACGGAATGGGTTTTATTTAAATCAGGGTCAGTGAATAAGTACATTGTGTTGCAACCCCGCCCCAGAATCATATATAAACCAGTTATTTATTCGATTGTTTGAGACAGTGTATACAGTTCTTGTACATCTGAGTTTGGTGTACATAAAGATTATTTTTTATTCCATCCTGATTTTTAAAAATATCAGTGTACCCTCCTATTTACAGATTTCAGTGAAACGTTTTATAAAAGAAATTAGTTGAAATCAATACATTTTATATTGTAATGTAATCATTTTAATTTATAAAAATGAGGCAAACAATTTTTAGACTTTAGTCGCCTGTTTAAAACACGCTATCGAGCAGTATCAATTCGACAAAATAATACTACAAGTATGTCGATTCTAAAAGTCAATTATCGACTAGATATTAAAGATATTGCTAGTTTTCTATACCTCGTTGCTATGCATCAAACTGTGTCTACCCAATACGATAAATGGGCAATTTCGACCTCCTTACATGGGGCACCTTGCCAGAATTCAGGATGACAGATGTTCTGTAAAGGTTACCGAATGGATCCCGTACAATTTAAAAAGAAGGCGAGGAAGGCAGCACAGGCGCTGGGGTAATGTCCTCAAGACCGCCACTGGTCCCAATTGGATGAGAACTGCTCGTGATAAAGAAAAATAAAAAGAACTATAGAATGAAATAGTGAACTCCACTTCCCAGTAGGTTTTGGTCTCCAAACAAGTTAGACTGTGACCCCCAGGGGAGGCCTGCACGAGGCAACATCCTCCAATCATAAATTGTAAATATATTGCAAACAGTTTTTGAAATGCTAACTATGACTTCGTAATAGATTATTATTAATTTTAAATATCTTAGAAGCAGTACATTTTATTTTATTTATGTTGAAAGTTATTATTTGTTTTACCAAATATTGTTTGTTTCCTCGTGCAATAATAGGCTTTATTTATTTATTTATTTTTAATGTAAGAGCTCCTCAGGTATTAAGAGTTTGGGGAAAAGTTTATAATAATAACTGATTCTGAAAAATGAGCAATTAACTTGAAATTAAAAATAAATGAACCTCGAGACATTCAACTTATAACTAATCCTCAGCCTGAAACTGAGTCTCGAGGAATTAATTGCAGACTTTCCTGTTTGGTCTGGAAGACCCTTCAAGCAGACCCTTCAGGCAGACCGGCGGCCCTGCGGCTGGCAGCAAAGAACCTTTGAGGGCTTCTCTTTTTCAATTTTCAACTCACTGACAGCGGGAGGTCCTTTTTAAACAGATTAAAAATCTATCTAACCTCCACTGAACGTTTCCTGAGCTGTCAATTTCAAAACATCCCAAAACTTGAGAACAATTAATTAAATTGTCTAATAATAATAACAATTTTGTCACTGCTTTCATTCATCTAATAAAGAAACAAAACAACAATCAACAATAATATACAAACCTCAAATTAACAAACTTTTTTCCTACTTGAGGTTTTTCTGGCAACTGGATTTGAATATTTTGATTTCTTTATTTGTGCACCGAACGATATTGACTCCAAAAGGCAAAGAGTTGACACAGTTGTTCAAACGCAGCAGTTGGGGTAATATAAATTGTGTTCAGCGCAAAAAATATGTGTTTACGTTCAGAAAATGAATTCCGTCGACATTCTAAGAAAAACAGCCTAACAATACATCACGGAAACACTGAACGGTATCCAGAAAAAAAAATATTTCATTCAGGATTGAATATTATAAGAAACAGATAAATTTATCACTTCTATGATGCCTAATTAGTTTAAAGTTAAAAAAAAAAAAATTATTGATATTTAAAAATGTATATAATACATAAAATACGTAAAAGTGTAGACAATTTTTAAAAAACATATCAATAACTTGAAAAGAATCAGCCCATTAGTATCACTTGATATACCACTTAGGATCAAAAGATCCTAAGGCCCTGTCTTCTTTTTAGTCATCTCAGAATGTTACCAGAAATCGATTGGAAAGCGAATTGGGTGACTAGAAGGTTCGAGTAGAAATTTAGCCAATCGTGATAGTATAGATATTTGATTTGGGCCAATCCAGCAACAAATAATAAGGAACATTGAGAATTTTACTCAAAACAGAGTTTTTGGTCCTGTCTTCTTACCAATCCCGACAGCTTCCTTTCAACCTTCGCGGATAATACAGCTGTACAATCATCAGATGATGATCATTAAACAGACGCTTCTAGCCTGTAAAATTACCTCTCAAAGATCAAACTATGTTGCAACAGATAGATAATAAAAGTTAAAGGATCCAAATGCACCCACATGACATTTACTCTACACCGTAGTTCCTGGACCACAGACCAATTCATTAAGATTCCGTTACTCAGATCTAATATAGTGCGATGACAAGAAAGTAACATAAGATTCAGCCAACTAAGGAACATAGTATGCAAGACGTTGAAACTTTCAATAAACAACTAGCTTTTAATTTACAAGACTATCCTAAAACCTCTCTGGACCTAAGGACTTATAATTTGGAAAACAGCAAAATGTTCGAACATCAAATGTATCCAATTCTTCCAATCCAAATTCCTGAGAACCATAACCAATGCCCTTATTACGTTTCCAACAAAACCTTAATATAGCTTTTATCCTTGAATCAATACCTGTCAAATTTTCAAAATTTCATCTAAGACTTTCTCATGATCCTAATCCACAAGCGCAATCCCAATCCCGTTCCACTCATCTCTTAAATCCTGTACAATGGAGAATAAAAGTTAATGAAGTGATCCTAACGCGATTAAGAATTGGCCACTCCGGAACAACACACCTTCACCTTATAACCAACGAGGCTCCTCCCAATTGTGAAATGTGTGGCAATGTATTTTCAATAAACCATATGTTTACTAAATACCCATGCTAGACCAAAAAGCTAACCGAATCTGGAATACCTCGAAACATCTTAAGGGCGCTGGGCAACGATGAAAAAATTAATTGAAAAAGTGATAGCCCTCCTTTATAGAGAAAATCTTTATTACAAAATATAGATAAATTTCTATCAAGAACAGACGAGCGTTGATGACCTATAAGTTTTACGCTCACAAAACTTTCAAATAAATTTAAAAAAAATAAGTTAATGACTCCAAAAGCACCCATCCACATGAATTTTACTCAAGTTCCTAAAGTTTCTTGTACTTAGTGACTGTACACTCACTTACCTTCCACTGGTATTATTTTACACCAGTGACGCAGCTGAGAGTGAAGTGCTGGGATCCCTTTGGACTTGACTTGCCCCTCCATAAGTGAGGGACAATTCTGGTTTGGGGATCTCAGATGTGTTTATATTGTAAATAAAGTATAAATTTATTGTAACTTTTAATTTAATTAATTTTTCTATCTAATCTACATTATTTATTTTATTGATTTATACTTTTTTTTTTACTTTATTATGATGTCCTTTACTTATCTTTTATCTGTTATTTTTATTTATTTCTTATTGTACATATTGTATGAATGGATCCATTAAGCTATCTATACTACTTCCTGCTCAATTTTTGGAAGATTTTATTACTTTCTGAATAAATATTGATAAAAAAAAAAAAGTTAATTTATTTCACAACTTAAAATGGAATAAAATGTTTCCAAATTTCTAAAAATTTAAAGATAGATAAATCAATTAAATAGAAGGCAGTAGGTACATAAACTTCAATACGTAAAACGTGTAGATGCAACCAAGACCAGGTTTGCCAACTGTTAACAGCCCATATTTAAACAATTTTTATAAGGTTTCAATACTTTTCATTTTAATATATATTGTATGTTGATGTTATATAATAGAAAGAAAATTATATTTTAACGCAGTCATCGAAAATATCTGTAGGTAGATTTAACAATTATTTTAAGAAAAATTATTGATATAAAAATATCGAATTACAAAGAGAAAAATCGATACTTTTACAAATAGTTTATCTATACCCATCCATTGGATAACACACTCTAATGCAAATGCTCAGCTGTGTTTGCCCCTAAGTGTAATTCAGTTTTTTTCTTGTTTTTTTTTTTTTTTTTTTTTTTTTTTTTTTTTTTTTTTTTTTTTTTTTCTTTTTTTTCCCACAGACATGAATACAAGAATATATTTTTGACATAAAAAGTCGTCCTACCTGTCACTTCGGCAGGAGCAAAGGTGAAACATATAGTAAATAACATTTTATACATATATTTTGAAAATATCCTGATACGCAAGAATTTCCTTCTTGCTTCCTCTAAATTTCTATTATCCTTCAACAACTAAAAGGGTACTTGAGGGAGATAAAAACTGACGACCCCAGACAGAAGAACCATTGTATGTCGAAGCCCTCTACAAAATCGCTTCAGAACAGAGGCAAGCCAGTAATTGCTTGCTCAATCAGCTAAACAAACACCGCCCTTGAAGCAAACAGCACAACTGTTGGGAAACATTTTCGACAACCTTTTGTTTTCCCAAGTGGCACCATTTTCGATGCACTAGCCCGCTGCCCGCTATCTTTGTGTGCCTCTGGGCCTTCAACCGAAGGCAGAATTTAATTCCTCTGTTAAACTGGGAAATAAAATCGTTGGAATACCAGCGTAGGCATTTATTAAAAATAAACGAAAACCTTCAGTGACCCTAATTGTAATTCTCGTTAGTTAAAGACAAATTTCAGACCGTAGGCAGAAGAATTTATACTGTATTCCATAACTTCTTGTATTTTAATAAGTAGAAAATATTTTTAAAAATCTCAGTTTCTCCCTGACTGGCAAAAACAATAGATCTTGGATATGTTTGTCTATAACCTACTGATTTTGATAAGGATTAGGAAATTTTTGATCTAGCGCTTGTCAAAAAAGCCCCAACACTTAATGGAGTTGAAATTTAGACAAAACGATACTTTATTCATTCAAACCGATTGAGCTTCTAAACGGTTGGTTCTAGCGTCAAATATTATACAACCAAAATTATTCTACATGATATTTTGGATCAGGTAACTTTAGTCAAATTTTCGATTCTAGCAACACCAACGTTCCAAAATGTTAGTTTTAGGGGTGAAAAGAAAAATGTAGGAAAAACTTGACTTGTTTCACTCAAAACAACATAGCTCCTAAACGGAAGGTCCTAGCAACAAATCATCTATAACATAAAAGAAAATTCTATTTAATTCTGATAAGTGAATTTTTAGAAAATTTTCGATCCGTAAAAAAACCTAAAAAAGAAACTATAGATTTCCAGCCAAAATAAATATCATTGTAAAAAAAAAAATCCATTTAATTAATAATTAAAATTTGATATCTAAGTATTTTTATTGAATAAGCAATATATTTAATATAAAGTAGGGGAAAAAAAGGAAAATTTATTACCTAAAAAATAGGGAAAAGAAGAATAACTTCCCAAAATGCATTTTTATAAAAGTTCTTTTTATTTTTTTTTTTTACTTTTCATAACGACAGCAAGATAAATTGTTCAAGTTCTGATGCATTAAAGCCCCCCTACGTCCATTATATGTGATAAATGGAAATTGGACCGAAGTGTTGACTCGAATTAGCGATTTCGATAATAAATCCCCTTTGACAGCACTCAAACTCTAAGGAGTGATGAAAAACTTTTAAGAAATATGTTTCAGGATAGTACCTCCATCGTTGTACTCTGACATTTTAAAAAAATGTGTTACATATATTACAATTCTAAAAATCAATTGCAATCATAAAGCAATCATAAAAAAAGTAACTAGTTTTAAAAATTCTGACACCAAATTCAAAACATTTAAGTATAATAAGTTATGGGGTTTGAATGGTGGTTTTAATTGTGTAGATTGGATTTAAATATAAATAGGAAACGATATATACCGCTGACGATGAATATAGTTATTGATGTCTAATTATGTTATTATTATAATAAATTTATCCCATGTGAATAAAAATATAATTAATTTTTAATAAGAGAGAATTGTAATTCTAAATGTAAAACAAATAACTCCTTCTTCAACAAAACAAAACAAATCCGATGCCGATAGAAGCGAAACTTCATTGTATTGAATGTATGTATTGCTATCGGAAAATTAAGAAACAAGATTACAATGACAAACCAAAAAAAAAATAAATGCAGCCAGTTAATAGTACCATTTTATTAAGTTTTTGTTATTCTTACTAGAAGATATGTCCCAAAATAAGGATTTTTTTTTAATTTTATTTTATTTTTTTTACTGTGTTCGTACTGTTTTTTGTGACCCAATACTCATAGACTGTTTAAATTTTTCTTTAAATTTATTTAGTTGTCCTTTTATTGTGTTTTTTTCCATTATTGTTGTAAATATGATGCAATTCATTCAATATCTTTATTTTGTAATAAGCGATACACAATATATGCTTGCATGGATGGGAAAAAAATGAAAAAAACAAGGTACAAATATATATATATATATATCTACATATATACCTAGAGTCAGAAAAAATGATCGTTTTCTTTGTGTTTGAAATTTGCATCGTAATTCTTCTCTTATATACATTCGAGAGCTAAGAATTGTGATAAGAAGTTCATGTTTGATCCCGTCTAAATCATTAGGTAAACAGCATGCCCTCTATCCTGGCTTAGTACTTCTTAAGCTTTCCTTTGTTCTCAATGACAGTGAAGTACAAAGTTCTGGTAATGTTGCTTCATTATTGAAAACGGTTTCAGCAGCTGAAGCCATTCGTTTAGTGGTTAAATTTGGAGATAAAAACTCTTTGAATGAAAGGACAGTGAGAAGGTGGTTCTAAAAATTTAATGAAGGTGATTTGAGCCTTGAAAGGTAATCAGGATCTTTCTTTCTGGAAATCTGATCAGGATCAGGGCGTGTTTCAGCAGTCAACCAGCACACTCTGCCTTTCAGAGCTCTTTTCAGAACAACTGCAGAGTATATACGATGTTTTGGTTTAGCGGTATGCAGGTTTAGTCAACAGGAAGCAAGTCTTGTTTCAACTAGATAATGCCAGACCCCACACCTCTCGCCTTACAAAAGAAAAACTGCAAATTTTTACCTATAAGACGGTCATTTTTTATGACTCACCCCGTTATATATATATACATTACATAAAGGAAGATTCAAAATAGGATGTTTCATTTATTATTTTATTTTATTTGTTTCTTTAAGACTCTTTTAGGGCGCTACCTAAATAGTGCCAATAGACGAGCACGTGTCTTTATATTATCATAAACATGAGTGAATAAATTATAACGTATATAAACATATATAATAAACATGTTAATATATGGAAATATAAATTTATTCAGAACACTGGTAACGGTCCCCTTATCCGGACTATATGTAGACGTTTCTTCATTTATCATTTCCTACCAAGATTGGTTTCCCCTGCCTCTATTCCATCTTCCACCTGACTCTTAGATTCCCGAGGAAATATCTCCCTGGCCATTCCTTCCACGCAGAAAGACCATCTTTTATCTCTTATGGCCGCCTTAACATCTGTCACATTTGAGTGATGTCGTTTTCTAGTTTTACGGTGCCTCTTTGAATATTTCCTCGGAATGCATTGCAGATAAAATATTTTTGGTTTGTAGCCTTTTTTCATGTTATGATATTTAAGGCATAAAAGGCAATATAGTGTTCAGCAATAGAGTTCATTAGTATTACCATTGTTTTGAAATTTCACAATACTTAAGTAAAAGAGTTTCTTTCGCCACTTCTTAGGGTCGGTTTAGGCATTCTCACCTTAGTCAAGTTATGTTTAAGTATCCTTCAAAAGAACGAGTAAAATGACAAAGCTATACTTTTTTTCAATTTTTTTTTCTTTATCCTTTAATGCGTTTTTGTTTCGGTGATTTCAGAGCATTCTATCGTAGTTTGGTTAAATTTAATTTCTTCTTAACCTTCCATTACTCGCGGTCACCTGTGAAGTGATCCAGCAAGCAACGTTTCTGTAATTCACAGAAAAGAACATGTATAAGCTTCCCCTTCTAGCAATCCTCCTCCTCCATCTTCTTCCACTCAGCACCGGGGTGTTTCAATGAGTGAATTTGGTAGATGTAGAAGTGAAAATCACCTCTGAGGTGCACCGCGACCACTAATGTCAGTTATTCAAATTCAATATACTTTCATGAACTAATATATCTGTCTTGTATTTCATTTATTTATATTGATAAATATGAATTCTTTCTTTCTTTTTTTTTTTGATCTATATAAATGTCAAAAGATTTATGTGTCGGATATATTAGGTACTCCACAGTGTTGTGATTGCTAAAGTAGTAAATACCTAAATTAAATTGTTGAGGATGATTAATTTTCTTTTAATTTTTATAATTAGAAAAAAATTAATTAACAGAATATGTAATTTTGACTTTTTTCTCAGCTTAAATGTTTGGCACTGCGTTGTAGTTGTCACTAATTCTTATTATTATTTTTTTAACATTTGTTATATTTTATTGGTCCAAGTTAGTTTTAACTATTGATAGTTAATTTTTTTTTTAATTGGTCTCTGCATATTTTTCCAGTTTACATGTGTTTACAATATTTTTTAATACAAGTTCTTAAGTCATTTATAAATAACAATGTTTCATTAAATATATATTTTTTTAAATAGATTACTACTCACATTATGGCTTTTCCATTTATCCCCTTCACATATAAATATATAAAGTTAAAAAAAAAAAAAAAAAAAAATCATCGTTTTTTATTGATGAATCACCTCACAGGTGAGCCGCGACTAGTCATATCCATATAGGTAACACGAGTAACGGAAGGTTTACTGCGGATCTGAATATTTTTACTCTTATAAGACAATAACTAGATGTTTTTTTAATCCTATCTTAAAGTCTGCACCTAGGATCTGAGAGAATGATTTTTAACTGTGTCGAAAACTAAATGGCTAATACATTTTTTTTTTTTTTTTTTTTTTTTTTACTATTCTTCTATGTAGGAAATTTATTTTTATTTTATCTCTTTCTTCTTCTGAATTTTGCAATACAATTCTGAGGATACTTTGGTTTTATTTTATATGTAATGTGGCTGGAAGATCTGAAGATAATATAATAATAATTAAACATACTATTATGTAAGTCTGATACACTGATGAAGAGGGCATCGGGAAGGAATTACAAGAAGTCGAAAAACTTTTAATAACTTTTTTTTCCAGAAATTATACAATATTTATAATCCTGAATTTGTTTTTTAATTTTTATTTTTACCCATTTTTAAATTAAGAAAAAAATAGATATTTACTCTAGAATTGTTTTCTCGTTTTCTTATAGTTAATTTTATAATCTTTTTGATATAAGAAATATCAAATTGCAGGTGACGATAACTTAAAGCACATTTTTATTTTATTTTTCTTTATATAGTATTCTTATATAACGATCGTTTCTTTACACATGCACATAATCCATGTCTTAAAGGCATACTTCATGAATGATAGCAGCAGTACCAAATTTAGCGTTATTAGTTATTTATACTTTTTATCTGATATAATTTTTGCCTTTCAAATGTTGGTGTCTTTGATGAGGTCACCCGCAATTCGTCCCATTTCTAACCATATCAGTAATTATGTCTTGCTTAATATGCTGTAAGAAAGCTTTTCCGTATAAAGGCAACGAAGCCATCTTTGTCATCTTGATGACCGGCCATTTCGTTACCCTCAATTCTTGAATGTGCCTTTACCTATTATTAAAGCGACTATTTTCCTTATGTTTTTAATACTTATTAAATAGCGCCTGATTAGGTCAGAATATCATACAGTCATAAATATCAAGTAACCAAGATTATACATACTTTTGTGTCAATCAAAAGAATTTGATAATGCGCGATCAAGGATCACTATTTCTATAATACTGGGACTAATCTGACTCTAAGTTTTCTCATAAGAGAGCAAATAGTCTTGGATAATACTAAACTAATCATTTAATGTTTTAATTATTATTATTTTTTTAAATAGAGTAAATGAAACCAATGATTGGTAATAAGTAGAAGTAGGCACTCACCTTTGACGGCGTTCAGTTTGTTTCCTACCATCTGCTTCGCTACGAAAGCCGCCATCTTGCCTGTCGAAACCTCTCAAACTTGTTTTCTCAAGACCACCGCAACAGCTAGGCAAACAAAGAACAATATTAGTGGGAAGTGCTCTGAGTTACAAAGAAGTGCTCAAATCTGGCCATTAGAGGAAATAAATCGTGAAAAAATCTTTGATTATTATATAAAATCAGTTTGAGCAAATTATAATGAGAAATAAAATAAGAATATTATAAAAAAAAATTAATGATAATAATATACATAATTGTCCTGAAACATTTTTAAACGCAATGAACTAAAACGGTTGCATTATTTTATATTGCTAAACTTATTGCTCACATATTTAAGTTTAAGTATGTTTGGTTTGACTCTTTTCATTGGCGTTCTAAGCACAATTACGAAAATTAGTGAGCTTAAACTAGGCTTTGGTTAAGACTTCATTTGAACTGTGGTTGCATGATTATACCTGTCTGAGTATTTTAAAAAACTAAAATAGCGAGCCTTAGTTTTAGTTCCGTTCCTGTTTGTTGAGACATCTGTAACACCAAATGTTATACCTCCGTTCTTTGCCCTACAAGTTTCAAATACGAAATCAAGTATTTTGATTCTTCAACATACTGAGAAATCATACGATCAACCAAGTATATTAGGCGTTTAACTTCTCTAGGCAGAAGAGAACTTATAACCAATCAGTATAAACCTATAACACCATTTGTGTCCAAAATAACATAAATAAATAATACTATAGAAAAAGAAATAAGTTAAAATGATATGAAACTAAACTCTTAATGGGCGTAAAAAAATTAAAAAATAAAAAAATAAATAGGTAAACTTTGTGCAGTTCCCACTCAATTAGGGATTTATCAAACATTTTAAAAATACTAATTTGGATTTTATCTCAAGTGACACAATAAATTACTGGAATCTGATCTATTTGATTTATTTGACAAAACAATATAAAGAGTTGTATTTAAATTGTTTTTACCGAATTCTATTCAAATTAAAATGGCTTTTAGGAAATTATTCATGAAATATGATTGGTAAGGATATTTATTGTAGTAGGGAAACACTAAGTGTTAGAGGTTACATTTAATCTGCTGAAATGATAACTAAAAATGCAATGTGAAATGGATTTGCTACTGCCGAAATTATTCTTAAACATCTTTAATTTTGTAATTATTTTTATGTTGTAATATTGTGTAATTTTTATTGTTATACCATGCAGTAGCAAAGGTATCAGGTATTTTACCCCAGCTGACATCTATCACCACTATCACTCTTATCTTTTTTTACCGTGCAAATTAATTATTGTATGGCGTGAAATTGTTCATTGGTTACTATCTGTCTTTACGCCTAGCATGCTTGATTTCAGCACATCCATTGATTGTCAATATTTTTTTTTACAGTTGTGGATTTATAAATAAAAGTGAAAAAAAAAATCATATAACTTTTTATACCAATGTACCTACCAGCTGGCATTAACGATCTAATTCATCAAAGGATAGGTGTATTATATTACTAACTGGTATCTCCCGTCGCGGTTTCGCCCGCTGTCATAAATGAAGAACTAGGATTATTTTAACTAATAATCGAATTTCATTCGTTTATCGATAAAAATCTTGTATTGAAGAATAGAATTCAGCATTATTCCTTCAATGATATTTTCACGCATTGTAGTAATTTTTAACCTGATTTAAATTCCATTGATTAGGTGTTTGAAGAGGACGTAAAAGCATAATTAGACATCTAGCAGAAATAATTTTATCAATCCATCTGATTGGATTTTTATTTTTAACCATAAAATTATATGACAGTTTGACACACCTCTTTTCTGGCGCTCAATACTATACATTTTTATTACTATTATAGTAAAATTTATTATTATAAACCTTCCGAGAACTATGAAGATTTAGTTAAAATTTGGTACAGTTAAGTTTAATAGTTTTGCCATTGCAAATTATGTTGCAGAATGGCTACATATCGGTCAATTTTTAAACAGCACTGGGATCCACATGTAGCTCCATATATTTATAGCTTCGTTTAGTAACAATTGATTTGAAAATAAGTAAATTTTATCATAAATTACTAGCTCTATATAATACAGTACATTTGTAACCTCTTTCGAATGATGCTCGCCACCTATCGGTCGATTATCAAACTTCACTGCCCGCCACATATTCATTGCTTTTTAATGGCAACATAATTGATAATCTTTTTATTTTATTATTGCTAAACCTTCCTTGAACTATGAAGATGTTTCAGTTACAATTTAGTAAAATTGGCTTTTATAGTTTTATCATTGCAAACTCTGTTGCAGAATGGCCTTACATCGGTAGATTTTTAAATCACACTGGGATCCGAATGTAGCTCCATATCTTTATAGCTTTTTTAATAAGAATTGAATTGAAAATAAGTAATTTTTAACATAAATGTCTTTCTCTATATAACACCGTATCATTGTAACCTCTCTTGATAACCTAAATGGTGTTCGATACTTATCGGTCGATTATCAAACTTCACTACTCACCAAATATTTATCGCTTTTTTATGACAATAAAAATGAAAATCTTTGAATTTTATTATTGCTAAACCTTTCTTGAACTATAAAGATGGCGTTAAAATTTGGTACAGATTGGTTTAGTAGCTTTTGCGGTTAGTCATCATAAACGAAAAATGGCTTGTCCTTTTATATAATAATACGGCGTATAAAAAAAAAAAAAATGACCGTTTTATCAAATTCCAGAGTTTAAAAGTCTGTAAATATCTTAATGATATTTATTATTTACCAATAATTAATAATCCCTTTAAAACTTGTTTACTAACACTGGACTTCTTAAAAAAAACTCAGTTCAGTTATTTATTGCAAAGAAGAAACATGACAGTGTCCTACGAAATTTTAAGACATTACTGGAAAAAAAAAAAAAAAAATTCACAGCCGCTGAAGCAACTCGTGGAATTTTTAAATATGAAGGGGAAGGTGTCCTTGAAGAGCGCACTGTGCGGCGTTGGTTTGAAAAATTTAGAAGAAGGGCTCCGGGCGGTCATTAATGGACATTGATGAGGTTCTGAAGGAAGCTGTTGAGTCAAATCCTTCCACAAGTACTCGCGAACCTGCCAGGAAGTGTGGTGTGTCGAAAGATACTGTTAGTCGTCATCTTCTCTCTATGGGGAAGGTGAAAAAGATCTGTAGACTGGTCCCTCACGAACTTACTCCTCAACAATCAGCAGAAAAGTTTACAGAACTTCAGGTTTGAACTCCTGCCTCATCCACCATATAGTCCAGACCTCGCTACTTCGGATTACTACTTGTTTCGATCCATGGCCCATTCTCTTCAAGGGAAACAATTTGATAATTTTGCGGAAGTTGAAAATGCTGTTCAAGAGTTCTTTGACAGCCATCAGAAGGAATGGAATCAGCGTGGCATCGAGCAATTGGCTAGCAGATGGATAATGACAGTAGATAACAATGGACTATGCTTTGAATATTAATTGTATTTTATATCAAAGAAATAATAATACAAATATTTTCTTTTTATGATATACACCATTAGTATAGATGAACATTTATTTAGCAGTGAATTTAAGGTAAAAATAAATACAAAAAAAAGTTAGAGGCAAACTAAGAACAATATTCTTTACCATGCCCAATGACGGATCTATCCCACTCCGCAGCCATAAAGCACCTGACGGGATGGACTGGAAGGACGGAAGGCCCTCGACGGAGAGGATTAGAAGAGGCTCAGTCATAAACAGGACAAGGTAAAAATAACAATGTGATAAATGAGCGCGGCTACACGGCTTCCTACTCACCCCCGCCAGCCTTCCCTTTCTCTTGTTGAGGGAGGAAAGGGGGGGGGGTTGCTACTTTTTTTTTCTTTTTCCCTCTCCCCGCCCCCCCACCCCTCAGTCATATATCGCTCCTCTTATTGCAGCGGCAGGTTCACTTAGCCCCCTCCACTCTGCCTTTGTGCTTAGTCTATTATCCTTCCGGCACTTCCACGCTGAACTTCAAGTCTTTTTTTTCTTTTCATGTTCAAGCCTAAAGCATCTAGAAGTGCTCAGAAAGAGAAAATATGTTGTAGATTATTTTTAAACTATAGGTGTCCTAAAATTTATAAACTGAAGATCCACTAAGTAAATACAATTAGGATTATATAGATTATATGATAATCGGATATACCGTATACTCTTCTTTATCTGGTGTTACTTGGGCCAACATGGCGAGGGATAAGGATGGACGAAGGATGATTAAATACTGACCGATACAAAATAAAAAAAAGTGTTTTTAAATTAGAAAGTTTTCCGTATATAAGTATGGTATTTGTATATATCAGTACAAACCGACCATTTTAATTTAATTATCCATAAATATTATTATTTGTATATTGTGTACAGATAAACTAATATTTAAATATTATTATTTTTATTTCATTTTCAACATATTTTGCAAGTGCGTGTTATCAGAATCAAGAGAGTTAAAAAACAAATAATCGTTTTAAGAGATTATTTTTTTAAGTTTTTTTTTCAGTAAATTATTATTAATATATAGTTTTCATACCCATGGAAAAAATAACAACTGAACACCGACGGGACACCTAATTTATTTAAGTCAGAATTCCGTTTTGCCGAATGGACTGCCCGGTTTTCAAACGCCGTATCCCTTCCTGTCGCCTTTCTTTAATCGATCTTCAACCGCCACAAATTTTACGTAGGAAGTAATTTACTGTTTTGATACAAGAAATACATTTTTTTTTTTTCCATTTTTTCGAGAAATTAGCTTTTTTTTCTTCGCTCTATATTGTTCCAGTTCTCGGAGGTTCTGTCTCTAGTTTAACCTCCAATTTTTCATCTTTAATTCTAAAATTGTTTCTTTTGTCTGTTTCTATAATATTTATTATTACTATGTTCGGCGCTACTGCCCCCCAAGGACAAGGGCCTTGTCACAAATTGCCAAGCTGGTCTATCAGCAACAACTTTCTTCCATCTTCTGACTTCAAAATGCTTTAAGTCCTCCTCTATGTCATCTAACCATCTCATTCTCAGACGACCTCTTCTACGAGCTCCTCCAGGCTTTTTTAAAGTAGTTTCCTTGAAAGACGGTCACTTCCCATTTCTTCCACATGGCCGAGCCACCTCAACCTTCATTCACTTTTTTATAACGTTCACAATACCCGGATGGTCAAACAAAGTTTAACCTCATAGTTAGAGCTAATCCTTCACTCTCCTTCAGTGTAGATAGGTCCGCATATTTTCCGAAGAACTCTCCCATGTGTAAAGCCTTCTTTCCACTATTCTTGTTAGTAACCAGGTCTCGCTTCAAATAAGTGACAACTGGGCGTGCGGTAGTTTCATAAATAGACAGCCTGGTGCTCAAAGAGAGGTGTTTGAATTTCAAAAAGTTGATAATTTGTAGTGATTTGTAAATACTACATATTAGACTATATCTTATAGATTCAGTCCTGAGCCTTTGTTGAATTTATTATTATTTTCATTTAAATTTATTGTGGAATAGGTGCATCTTACTATTGTATGCTACTATAATGTTTGATTTGGTGAACTTCGATTTTACCACACGTACTTAACCTAACGGCCAACGTAGTTAAGTTCGTACAATCGTTTTTGAAAAGAATTTCTCTTTAGGTAAAGGATAACATTGGTTTTTATATTTAAGGAATACAGTGATATATATATATATTTTTTTCTTTTAGACTTTAGTGGATATCCGTAATATGGGATCAAAATTTGTATCTTTAGAGTTGGTTTGTCCATGGGAATGTCAGGTATATATTATTATTCATTTATTTTTTGGGATATAACCAATGATAAAAACTAACAAACATTTTGGTAAATAATTCATAATTTTCTAATTGTACTGATCCCTCTATACCACCATGCGTTCCTCAACTCACTAACTAAATGATTTCATTAATTGTAGATTTCATCATCGAGGAGGATGTTAAGTCGCGTTGAGTGACATTCCATGCCACTGGATCTGGATAATTGGATAAGTTCTAATGGAATCATTCAAACTTGGAACGTATGTGAGAGAGAGCAGATGTTTAAATGTCACGATATAAACTCTCCGTCAAAAGTATTGCAACACCCATAATTCTAGAGATTTTCCTGGTTTTTACCCTGGTTTGTATTCATACTAATATTATTTATTAAACTTAAGACATTTAAAACAAACGATGGAATTATAGATTATTATTTTTTTCAAATTTCCTTTAGACCATGTTAACCATTCGTTTCGTTATTTACAAGTATGCCAAGACTGGTGGAAGCAGTCATTCAAGCCAGAGAGGGCAATATGTCTTCTTAAATATAAATTTAAAATTTAAAAGTAAAAATCGAAAAAATGAAAATTTTAAAAAGCAAGTTTTCTAACTTCTTTGTTTATTGGAAGAAATATTGTAATTTTTTTAATTAAAATTGTTTATGTCAAGTTTAGGAATGTTTGAAAGACTTCTTAGAACCTTTCTTTATTATGAATGTAGGCGATAATCAAGTATTTCGTTTTAACAGTTTGAGATCTGTTGCTTCTTCAATTTATTTATTAATATTTTTACTGTATACAAGATATACCTCAAATAACTATGTAAACAATATAATTAAAATAGTCAATAACTTATATAAAAAAACTACCCATAAGTGTTCGTCCGATTAGCCATAGCAGCATAAAGTAACGTAAAACGAAATAAAAAAACTACCCATAAGTAGTCCTTTAAAAAAAATTATACTAAAATTTTTACCATATTTTTATCCGACATCTTAAAGGTTACTATCCGCCTTCGATACTATCGCAATAAAGGGCTGACCCTTTTAGCTTTGTAGCAATTCCTCAGCTATGAAGTTTCTAAGAGCAATGAGAAATCACTAGCGTAACGAAGGAGGTAATCTAGTGAATACACTAGATTTATTATTCAGGGTAACGTTATCATAAAAACGTTAAACTAAGGTCCCATCAGCTTATATATTTAATTGTAAATTGCTATTTGTATTAAATTGTCATATGTTTCATGCATTTTTGGTGCGTTTCACAATGGTTCACCTAAACGACAAAAACTTTTTTTTTTCTTTCTACTATTTATTTCTTGATATTCAACATTGTATACAGTACATGCACTGCCGATCAAAATTTTGAGACCACCCCGAAAAGATAACGGTAACATTAAAAGTTTGATATTCAGTGAAAAATAAATGGTTTTAAATAAAATTCAACACAGAAATAAACTTTAGGCGAAGACCTTTATAGTTCATTTGTTTTAAGAGAAAAAATTAAAATTAATTTTTCAATGCATAATTGAAACAAACTGTTTTTTTTTTTTTTTTCATTTTTATAATAACTATTTCGTTTGTCAACAAAAGAACCTTGGATTAAAAAAATTGAAATTCGAGTTGAAAAACAATAAAAGAAAATCTTCTAGAGGCGTTAAATGAAGGTAATGAAGGATTTTTTGTTGAGCCATTCCAAATTTAATTAAATTTTCATCAAAGAGGTTCATTTTTTTCCAACATGGAATATCTCGGAATCTATGTATTCTGGAGAAAAATTCAAAAGAGAAAAAAAGTGTTTTACTAGCAAATAACAAAAACATATATAGAGAGAGATAAATAGAATGGGAGAGATATTAAACTTTTAAATTTACCTATTTTGGCTCAAAGTGGTCTGAAACATATGACCGGCAGTGTACATCAAGTAAATGTTTGAAAAAAGGAATTCAATAACTTGCTAAGTAACTAAACATTAGTAGCACTTCAATAAAATCTACAATAGAAGGTACCAAAGCTATCTTCTGTTCACACACCTCTAAGGGTCATCGGGAAGCTTATGGAAGATTAGGTATATGGAATGGGCCAATTCAGCAATATATGGAACATTAAGATCTTTATGGAGTTTGTTTGTAAAATAACAAGGAGAATTGAGCATATTATCATGATTCTTTATTGTAACTTATTGGACATGAGAAAATTGAGATGGTAGCTAAATAGCGATTAGAAGATTGCTTCCTAAGGCTACTGAAAAATAAGTCAAGACAATTTTCAGAATACTTTCTTTTTTTTTGTGAGTGTGCAAACACTAGCACCGGCAAAATATCGGTCGGTTTTTTACCGGCCGGCAAAAAGTCGGTGTGTGTGCAACTAGCCTTACTCTTAGCCGTTGATTAAGCTAAACAATTACTATCTGCTCTCATTGAATAACAACGTTCAAGACCAGTTTTTAAATATTCTGATCTAAGAAAAGATTTACAAAAAAATAAAGATAATATCCTCCATAACATAAAATAATAACATCCTATTTATAACCAAATATCCTCAGCTCTGGTGAAGTTGGTTTTGTTTTCATATATATTTTTATTTTTTTTTGAACCAGCTATAAATAATAATTGTTCAGCAATATTAATTTTTTCTAATTACTAATCCCTCAATTGTCTACATTCATAATAACTATCACAGTAAAAATATTTACATCTTCTAATTTAAATATAGTTATATATTAACTTTAGTTACCTATTATATAAATAATACAGGACAAAAATGATTTGATACACCCAAATAAAGAAATCTACATATAGTTAAAAATACATTGGGAATAAAGGAGATATATATAAAACAAGAAGAGGAGAGGGACATCAGTAAGAACCTTAATGCTCTTTCCTACTTCCCATTACTCCGCTCCAATAACCTCCCAATTCAGATCCACAATTCGTGTAAAATGCTTCGAGTTACCTCCGATCAATACCTGTCTTGAAATAACCATATTTCCCAAATCAGCAGAGCATCCGTTTCAGTCCTCAGGCAGCTTCTTTCGTGATTCATTTATCCAAATCCCCTATCGACTTCTTGGATTCTTCCTCATTGAGATGAGTTGGAGCAGAAGAGTGAAATTTCGAAGTTGTTGAGAAAGAACCATAGAAAACAGCTTATGGTCATGTTACCATTTTTTAAAGTTTGATTTTAAATGTACCATGGGTAATAGTTCCTGTTTTGGTAAACCGCTAAGCTCTGTACCGTATGCTAAGCTCCTCTGCAATTTCGAAGACAAGATCTAATGAACAGTTATATTACTAAACTTAAACTTCAACCAACTAATCCAGCTTGCCATCATATATTTCATCCCCGCTGTATCAGAAATTTCGGAATGAAAACAAGAAACGCCCCTTTAGGAATCAGACAAAAGGAAGTTATAAAAGAAGCTTAAGATATGCCGTTGGATTAAGCCGACTGTGGCTTTCAATTACCCACGTGGAAATATGAAAAATACAAAATAGATCTAAGCTTAAAGCATAAGAGCACAGGATCAAATAGTCTTCAATTTCACGAGAAGTTACAAGAATATTCAGACCACGACATAATATATAATAATGGATCCAAAAAAAATGAAATCGTTGGTTTTGCAGTAATTATGAATTGGACACCCCACAAATATAAATTACCCTATTATTCAACAATACACACTGCAGAACTGCAGGCGATTTCTACAGCTCTTTACTCATCCGTCAACAGTGCACATTCAAAAATATTAATTTGTACTGATTCAATGTCAGCACTTCAAAGCATAGCTAATTTCAGCAAAACTAGCCACACAATTGACAGGATTCATGGTCATTTGGAAACATTAAAATACCATAAAAAGACCGTAACTTTTCTCTGGACCCCTGGACACTCCGGAATTCCTGGAAATGAAGCAGCGGATAAAGCTGCTAAAGAAGCTTCTGTGATGAATACCGCTCCACGTAAAATATATGAACCGAATGATGTTAAAGCGCTTTTGCAGAACAAAGTAAAAAAAAAGCGGGAAATCATGTGGTTCGAAACTCCACTGACGAACAAACTAAGAAATAAAAAAAAAAGTACGAAGTAGTGGACAAGCGCTACAATAGGTAACAGAAGAGAAGAAGTTGTTACAAGGCTGAGAATCTGACATTCCAACCTGACTCACGCATATTTAATCACAAAGGGGCCCAACCACATCGTAAAAGATGTCAATATCCAATGACCATTAAATACATAATAGAAGATTGCACATTATTACAAGACTTAGAAAAAAAAAATACCCCGATCCACAGAACTTGCTCTAGGAGACTCAAGAAATTCTATAAACATAATTATAAATCTATTTAAAGAACATTCACTTTACCATAAAATATAATACGAAAATTATGATACAGGACGAAGAAAAATAAATTTCCAACATTTAGATGAAAAGGGCGTAATAACCTGGAAGTTGATCGCCCAAATAAAAACCTCAATCTGCAATCCGTATGCCCATACAAGCTTCAGTATCGTGTTATACATGTATCATGTATTTATATTTAAAAATAATGTGAAGACAAGTAATCAAGAAGATGAGTTGATAGCACCATCTTGGTAATTCTTATGATCCGTGGTGTATTCATCTTTTACATCCGAGGTAAACAGTTTCTTACATGTATTGGATGATATAAAATGTTTACTTTCTGGATAAAAGTACTAACATATATCGATTTTGTTGCATTTATTTCATTTTCACGTTACAGAACCATTGCTCTAAATCAAATAAAGAAGTTTTTATCGAGTGAACTAAGAGACAAATCGTCCTCGAAGCAACATAAATTAGTCCAAGGACGTATAAAGATGTTATAGGTGTATAGAGGAAAGGAGGGTCCTTAAAGCGCTCCCTCAATGTACTCCAGAATACTGAGAAAAATTATAGAAAGAGAACTATTAAAAAAAAACAAAAAACATAAGAACCTGTAATGAGAAATGGATTGAAGAAGTATACATTAAATGGAAGTAAATGAGGTTATTTTCTATAGTTGGTCTTTGTGTCAGACCCTATCAAATGCCTTTCCAATGTCAAAAAACACTACAGACTAGAACCTTTTTCTTCAAAAGCGAGATAGATAACATCTATTTAAGTTATTCTTATTTTAGTAATAATTATTAAAATTATAAAATTTCTGATTTTATATCACTTAAATTATAATTCAAGTGATATAAAATCAGCAATTTTGCTTTCGTTTTTATTATTCCACGATACAACAACTTTAAACAGAACTTTAAAACTTTTCTCGTAATAACAGCTTAGATTTCAGATGGCTTTCTATTATATTCTATGTTTTCATACAGCTTCGAAGTTATCGAACATTTTACAAATTCTAATACTGATATTGCCCCTAGAGACACAACAGCCTCACCTTTCTGGTGGGTGTCTGATCCATCTGATATATTGGGCTCTACATTGTGGAGACAATTCGATTTTAAGCAGTGAGATTGTCTCTTAATAATGGTTAATAAGTTATATATATATATAAAGACATAATTTTAAAAATATTAATCGATATATGTTATTACTATAACTCCACACATGGTTTAACACGAAATTTACATTCTACACTTATTACTGCTTATGCAAATTAGTTTTTCCTTATCTAAGGTGTTAAGTGTCTATGCAGGTTCCGTCTCTATATGGTTCCTTATCTTACATCAAGGTACATCCTTCCTAGTGGGCTCTTCGTCCCTCCAGCATCCTACTCCCATCGTCACGAGACCCCCTTTTTTTCGGGTTCAACATAAATAACGGTATACCCTATCAATCAGACCTATTTTTAGAATCAAGCCACTTAAATTTTATCTTTTTTGATGTTATTTTAGTCACCTTGCCGGCAAAGAACCATAGTGAGTCAGCACTAAATGGTCTTTTAATTTGAGGCTGACACATCTTAGCATAAAAAGTAATATTTTTTATTATTTATTTATATTTACAACTGAATAAAATATATACATAAAGTTAATGTGTCGATAGTGATAAAAATGACGTGTCACTGCTCGAAAAGAACTACTCATCACTATCACTGCAATAAAAGCTTCACACCAGGTCTCTAGGCCATCTTCTTTTTGAAATCAAACGAAAATAAATTTTATTCTGTGGCCATTGCCCCTTCAGAATTATTATAATAAACAATATAAAGGCGACACAGCTGCCGTATATACAAAACGGGACATAATACAAGCAAGAAAAATATTAAAATTAAATTACGGTTCTAAATGTAATATTACATGTTATAAAAATTACACCAAAAACAAATTATATCCTAAGGTTAAGAATTTAAAATAAGGAAAGAAACCAAAAGAGTAAGGAAAAAGAAATTAAATGAATAAATACTGTTGACAATGCTAAAAAATATTTTAGGAGAAATAGATATATCTTATCTGATATAATAATATAAATTATGACAAAAACTACAATACAAAATAAGTGCAATAGTAGAATAGAATAGAATAGAAAGAAAACTTTATTCTGGGACAAAGTCTAAGAAGATTAACTTTAAGAATAACTTTAAATAACACAAAGTAAGATCATAACTGGCCGAGAGGCTGTTAAAAATAAAATAACATAGATAAACTGAATACAAATATGTATGAAAAAAAATACAGCGAAAAACTAGAAAAAGAAAAAAAACTTTAAATAAAAAGAGCGAAAAAATAAGTAAACAAAATATAGGGTAATATTGTAAACAAAATTGCAGAAGAGAAAAAAAACCAAACAGAAACTTAAAGAAAAATAAAAGATAGAAAATCAAAAATTATCATTACAAGAAATTAAAACATTATCATAATCAATCAATAATTTATGCTAATGTTTTATGTCTGACGGTCTTAGTAATTAAATTATACGATTACATACAGAGTACATACTTCCTTATAATTAGAGAGCGTCGGGTTGGAAGTAAAAAAGTTAGTGAAAGGATAGTGTTTTGAATGTTCCAAGGGAAGAAGCATTGCGGATACAGGGGGTGGGATTCCAAAGAGTAGAGGATCGGACAAGGAAGGAACGTTGGAATGCAGTACTTCTGTGGGATGGAGTATAGAGATTAGAAAGACGAGATCTTGTATGTAGTGATTTGATAACAGAATTTCAGGTTACCGTAAATAAAGGGAGGGTGACGGGTGTTGATAACTTGGAATAGGAAGTATTTTTTGCGGAAAGAGGGAAAAAGCCAATTTAACTCAGTGTAGAGATGCGAAACATGGGAACGTCTCGAGGTTCTGAAGACAAACCTAATGAAGCAATTCATGATGCGTTTTAATCTGCCCTCAAGAACTGTCGAGATATCACGCAACCATAGCCAAATTGGGGGAAGATAAGGAAGGATACTAGAAGTTTGCGTGCGGGTAGGAGAAGGAGGTGACGGGAGCGGTGAAATAGTTTTAGGATACCGATTGACCTTCGGGAGATTTCTGCAAAATGGGATTTCCAGGAGAGGGTTTGATCAATGGTTAAGCCTAAATTTTTAACTGAGAAATGAAAAGTTATTGGATGACCATTAAGGAATAATGTGGGAAAGTTGGCATTTGAATGGAGAAGGGAATGTGATCCAATGGCAATAATACTAGTACAGAAATAATACTAAACAAATCAATATTATATTGTGAATATTCATATTTCATTTTAATAAATATTTTCTTATTTAATATGATTGTTAGAAGTCTTTTCAGACCCCTCGGAGGGTTATCGGGAATGGAGTTGGGAAGCAAGTTGAGAGACTAGCGGTTTTGTATGGTTAAGGAGTTTACTATGAAAGGAAAGGTATCTGGTTTAGGCTAACATCAGCAACATATGGGTACATTGAGATCTTTATAGGTACGTTTGTTTGTGACAAAGGAGCATTGAAGATTTTTGATTATAAGTATTAGACATTTGAATGGTTTAGTAAAGCCGCAAAGCTCAGCTACGCATTTCCAAATAGGTCTACTTATTGCACTGTAATTGAATCTCTTATAATTAATTGAAAGGTTTGTAAGTTTGTCTAGCAAATGTAATTGTCTAGTAAATTAAAAAAAAGAAAAGAAAAATAATACTAAATTATCCTCTACAGGAATCGTCACAACAGGGTTAATTAAATGAGTGTGATGTAATTGAAGGATCCATAATTCCAGATTCCATGTATTGTTCCATTTACAAATGAAACCAAACCTCAAAGGACTTGAGCCTCCCTGGACCGAAAGCCTTTGTATCAAAGTATCCTATTGAATAAAATTAACATTATAGGAGTGCCCTAGTAGAGCGGCCTAGGCGCTGGTCTGTAATTCATGAGTTCCCCTCGCTAAAGCAGAATAGGACCTGAAATTGGCAAGGGCGACCTGAATTCATAATATTCCCTTAGTCTAATCCACTAAAGCTTAATTAAATGGAAATGGCCCCTAAGTTGTAAATATCACAGCCTTATCTTCTATATATAATTAGTGAATAATTATAAAGGGTCAAAAGATGGTAATCTATGATGCTATTAAGTGAATTCAAAGAGTGGCTCAGATAACCAAAAACATTTTTATCCATTAAACTGTTTTCTCCTTTAATAAAACTTTTATTTAAAAATTAATTCACAAAGACTAAAACGACATGTAACTGCCCGTCGTTACAGACTACTTCAACATTCACTAGACAAACGTTCAAAGCTCCCAATTAATTACAAAAGACTCATATACATGACTGTGATTAGATGTATTTGGACGTACGAAGTTGAGCTTTGGGGCTCCACTAAACCATCCAATTCATCTCGTATTCAATCCTTACAATCCAAAATCCTTTGTAAAATCCTCAATGCTCCTTACTTAGTCACCAATAAACTTGTCCATAGAGATCTTAATGTTCCATATGTTGCTGATTTAGCCCAAGATATGTATCCTTCCATAATAAGCTCCATAATCACTCAAATCCGTTAGTTTCTCAACTTGCTTCCCACTCCATTCCTGATAATCCTCCGAGGCGTCTGAAACGAAGATGACCTAGAGACCTTCTAGTGTAGAATTTTTAATAAAGTGTTACTGTTGAGTAGTTCTTTTCAAGTTTTAACATGTTATTGTAATCGTTGTCAATACATTTACTCGATGTATATATTTTGTACAGTTGTAAATTTCAATAATTTTATATATATATAAAAAAAAGTTAATTCACATTTTATTTTATTTTTACTTTACTTATTTTTCTTTTAAGGAAAATATATTCAATGCATGGATTTCCATAAGGTGTGTGAGGGTAAACTTAATTTTAATTTTATTCTATATCGGGCGCTTCAGCCATGAAGGGCATGGCCCTCCGCACACAGCTTTCTCCACTCCTCTCTGTCAGCGGCCACGTTCCTCCAATTCTGGATATTTAGCCGCCTTATGTCCCCTTCCAAATCATCCATTCATCCTTGCCTGGGCCAGCCTCTTCTTCTTGTACCTCCTGATGCTCCCGTCCACATTTTTCTTGGCAGCCTTTCGATATATCATAGTTATCATTTTTCTCACATTTACGTGGTGCATATAATATATGGTATACAGTTGTAAATACCAATAATTAGGAAAATATACATTAAGAAGATTCATTTTATTTTTCGATGTAAATATCATGCCGTAAATCTTTTTTTTTATAAAGAATTAAAAATTAATAAAGAATTAAAAAAAAAGAAAATCGTTAATCAACGATATTATTGATTAAATACATAGATTAAAGTATAAAGTATATAAATGAATACATGTAATGAAAAAATGAATTTATTTAATTATCTTATTAATATGTATCTATTACTTTATTCATCACTCCTCATAATTATTACCACTTCCTCAAATAGTACATTTGATTGTCGCCATTGTGAAAACTTGAATGGAAAGTTTCGAATGGAAAGTTGCCTTGAAAAGTTGTTTTCCCCCCTTTCGTTTTGCTGATTGAAGATAGTCTACATAGAATAAGTCTATCTTTAGCAAAATCTACGTAAGTGAATGGATATTTAAAGGTTATTCCATAATTCTACATACTCATCCAACATTCCTCAGATTGGTTAATATCCCACAAGTCGCTGATTTGGTACGAACCAGATACCTTTCATTTTATATTAAACTTCATACTGATCCACTTGTTTCACAACTTGCTATCCATTCTCATTTCATTACTGGTAATCCTTCGCACCATCTGAAAAGAAGATGACCTCAGGATCTTCTGCTATTGTAGGTATTTCCTTAGTGTACTAGCAATGAGTAGTTCCTCTAGAAGTTTATTTTTTTTTTTTTTTTTTTTTTTTTTATAATACAGGGTGAGTATCTCTTAGTCATGTAATCATTTTGCATTGTATACCGCATATACTATTTTTTTTTTGTTTTGTTTTTTTGTAATATAGTTGTAAATTCTTGTAAAAAAAAAAAATATATATATATAAAAATGCAATTGTCATATAATTGTTACATAATTGAGTCCGGAAGGACAATAGCACAGTTGCAATGTTGATATATTTCAGTTTGACATTTAACTAGATTAACTGCATTACTTCATCAAGAGACAATGAAATCACAGAGAAGACTTAATAAAGGATTTTTTTTTTTTTCATTAAAAGTAAAACATGCCGAATAATTCAACAACAAAATAGTGAACAACATAAACTTCTCCAAGACAATGCAGAATGCAAATAAATAATGTAATAACTATCCCGTCCAATTAAACTCGTATTATACCGCAGACACAGACCGTTTCGCCATCTATTTACAATTAGCTCAGTACTATCTGCCAACTGTTAATGACAGTACAAACGGTGGCTAGGGGTCCCCTCTTGTTTGAGTTTCGATTTCAGCAGAAGTAATTAAATTCACAACTCAAACAATTTTGGTGGAGACAAACGGTGTTTTATCATCAGTTAGCTCCTGTATTACAATGACTAGTTAACTATTGATTGTTCTAAGGGAGCGATAGAACATTAACATAGTAATGGCAATATAATAGACTAGTTTATAGGAGTGATCAATTAATTTGAGGTATAGATTAATGGTTTCTCTTGAGAAATTGTTCTCGATTTTTATATTTTTATGTGTACTAAGAATATAAAATTTAATTTGAACCTGAAGACAAACAAATTCTATCTAGTTAGCATCATTTTTGAGATATACGTTATTTTTGAAAAAAAAACATGTAATAGCGTATTTTTTTAATTTTTTTTTTATTCCCATGAACATTCAAATCAATAGTAAAAAAAAATCCACCAGTTTTTAAAGATTGGAGGTTTTTTAAAAAACAACTGAAATTTCACTTTTTTTTCATATGTTTTATAAAACTTTTTTTATTGAACAACAGTAATATATAAAATACCTCATAATATTTAATACTGAAAATTAATGTGTATATTTTTTCCTTTTGTACTCAATATAACGTGTCTTCCGTTGTAGTGTCCAAACAATAGCCGGCAAGCATCTTCTTATTGCCTTTACGCCTTTACCTATTATCCATTTGGGTTATCTCTTGATGAAATCGTTCTCCGTGTTCATCTAACGCTGCTCCCAAGTTTGGAGGGAAGCAGTTTTATGTAAGCACTCAAATGGGAATGCAAAAAATTAATTATGGAGAACATGTTCTAAATGAAAAGAAAATGTTCTAAATGTCGAAAAACACCTCATTTTTCGACCAAAACACAAATTTGACAAAAAATGGCGGCTGACTGAGATTTTCTGTTCAGCACACTTCAAAACATAATAAAACTATTTTTTTTTCAAGTGAATATTTTGATGAAGAACAGTGTAATCACTACCAAAAATAAACAAATTTTTAAAATAAAGCCAAACCTTTCAAAAAATACATATCAAGCAATACAGGGAATAAATAATGTTTTTCAAAATCGAAAAAAAAAAAAATATTCAATATTGAATAAATCCTTATAATGCACATGCCGAATATAATTATATATTATATATATATATTTTGTGTGAGTAAAAAAAAAAAAAAAAAAGTATGAACCCTGGGAGAGAGGATCCCTAATGGGTTACAGAGCTTTATCCAGCAGTTTTGCTAATCTCCTCTAACCAATGTATTTTATCGTTTCCCCTTTTAGCCCCTAATTGAGCTTCTCTAGTGCAAAGCCTAATTTACATTCTTAATTTAAAACTGTTTAACGGAGTGGGTGTAGCTATTTATAGTAACTGTGATATGGATATCAAAGAAAAAACTAAAAACGTAACATAAAAATAGACTTTAAAATTCTATTTTTTTAAAGTGTAGATTCCGGAAAACATTTTTAGGAAAAGAGGGTGATTTGAATTAAGTTTAGGAATTCATAAAACAAACAAAAAAACAAAAAACAAAAAACAGATCATATATACCTAAATGAAAGAAAACAAGAAATTATAAACAACCTAACAGATAATATGTCCCCGTATAAGATAATAAATAAAATTTGTTATAAAAATATAAATAAAACAGAAATAACACATAAAACCATTAGTAAAAATAATAAAATCACAGACAAAAATGGTAAAATTAAAATAGGAAATAATAACAAAAAAAGTATCAACACAGATAAAATAAGCTGTAAAATAAGTAAGATAAATGAACAATTGAAAATCACGGACTTCTACCATAAAAAACAAAGTACTGAGGAAGAATTAAATAATATTATAAAAGAGAACACTGTAGAAACAGTGCCAAAATCATCTAACATAAATTTAAAGAAAACTTATAGCAGAGTGAAATACATCCCAAAACTTACAAGACAATTAATAAACAAATTAAATAATGAACACTTTAAAATTAACGGTGTTCTATACAACAATAATAAGATTAATAACATTATAAGACATACAGAAATCATGGACAAGTGGATTAAAAAAGGTTTGATTTATAAAATAAACTGTAAAGACTGTGAAATGCATTAGATAGGTGAAACCAAACAGAATTTAATTAAAAGAGTGAACCAGCATAGATATGACTGTAACAGAACAAATAACAAAGAGAAAAATAATAAGACCACTGTACGAACATACAAACAAATTAAAACATGAATTTGACTTCGAAAATACAACGATATTAAATCATGAAAATAAAACAAAAAAATAGAAAAATAATGGAAGCAATTTATATAAATAAAACAATAGACCAGGCTGTAAACTACAAAACAGATAAACATAAAATGGGTACAAGTTATGCAAAATAAATAGATAGATTGAAAATATAATTAGTTTATATAGGAATAAAAATCATTAATAATTAAAAATAATAAAAATGTAAATATTAATAACAATACAGCTAATAGAATGAAAAGGGAATGGGTAATAAGAACCAAATTAAAAGGCCATAATGTTAGTAATAAATAAACAAAGCAATGATTGAACATTGCCCAGTGGTGTCAGTGTGAATTAATGTGACCATGTGAGAATATCACAGTTGTAAGGTAAAAATTCAAATATTGTTAAATGCAATAGTAAAATAGTATGAAATTGTAAATAGAATATAATGACTGTAGAACCTGAAGATGGAGCGAATGAGCTCTGAAACATGTATAAATGAATGAATAAAGAATAATGGGGAGTTATGCCTTTTAAAAAATGAAAAACTTAAATTAATCTCCTTTAATGAAAAATTTGATTTAAAAAAAAAAAAAAAAACATTTATGGAATAAAAAAAAAAAACAAAGCTGTGATATGTTCTTATCATGCTTAACAGTCATTGTCTCATAACTTCTGGGGGACACCCAGACCCCAGGATCATCTCACAATCAGTTTAGATCACGGAATAAAGCAAGAATGCATAGTGCATGTTTTTCGGATAGGTATATATTTAAATTAACGCTAATAAATAAACACCAAATGAATACAAGAATGACTACGCGTTGTGCTGGAATTTTTGTTATTAATAAGACGCTAGAATAATATTAGTGTTGTATCGGAACCAAAATGTTTCGATTCTCGGTACCTATACCTACGTTTAAAAATAAATTTATTCCACAGATAATAATCTTTATTAGGGTTACAAAAAATCGATTACAAAACATCAATAATTATTCAATTTGATTAGTAAACAGCAAAAAGCATTTATTATCCATAGCATATACCTACAAGCTAAATGAATTATATTTCTGCCAAAATATAAAAAAATAATCCCTTTTATAAATTCTTATTTAAGAGGATAAATATTCTAACGTTTCTGGATTACGTTTATCGCTTAAGGTATGGCAAATGTTTTACTAAACACTGGAAGCACTGATAACTATCAGTAAAAGAACTATAAATTTTTTTTTCAATGGTGTGTGTATTAGGAACCGAAAACCAGTAAGATCATGTAATAAAATGAAAAATAATCTTCATTCTGGGATAACAAACGTTTCCTAAGAATAACTGTGTATGATTAAATGGTGCTGTTGTCTGGCTGCAATTATTTCTTCGGTGTTTCAGATTCTGCTGTTTAAAAATGCAATTCCTACTTCTTTGTGTTCATAAGGCAAATTATCAAAAACGAATTAAAGTTTGGCTTTCTGAAATGATCCTTTTAGTATTGTAGTATTGTTTTAAATTATGTACCAAGCAGTCTTGATCAAGTACATTTATAATTTCTCTCTTATATAAGACGAAAAAATGTCGTTTTTTAGACCAGGAACAATGTACAATAATTTGTAATGTATACTTTTAACCACAGGTAAAACCGTCTAATCCACATAGCAATGCACAAGTATATTTCTATATTGGCATAAAGCAAACAAAAATTAAAAATCAAAACAACCTGTTTAGGTTAATTGGAAGTGGGGTGCTTTTTAAGGGATGCCAGTCAGGGCTTAATTTCCTGACAAAATATAAATGATATTTTTTTAAAATAATTAATTAATTAAATTTATCTAATCTCTTCTCCACAAGGTTAGAGTCGGGTCAATAATTAAGATTTGTCAATTATAAAGAAGAATAATCAAAATATATTAATTTGATGAGTGACAAACAAATGATAAATGAATTTGACGGTTGAATCAAAACAATATATATTCAATTAAAGGTTGACATATAAAATAAGAATCATTGGTTAAACTAAAAACTTACATGGTAACAAATAAACTTAACCTAGCTTTTCTTAATCTGAGGGAGATGCTATGGTGTGGGTAAGGCGTCATCGGCGGAAGTGGAAGTCGTCGGTAAGATGTAATCTGGAGATGACTACGTCTAATCGGCTACATCGTGGTAAGGCTCAGGAACAAGCTCAGGAGAAACAGAACAGGACAAGACCTCGAAAATACTCCTCCGGCCCTTTTTGAAGAATAGGCTCCACCCCCTTGTACTTGGGACACACCCACCAACTCCCCAGTTTTTTGAATTTTAGAACAACCTAAAATATTATGTCTACACAAAATATTACACGGCAAGGGATAGGCAGGTAGAGAAATGGTCCTTTGTTGTTTGATCAAACAAAGGGTGTGAATTTCCCGACCACCCATGAGAGGCTGAGGAGGGGTTAGGCTACCCTATTGCGCAACACGCGAATCTTATGCTTATTAAATTAAACCCTATAGGTTTGATACATAGCACTATACTCTTATAGGACAAGGCCAAACCCCATCTTTCACAGACAGGTAGTGAGGAAACTAAACAAGTAACAAAATCCTTTCACACCTACTTTGCCATAAATATCTTCCACTGATTCCCATCTGTCCAAAAATTCGGAAAACTTAATCAAAGATAAAAATGTTTGAAAACACGACAGGAAAATACATTGAAAATGAAGGTAAATATTTTGAATATAAACGTTTAGATTTTATAAAGTTAATTTAGTAAATGACCTTAAATGTGAAAACGGACATTTCATATGAAAATACCAAATAAAAATATTGATTCTGGATAAATAATAAGAAGTTATAATACAGGGTTAAGGTCACGTATAGAGACCATCACTTGAGGAAGTACTAAGGTAGAGGTTTTAAAGAACACAATGAAGTAGAAGAAAAAACAATTCCATTAGCTACTGGTAATAAGAAAAAGCTCCAACCTCTTTACTTTACGGGCAGAGCCCTTGGTTCCGTTGTAAAGAAAACCTTTTTCCCCAACGCGTTATCGTATTTTTTCCCTACACTTCGGTATCGGTAGGAATTCACATATTCCCTTAGAAGAGGGAGAGTATTAAATGATGTTAATACTGTTCCTTTCTGTTGGCCTGGCCCTCGGTGAAGGGCCATCGACGCCCTTTCAGGACATTCTCGCCTTGGAAACCCTTCACCCGAGTGCCCTTGCACGGGTTCAAAGGGTTCAGCCACTATTTCTTTTAATTTTCAGTTCCAACCCTGTCTAAAAACCTTCGCAAGGCAGCGTTTGAAGTTGCATTAAAAATGAAATGCTCTCGAAATTAGAATTATTATCATTTTTAATGTGATGATTCTCGGATTCCACAACAGATAAATATTATAAAGATTTTTTTCTCAAAAAAAAAAAAAAAAAATTCAAATATATAAGAAAATACATAATTTATATTTCCAAGTTAAAATCCCTCCTTACACTTGTCAATCAAAGTGATTAACAATCAGTGAATCTGATGATATGCAGTTATCCTAGGGCAATGGGTATAGGTATGGGGCTCATGGATAACCGAAAACCTCGGTAAATCGAATTAAATTTTATTGACTTAATGTCATAGATAAGAAGGTTAATTTAGAAAACAACTTTACAGATTATCCCTTTTTATTACCACACTTTTTATATACATTTATTAAGTTACAATATACAAATATTTCTATTGATAGATTATTTGTTGACTGAGAAGTATTTATAGATGTAAGTAGTTGGGGAATGCGGTCATAGATACACGGTGATTAAAAATAAATTTTAATTTATAATGCCGACGTTTCGGCTTGCATTATAAATTTGTTTTTCTTTCTTTATTGATATTTACAACTGTACAAAATAATATACATCAAGTAAATGTGTCGATAGTGAATAAAATGGCGTGTAAATAACTTGTAAGGAACTACTCAATGGGGAATAGAGTGGGAAGCAAGTTGGAAGACTAGTGGATTGGAGTGGTTATGGAGCTTACTACGGAATGATAGATATCTGGTATGGGCTAAATTAGCAACATAAGGAACATTAAGATCTTCATGGATAAGTCTATTGGTCACAAAGTAAGGCGCATTTTTCGAAGGATTTTGGATTGTAAGGATTGGATACGAGATGAATTGGATGGTTTAGTAGACCCCAAAGCTCAACTCCGTACGTCCGAATAGGTCTAATCACGGTTATGTAAATTAGCCTTTTGTAATTAATTAGGAGCTTTGAACGTTTGTCTAGTAAATGTTAAAGTAGTCTATAACGAGCATTTATTTATTTATAAAATTTATTTTTAATTGCTCTGTATCTCTGACTGCATACCCTAACTACATACATCTACGAAAATTTGTGCTCAAGCGGTAAAAACGACACGTTTATTTGTTTGGCGATATTTCTTTAGCTGGTGTTTAAAGAGACTGAGGCGAAACTGAGTAAATAATTTTGTTTTTTAAGCAAACAGGCCAGTAGAAGTTCTATAAACATAAAACTACCGTTCCTAGAATTGGTATTGGATTATTACATAGTTATCGGAAGGTTCTCATTCATACTATTTACATATACATTATTTTATTTCATTATGTTTAAGAAAAATACATAATTTACAATTATGTAATCGCTGGAAATAAGACCCTTCGGGACCCCGGTTAAAAGAGCCTTGGATAATGGTGTCCTCTGTACTGAGTTATCTGGCATGAAAAGACCATGACAGGAATGCGAGGGAGCTCCCTATGGCACTTCCTAACTTGATTTTATTTTATTTTTTTCTCCTAACTTGGCTCATGTGATCTCACACCCAGCTTCTCTTTAACCTTGACTGTGCGTTGTCTGGAATATGAGTTGTGGCCGCGTCGATTTTTTTACCATAATTTAATCTAACAACTTTAATGATGCGTCATATTTTACCCAGAACTTACTGTACGTTTCTGAAACTAATTCGGGCTTTTGGGGTGAAACCATTGGGTTTTACAAGTGCTTAATTTATAAAAGTAAAGCAACAATAACAAATTCTGAGAACAGTTCTACAGGCTCCATAATACGTTTTCAATTACATAGCTCTGTTTAAACAATAAAATCTCTCTTAATAATTACCATTCTATCCAAATACTATAAGCTTTCTCCTTCTTAGCTAAAACTCAGAAAAGTGTGTTTAAATTAACCAGAAGCATCCTGTTTAAGAGACTTTAAATACTCATTAAATTTTCATAATGTATTTCTAAATTGTAAAATAATAAGTAATTAGTTTTTAAAGGCATTTTAATCTGGTAACGGGTCGATAATATCCTCTTTTGAATGCAGCGAAAGAAGAATATATCAAAGCACAGTTTTTATTAAATATTTATTAGCTTACTGAAAGGCGGTTTGAAACCAAACTAAACAATGAAAAATCCATTATACATTTACACAACCGCACAACATATGTTCTCTAATGTACATAGAACAGGAACCCATTTAGCAGAATAAATCTGTAAAATTCTTAAAATCAACTTTTAATAGAAGGATGACATGGGACGATTATTTCAAACAGAACGCGGTTTTCATTCAATAGATGACTGATTCCTATTCTCTCTACTGCATAAACGATCGTCACTGAATCTGACAACGACGAAAACTGCTGACTAAAAATAATTTGGACCTATGCTTTGGAAATTTACGGAAAACCGAACTAAAAAAGTTCCAATCACATATACTAGATGCACCCCTAAAAATACTTAAACAAAATGAAAATATTCAATATAAATATTATTATAAAACTTAAAAAAAAAAAGAAAAAAAATTGAGAATTAAGCAAGGGTACTTAATTGTTTTTTAATAATTATTCATACTTTGCATAATGAATCATAACTTAACCTATTAGGTTAGTTATGAAAATACACTTTCAGTGAAAAGCAGGACCCTTTGCTATGAATGTTGCGGCAGAGAATCTATTTTATTCGAAGTAAACAGGGTGGAATATTTGCTTGAATGCTGCGATTGATAAACTGCGAACCGTTATATAGTGAGTTTCTTGTCGAAAAGGGCCACTAGATTTTACTGTTTATATTAATTTATACAACGAAATTAATTATTATTAAAAATTGGACGAGGCTTTTTTATCTATGACATATTATAAAAACAAATATTATTTTTCAGTAACTCTTTCAGGAACAACAATGATTACTAGGGAAAGTGAAAAGGCTAAAAATAAAAATAACCTGTAAAACCTTAACGCAATAGAAGTCCCAAAATTGTTTTACAAACTTATATGAAAATTTAAGACTGGAATATGACAAAGTTTTAGGTTTGAACCAAAGTGCAAAGATATAAATATCGCAATTTTTATTATTTGTTAAGCGAACTTTTCAGCCAGATGGGTTGAAAAAAAAATTCATAAAATTTGTAATCATTTGAATCATTATCCTGAGGTCGAGATTAGTGTCAACGGCATCAATATTGAAAAAATTCTTCTTTGTGCCAATCGTGAAAAATGCTTGATATGTCTTCTCAACGGCTTAAGAATGGCATGGGATATAAGCAGTGTCTATTTTGAGCAATGTGCCCAGTTCTTTTTCGCTGTAATACGTAGGCGATGGTGTTCTTATTTATTGCCATCGAATAAAACTATATTATAATATTCTACTGCATTGAGGTCCAATAGAGAAATATTGGAATCAGTTTGTTTCCCTGATTCTCTGAACAGCCAATTCTCGAACTGATACCCTGCTATCATATAACATTGCCAAGCTGATAGTCTAAGTGTCAACGTTAAAATAGTTCATCTGCACTACATCTTGAACTATTTTTTTAGGTCCATCAGCTGCATAGGAGCTTTTTTTTATCATGTCATAGAAGTGATAGTATCCTTTCCCAGAACTAGAATTATTTTTTATTAGAATAATAATTTTATTTACAATACACATTTGTTTGCATTCAATTAATGTGAGGTAACATAAAATAACAGATTTGATCAAGCAAGAGGGAGTCAGCACCCAGTTGAAGTTTTGTATGAAGTCTGTATATCACACCTTTCTGCCCTACGCTTCCCTTTTTCGTATCAGATTCCCATTAGTATGTACCTCTGCCAAGCCTACGTGATTGACAGGGGGAGAAGTATCACATGCTATCTTGCGTTTGTATTTCTTCTAATACCAGGAAATAACTTTTCAATATAAATAAAAGGATCTAGAGGGAAGAATTTCTAATGAATATATAATATATATTTTTAGGGAAATCTAAAACAATTTGTGCGACTTCAAAATGACATAATTTTAGAATTAAATTTTTTCAGAATTCTTCAATACAATTTTGCCATCTTCCCGTATCAGAGATTCTCTGCCATCATCCCTAACACCGCTCGTTACTATTATGTGTTCATAATTAATGTTATTCCAAGCAGAGGGGCAATGTGTCCCGTCTTTCCTTAAAACAGCACACCATCGTAAAAGAAACAACCCACAAAGGAAAAATAAAAATGGAATTCCCATAAAGCGCACCAGCTCTGCCCCACTGAGTTCCTTAATTCAGGAAAAACAGTCACAACCGAAATGGTGGCCACATAGTCGTCAAAGTTTTACGAATACTATTGTGATACGTTATAGGGTTATTTCAGAGCGAGAGCCAGCGAATGACCCACAATATCCTCCGCCATCATTTATTAACTTAGTTGCAACCATAAAACGAGATTACATAAGCGATAAAGGGGATTTATTGATATAAATCGTATTAAAACCTCTCGCTGAGCATTATTGAGTGCAGAGTCAGAAAGCTACACACATTTATATTCGTTAGGGACAAACATCAAAAAATAAAATTCTGAAAAAAGATTTGGAAGAATGTATTTGTAAACCAAAATCTTTAAAAGCTCCATTTTCGGAAGAGATGATAGTTGGCTAAAAGAAGAGGGCCGGTTAAAAATGAGTAGTTGTGAGATGTCATAAGTCATTTTTCCCAACTTTACAGGAGACATATAAATCTGATTTATACATATTATCATCATGATAAAACAAAAATGCGGATTTATTACCATAATTTATAAGTGGAAAATACAAAAACTTACGAGAGCCTTCATTTTGCAGGTATAGCACATGGATGTCTGCCAAGTTGCAGGATGTGGACAAAGGATTCGATTTGTAGCATTTGGAAGAAACTGGCTGTTTCATACAGTGTTGCCCCCTTTTTCAAAATCTGGCCTCGGAAATTGGCACACCTCGAAATTTTTCTTAAAGATAAGGTCTAACTAATTTTAACCAAAACGGGACTTATATCAGGTCGTTGATTCACGCCAATGCATTAAACATATATTTTTTATATTAAAACTAAATTTTAGGTAACTTTTCTGGTATCCCTAACCTTAAATATTCCTATGATGTACATGTATGATGTATGTACATATAAGTAGGATTATTAGTATTTTATTTCTTAGTTAATATAAATTTATTAAAATTTACAACTGTACAAAATATATACATCAAGTACTTGTGTGGATAACTATTACAATAACAAGTCTAAACTTAAAAAGAACTACTCATCAGCAGCATTTAAAAAATGTTCTACACTAGAATGTCTCTGGGTCATCTTCTTTTCAGACGCCTCGGAGAATTATCGGGAATGGTGTGGGAAGCAAGTTGAGAAATTAGAGGATTTGAGTGTTTATAAAGATTACCATGAAAGGATTGGTATCTGGTTTGGGCTAGATCAGCAACATATGGAACATTAAGGTCTTCATGGATAAGTTTATTAGTGACAAAGTAAGGAGCATTGAGGATTTTTCGAAGGATTTTGGATTGTAAGGATTGGATACGAGGTGAATAGGATAGTGTAGTAATGCCCCAAAGCTCAACTCCGTAAGTAAAACTTGGTCTAATTACAGTCATGTAAATAATTATTCTGTAATTAGTTGGGAGCTTTGAACGTTTGGCTAGTAAATGTTGAAGTAGTTTTTTTTTAATTGAATCTGAGAAATAATTCTGCCATTGACGTAACTCAAAATATGAGCGCTTAAAGTAAGCTCTTCACTTCATCTGAACTTTTAATAAAATTGTGTATAATACAAACTGACAAGAGAAACATTCCATCTAAATTATCATTATTTATTAGTACGTATTTATATCTCCACGTACTTTAAGAGGTTATGTGAAACCTTTTAGGAAAATAAAAAAAATATAAATTGAATAAGAGACAGTATTATTTAAATAAATATTACTGAGAAGCTTTAAAATTACAAAATTTAAAATTAATACGTTTTATAGCTATCTATATTACTTATTGCAGACATTTACAGCAGATTGTTATGATTTCTCAATAAAAGTTTACTCAATAAATTAAAAACAAGGTTTATATCCGCCCCCTGCGTTTATTGTGTCTAAATATGACATGATTTAGAATTGGTAAACGCTCTAATATGATTTAGAATTGTTAAACGCTAGAAGTGGAATACGCTCGACTAATGAAAACTGTAACAAATAAGATTAATTTAAAATGTCTAAAGTTTTTTAGAATGCTGCATTCATTAATATTTTTAATAATTTCAATACATTTCATATATCCTGGTTTAGTTATATGGGACGTAAAAAAGAAATTAACATTTTAGACGATCAATGAACAAATCTTTTAGGTGGATTTTTTTGGCTGAAAATTTAGTTTAATAGATCTTTTTGTGTATTATGTACCTACTAGGCAAGGATGAATTATAGAAATTACAACCTGTAGGTTATCAAATTAGAGAGAAGTTCAAGTTTATTCCGTAAATCTTCCATAATGCAAGATGTTCATATAGATCTTATTCGTGGGTGGCTGTTTCATACTTAATTTTTTTTTATTTTTTAACTTATATTATGATTTTATTTATATAAGTTTCTCTCATTCTGACAAAGCCCACAGTCAAGAAAAAATTTAAAATTTTCAGACCAGAATTTTCAGTCCTCCCTTCTCCAAAATAATAGTAATGTTAAATGAAATAAGAGCGAAATGAAATTTCTGAACTCCATCTCCTTATTTTCTTGATTTAAAAACAAAAAAAAAAATCAGAAAAGTTAAAAATGAATGCTAGAACGCAAACAATTAAATATTGAAAATATTTCAAAACAAGGAAAAAGATATGCAGATTAAGATGAGTCAAATAAATAAGTTTTTTTAATTATCTTTTCTTTTTTTTTATATTACAACTAAACGTTTAGGTCAAGCCATTAGTTCCAGCTATTGGAAAGATAACATTTCCAGTTTAAAGAGTTCAAGAAGTTTGGAACTCATTGGAATTGTACAAACCAGAGATTCGAGTAGTGAGTTAGGACTGCTTTGAAACTAGTTTGGAGCCAACTTTAAGTTCTCTGAATTTAAATTCAGAAACTAACTGATCTCAAGCATTAGCATCTTTTATTGAAAAGGAAATTCAATGCATCTAACTGACGAATAATTTGATACGAATTAAAAACAACAAATGTTTTTATAATAACTAGATTAATCAAAGGAGCTGTGTTGAGTTTCCTAATACAAAATTTAAATAAAATATACGCATAGTTTTAATAATAAGTACCCAAAGGTTAAAATAATTAAAACCAAGACCTTACTGCCAGATAAGTTAATTACATCCTCAATTATGTAGAAGTACAATCACGAATGAATTAATAAACAGCTTAATCAGTGAGGTAACGGCAGGAATTTTTAAAAACTTTTAATCAGGAAGTTTTAATCAAGTTCCTTAAAATACACATTCCAGAAATCAGAGAAAGTATAGTCACTGAAACGACATTTGTTTTTGATTTTTTTTAATACCCCGAAACTTAGTTAATATTTTTTTTTTCATTTATTTATATTTACAATTGTACAAAATGATATACATCAGGTAAATGTGCTGATAGTGAATACAATGGCATGAATATAGCTTGTAAAGAACTACTCAATAGTAGCACTTCAATAAAATCAACACTAAAAGGTCTCTAAGCCATCTTCTTTTCAGACGCCTCGGAGGATTATCGGGAATGGAGTGGGAAGCAAGTTGAGAGACTAGTGGATTGGAGTGGTTATGGAGCTTACTATGGAAGGTTACATATCTTGGGCTAAATCAGCAACACATGGAACATTAAGATCTTAATGGATAAGTTTATTGGTCACAAAATAAGGAGCATTGAGGATTTTTTGAAGGATTTTGGATTTTAAGGATTGAATACGAGATGAATTGGATGGTTTAGTGGAGCCCCAAAGCTCAACTCTGTACGTCCTAATAGGTCTTATCACAGTCATGTAATTGATTCTTTAGTAATTTATTGAAAGCTTTGAACGTTTGTCTAGTAAATGTTGAAGTGGTCTGTAACGATGAGCAGTTTTTTTAGTATCAGAAATTCAATAGAGAATATTTTTATCAAATAAAATTTGTCGCTAGAACGTACGGTTTAGGAGCTACATATGTTTGAATTAAAGAAAACTCGTTTTGCCCACGCGTTTTAAGTGTTGAGACTTTTTTGACACACTAGCTCAGTTGGTGTTCCTCGGATCGAAAATTTGAAGACTGTTTCCTTATCAGAACCAGTAGATATAAAAAAAGTAGATCTTAGAAGTGCTTTTACTTCAAAGTAGAAAGACAAAAGTGTTTTCAAGATGATGTCTTTGAGTTTTTTCCGGGTTAAGAGACCCAGCCTTTCAAAAAAAAAAAAAAAGAAAAATCGACCCAGGCAAAGTTACAATTCAACATCGTACTCGTTAGAAACAATGATCCACCTCTTGTCGACAGCGATGATGATACCATTCTAGATGTTAACGGTGGGGATGAACCAGACTCAAGTAATGCAACTTGCTTCTTTTGTGTGGGTAAAATTTGTTATGTGTATATGTTTAGGCACACTTAAATTGTCGGGCTGAAAGAGCCATTTTTGTAAATATATCATTTTGTTTGCTTTCTTGCATTTAAGAAACTTGTTTTAGTAATTTATGAGAGACAAAAATCTAGAATTTTGTCATGTTGAATACAACTTTAAATCACAAACGAAAGAGAGTGCACATATTTACACATTTTCCTCTATATTATAAAACTGTACACGTATTGTTTTAAAACAATATTCTGTTCCGTATATCTAGACCTGTCTTTTTAGGTTTCAATATAGAGTTATAGAGAAATATCTTTTTTTGCAAGTTACCTGAACATGTAAAATAGTAGAGAAAGTTTATAATGTCTTTATAATTCTTGTCTTTTTAATTATTTATGATTATTGTATTTTTTTTCAGATAAGTATAATTCCAGATTCTATGAAGAAAACAGTCTCAGATGCAATCATAAGTAAAAGCATACATAAATTAAAAACTTTTAATGAAGTTCTCCATTGCAAGCCACCTCTTCCATTTCTATCTTACCCTTCAACTTATCTTATATTTTCATTATATAATTTTTTTTAAATACTATAAAAAAATACTCGAAAAAGCTATAATATCTGTAATTATTTATATTAACTTTGCTAATCATCCGTATCTTTTAATATTTGTTAAATACACTTTCTTTTACAGCATCTCTAAATGAAAACATATAAAAAATATATTACGAATAAGCTTTTGATATTTTGATTTCACAAATTGTCTTCCATTATACATTTGTTGTCACTTTGAGTATCAATCTTATATTCTTAAATCGATTTTGTTTTATTTTCCATTACTTTGAAATTATTTTATATATTTTGTTAATTACTCTTTACGTCACTTTTTGAAATTTATTATGAAAGTGAATTTATTTCGTTGTCAACCTAAGAAATGAATTCCAACATTCTTACTTTAGTTTGGTAAGCTGTGCGATAACCCATCCTTCCTCAATGAGCAGGGATTGACATGATAAGAAAGAATATCAATATATATATATATATATATATATATATATATATATATATATATATATATATATTTATGATATATATATATATTGATATCATTATTATATATATATATATATCCTATTTTGATACCCATCCCCATTGGTGAGATTGACCAACAAAACAATAAAATCTACATATTTTTAATTTATATCTTATCTTAAAACATAACTGATAAAACAATAATTTAGTAGTAAATTAATTATCTGTAAGTCTATGGCATCGTGTGATTAGTTAAATATATATACCTTTGAATTTGAGTTGAATATAGAGAATGCTGGATTTCACCTTTAAGCAGCCGAAAAATAGTTCACAGTGAAATACAATTTAATTATTATGTATTCCACTAATCCCTGGTGAGCAGATCCGCTACCTAGGACTCCACTTAGACAAACGTCTTACTTGGAATCCACATACAAGACTAAAACGACAAGAAACTGCTCGTCGTAACAGATTACTTCAACATTTACTAGACAAACTTTTAAAGCTACCAATTAATTACAAAAGACTCATATACATGACTGTGATAAGACCTATTTGGACGTACAGAATTGAGCTTAAGGGCTCCACAAAACCGTCTCGTATCCAATCCTTACCATCCAAATCCCTTCGAAAAATCCTCAATGCTACTTACTTTGTTACCGATAAACTTATCCATAAATATCTTAATGTTCCATATGTTGCTGATTTATCCTAAACCTTTATTCCATAGTAAGCTCCATAACCACTCCAATCCACTAGTCTCCCAACTTGCTTCCCACTCCATTACCGATAATCCTCCGAGGCGTCTGAAAAGAAGATGGCCTAGAGACCTTGTAGTGTAGATTTGTTTGAAGCACTACTTGATGTACATTATTATGTACAGTTGTAAATATCAATGAATTAAAAAATAAAGAAATTATTATGTAATTATGGATATAGTTTTTATTATAAAAAATTATCACTATGCAGAAGAGGGGACTTGGGACACTATGAGCTAGGACAGGGCTGTGAATAATGAAGGGCACAGAGAACCCTTCAAGTGAAGAGCGCTGAGCCAGCAACCTTCTAATGAGGCAAGGATCTAGCCGTTCAAAGGGACAGTCCCGAGGTTTTGCATATCCTACAACATAAAGGGTTTGTTTCTTCTTAAATAAAAAAATCAAACAGCCACAACTTTATTTACGATGATCGAGTAATTTCATGTAATGATATTCTGCCTGATATCCATCACGTACAAGGATATCCACAAAACAGTAATAAAAAAAAACTAAAAAAAAAACAAAACTATTTGATTTACAGGCCACCTAATAGAAATAAGGACAAGTTAAATATTGACTTTACACTAGAGCAGGTATGAAGCATCTCAACAGTTTCAATTAGATTTCGAAACAGCATTTGATTCAATTGAGCTTCATGGTTTATTTTGGTGATGCAAATATATACAGTGATAGGCTGAAATTCCACCCTAAAGATGTTATCATCTTCTGAGGTAAATGCCTCACTATTTTCTTAATGTTTACAACCCCATATACTTAAGCCAGAGCATATAAAAGGTATTGGAATTATTAAAAATATGAAATAAATAAAATACAGCAATTAATAATATTTTAAACCCTGCCCTTGTGCTCATTTCGTGTTTCATTCTACGAGGTATAGATCTAATTGGATATTGAAAAAAAAAAAAAAATCTTGAGAGATATTCACTATCTATTGAACGAGATTGATCAGTCAGAAAATAATTTAGACAATGTTTAAAAAATTTAAAAAAACATATTAAATTTTATGTGACAACGTTTCGGCTTAATCATTGATGGCAATCATCAGGGCTAAAACAAAGAAATGTCGAATAAAGATTTCTTTTTTATTTAAAAAAGAGAGTAAAGGAAAACAAAGAAAAAATACATGCATAAATAAATAAAATTAAAAAAATAACAAAATGAAAAATAATAGAGTTGATCAACAATTAATTTTAAATGATCTAAAAAAAAGTGTAGATATATTAAACAAACATAAAGAATATTTAAAAAAAAACATATAACAGGGTTAATAAATATGATTTTTTGTATGTAAAGAGTTTACATTAGGTAATTCAACAATGTGCTGGAAATAGCAGCAAACAAAAGTTAAAACTATACAAATTTAGTGAATTACTCATCTTCAAAGTCCAAATTTTTATTATTTTACTATTAATTTATTATACTTGCTATTATTCAATTTTTGGGATAATCCTTACAAGTTTTATATGCCCTTGGTTGAAGTATAGACCTCTAAAAAATAATGAAAATATTAGCCCAGGAAATGAAAGAATCAATTGGGTGGATGTTTTTTATAATTTACTTTTCCAGCAATTTACTTCATTCGGTCAAAAATAATTATTTCACTTCTATATTAATATATAAAATTTATATATGTTCTATAGTTAATATAAGCCTTTTATTAAAGTTGAAATCTTTATTTTTTAATTTTTGTTTTGAGCATAAAACCATAAAATATAGTTTCGTGAGTGTACAAAAATATTAAACATCAAAATTTACAAAGGGATTGTATTAAGATAAAATAGATCAAGAAAACGCATCATGCTTGATGCTTCTAGCTAATAAATCATGGGTTACTTTGATAGACATCATACAAGGATAAAATTTTAGTTGTATGTTTTATTAGTTTTATGTTGAAGGAGGTTTAATTATTTATTTTATTATTTATTTACTTTTTCTTTAGTTGTCCAATTTTTTTTTTTTTTTTTTTTTTTTTTTTTTTTTTAATTACTTTATTTTGGTATCGTTATTAAAATTCTGTTTTATTTACTCATCTTTTACACTTCTAAACGATCATCTTATAACAAACAAAAATTCATATTTTTTTTCAACCCTTTTATATTTAAGTTTATTTTTATTTTATTTCTTATCTTACATTAATCTATATAATTTTCAGATCATTTTAAACAGTTTAAGTTTCATATTTTTCAATTTTTTTTTTTTTTGTTTCATTTTATTTATATATTTTTTCTTTCCTACTTTTTTATTTCTTTATTTGACATTTCATTGTTTTAGCCCCGATGATGGCTGTTATATAATTTGGCCGATACGTTGGCAAATAAAATTAAATATGTCTGTTAATTTTTCAAACGTTGCCTAAAATTTTGCTGAATGGTCCAATCCAACATCTCTTTTGATATATTCATCCAGTCATTAAACATCGCTCTTCAATTTCATTCCCTATTTAAAGCAAAACTGTAATAAATCATATTGATTTCGTAACTTTTTCGTTTTAAATTCTGCTTGCTTACATTTAATTAATATTTAATTTTAATAATTTAATATTTCCTGGTTAAAGTGCATAAGGACGTTAACAACTAAAAAAAAATAAATATTTTGGCAAAGAAAGTGAAAATTTGTTTTTAAAAAAGGTGGAATTTTTACCGGTTAGTTTATTTGAAATACGTACTAGAAAAACGTATATTGGGAACAATGGTAAATTTTACTCTGAAGATGCCAAGGTTCAAGTTACAAAAAGGAGGGCTTCTATACTAATTTTATTAAACTTGCCAATGAATTTAAAAAGTACTCTATACATAAAAGGTACAAACCATGGCTTTGAAACTTCAGATCTTTTGTTTTTATTTTCCTGGTTATATATTAAACACTAGAATTTTAATTGACACAGTATCTGTACAAATAATTTGGTGTCATATTTAGCTTCTTTTTTTTTTTTCACCTGAATAGAAGGCCATAAGGAAATTAAATTAGAGCACACCTGAGCATTAACAAATATACAGCAGTAAAGTTAAAAAGATTCTTAAAACAGTGTAAATATTTTTAGATATACATATATAAATCAATGAAGTATTAAACAAAAAATATCAGATGGCAGAATGATTAATTGAATTTTTTAGTTTTATTTATTATTCAAAATTTTATCAACTTAAAGTTTGAAATTATTTACTGTAAATCTAATTACATATTTCTACTAAGGAAATAAAATAGAAGTAAACCTGACTACGGAAAAATCATTTTCATTATTTCGATGATCAAAAACCTTTAACTTTCAAAGTCTACACAATAATAAATCTTTTAAATTGTCTTTAACATTTAAAATTTATCAAAAATGTAAAAATAACTCTGATGAATAACTACAAAAGAGGTGAAATTATCACTACAATTAACTTTAGCATTTTTTTTTTTTTTTTTTTTATTATGTCAGGGCTCAGCGATTCCTTCTATTAGCCAAGATGGGGCCATGAGTTGTGCGGTAATAATCAGATCTCAAAAATACCCATCAGAGCTGAAAACATTGTCGATATTGCTAAGCATCAAAGTGATAATTTTTTTAATTGAAAATTAGATTATTTGTCGTGAGATGCAGTAACTAACTCCTCACAGCCCTTGACAAGAAATACGGGAATCTACGAGGGTAAGTCAATAATTATCCGCAATATAGTTATAAAATTTTATTGAAATGAAATAGGAAACTTACAAGTACATCATTTTTCGACATAGTCCCCTTGCTTTTCAACGCACTTGGTCCAACGTTGTTCAAGTTTCCTGATGCCCTCATGGAAGAAGGTTTAGGGTTGAGATGCGAGCCAGGAATGCACCGCTTCTTTCAATGCTTCGTCCGAGGCAAATCGACGGCCCCTAATTGCCTGTTTGAGTGGACCAAACAAGTGAAAATCAGATGGAGCGAGATCGGGACTATATGGAGGATGATTCAATACTTCAAAATTGAGTTTCTGAAGCGAGCGTTTCTACAGTGTGGGCAGCTGTATGCGGACGGGCATTGTCGTGCAACAACACAACGCCTATTGACAGCAGTCCTCGGCGTTTGTTTCGAATTGCAGGCTTCAGCTTAGCAGTAAGCATCTCACTGTAACGTTCACTGTTTATTGTTCACTGTGTTTTGAATTTTTCAATCCATTCATAGACACTCCGTTGTGGCAAACAATTGTTCCCGTACTGTACCAAAAGTCTTCGATGAATTTCGGCCCCTGATACACCTTCCGACCACAAAAAACGGATCACTGAACGTTGCTCTTCTTTGGTGGAAATAGAAAGTGGAGCGGCCATTATTAACAGCACGACAGCGATAACAAAACTAACCTACCAGCTTGATACGCACATAAACATAACAACGAATAAACAAAGCATGCGCCATCAACACAAAAGAACAGTACTGCCAACATAAACAAAAATATAGCTATATTGCGGATAATTATTGACTTACCCTCGTATAACCCTTCTAGGAACTAGTAACTGGGCCCTTTTCAAAGAAGTGTTTTTTGTTTTTTGCCTCAATCCAATAAAATCCCTTATTTTATTTAGACATTGATAATACCCTTCACAGTACAAAGTTAACTTCCAACCTCAAACTACCATGAAGTCAGCTAGGCGTATAGGTTATATACAGGGTGGGGACGTTGGTAATAAAAAGGGCCAGAAAAATATTCAGGTCTTGTTTCTTTTTGTATCTTGTCTTGCCCTGATTTGGTCTTTTTGGTCTTGTTGGTCTTGTGGCTGGTCTTGTCACTCTTTGCTGACATCACCATGTGAACTGGTAGACATCGTCATCGATTCAAGATCATAACTTCCATTGATATTGCTTCACCCACATCATAGCATCTCTCAACCATTAAGATAAATATAGGTTACGTTTTAGGATTGATGGATTAATTTCCACTTCTAATGGAATGATTTTATTAGAAAAATAGTTTCGAATGCTTAAGGGGGAGGGGCAACGTAGGTTAAATTTTTAGAATACCTGGCCTACCTGGCTGGCGCTTACCCCTTCCAAGATGGATATATTTCAGATATCCTCAGGTGAGTACCAATATTTGATTTCTTGTCTTAAATTTTTGAAAACTTTAGTATATATAATCCATGTAACATAGTGCTGATGTGTTGAAAACTTTGTATGTTTTAGAACTGAAGATGAATGTTTAGCATTCAAAACTAGCTTTATAATAAAATAGGTCCAATAAAAGTGGCAATTAATTCATCAATCTTAATTTTATTGATCCTTCTAAACCAACGTGCGCACCTCAAGTAGATTAAGTTTGTTTTGCTACCAAGTAAGATAATATAATAAAAAGTGATCCTTACTTCTTAGTGTAATCTTATATGTTAACCTTTATACGTTGCTGGTCATTTAAATTGCTCTAAAGTCCAGCTCATCCAAATAAATCCTTTAGGTTAATTTATTTAATAATTACCTTATGATCTAACCCGGAGTATCAAACCTTTAGAGATGATCTTGTTAATGAATATTGTAAAATATTTATAAGTTCTCAGGCAATTAGGTCCTAACAGGCATCCCTTAGATTCATGCTGATCCGGACACGCCAGAGCAAGCAGGACGGACATAGCAATACTGAATATCGATATTTTTCTTACGATACTTTAATCTGATATATCTTTGAAAGACACCACACGAACATGGCTTCATTATCAAAGCCTGAATGAGGTGATGTACCTTTTGTTTATGAAGATTCTATTGCAAAAGCGGTTTTTAAAAAAGACTTCCCGTTAACCAGTAAATTCGTCAATAAGTTTCGCATTAACCTGCCAAATACCCTCTTCATAAAACACGGATGGTAACAATAACCATCACTTCATGAACGAAATTCAATGGACAGACGAGCCTATGGTTTACAGTATTCTGGAACAATCTATTGTGAAGGAAGACGATCTCTGACGGAAATCCAATATTCACTATTCAATTAGAGGCTCGTAGATAACTAATACCTTGATCCATTCGACAGCTGACACCGGCCTAACGAGGTAACCATTGTTTACATCTATTGTCTAACTGGCTTTCAATGTCTAAGATATCTTTTTATGAAATCTGATCAGTAAAGAATATTCAATTAAATACAATCAAAGAGATGCCTTATCAAAAATAATCGAGAACTTTTTTAAATGGGCTTGGTGAGATAGAATTCGCCAATGACTTCACTGCATTCATCAACTTTAATAATGAGTTAAAAATTATAATCTAGAGATGTTATGAAGATCCATACAGATGTTAATACTTAGTGAATTAAATCAAATTATATATATATATATATATATATCAAGTATATATATATATATATATATATATATATATATATATATATATATATATATATATATAGTATCATCAAATCGTTAAAAACCTAAGCTTTCTAAAGATGGCTTTAAGTAACATAAAGTAAGTGTAGAAATAAGCTTTCCGGGTTCTAAATACCTGTGAGCTTAGACAATCAATCAATTAATTAATAATCCTTTCGTTATTTAATTTTATTTTCAATATCTAACCAGTACCACTACCACCCATGAAGGATCTTGAATGAAGGACTCACACATGACTTCCAAATTTTTATTTCAATTAAGAGTACCTAATTAATAGAGGCTGAGTGTGCCCTAGAGGATCTCCTATCCTCGATGCCGATTCACGGCAGAAATAACGGAATATAAATTTTCTTTCTTTAGCCGGACTCAAACCCGGTTCCTGGAGTTTTTACATTCAAGTACCTAACTTGGTAACCTACCGTACAAACCATTTTCATAATAACAATTCATCATTTTATTAGTAACTTTGTTATTTAATTTTGAATTAAATACAAATATAAATTCATTCTTGTGTTTTATTTTATTTGACAAACGATCCTTAGACAACAGAAAAAAAAAGCCATATTATTCAATAGGTTAATCAGCTATTATTTCTTTATTTTTCATTTTTTACTTGTTTGGTAGCAAAAACAAAAAAAATCATCATCATCATCTTATGGTACCTTATGGTCCTTGTAGAACCCAGGCCTCCTCAACAATTTTCTGCCATTCAAACCTTTCTTCGGCAACCCTTCTCCATCCTCTCACACCCAGAGTCAACAAAAAAATTACAACGATTAATTAAATCTGTACTAATGTGTTATTGTAATAAGCAAGGGGTTTTACAAAAGCTTTATTAACAAAAAAATACTACAGAATATCAATCACAATTTTGGAATAAAAAAAAAAAAATTGTATTGTTGGCATAGAAGGTCCTCTGGGACAAAGTTTTTCAACTAATAAATTAGTGAAAACTGTCAAGTTAGAGAAGAGAAAAAAAAATAACTATCTACAAGTACTTGAAGTGCCAAACACAGAATTGCATGGGGTATTCCAAAAGTTTTCTTAAAATCTGTGTTGAAAATGTTTAGAATATTCTAAGGTTAACTTCCAACTATGTATTTGCCATGAATAAATTAGTTATTATTTGGCTTTTTTTTGGGGCTTTTTTTTTTGTGTAGATTTTATTTATTATCATTAGCATTAATCTCGCCAAATTAATATGAACATTATAAAAATGCGTCTTTATTTCAAATTTATCAATAATGCCCTATCAAATAAAACTACAATCCAAGGATATTATTCTAGTTCAAAAAAAGAAACTGACCCAGAGATGGATGTGATAGGGAGCGTGAGTCAGACAGATGTTACCATTTAATGGATATAGTTATAACTTCAAAAAAAAATAAAATAAAAAAAATAGTAGATTTTTAACTTCTCTAGAAAAAAAGATTTTAGAATGATCTGATGAAGCTAACTACTTTCCTACAATGATTATCCGATCACTATCATAAAACAAACATTGTAACCGAAGGAATTGCGGAAAATTTCAACATAAGATGTGAAGCAAGAGCGTGATAGGTAGAAAGGGGAGGATGGAAGAGGAGTTGATTGGATAAAGAAGAAGAAGACGCAAGGTACCTAGATGGGGGCCCAGAGCCGTACCCAATGGACGGAGATGGGCAGCCGACCCAATTTGGGGCCCTAAGTGTCCCCCTTCCCCCTTCTCCTTCCCCCACCCCTCACCGCATCCTCCCCGACATTTCCTTACACCCTCCTCTCAAAGGATCCCTTTAGCAACATTATATCCTTTTTCTGCCTCTTTATCGCTCCGTCTACCAATTTCACGACGGGTAATTTTCTAGATAAAAAAGAATGGAGCGATAGCAAATCCGTTTTGGTAGGGGGAAATCGAAGAACTTCAATTATCGTTTTTATAGAGAAAAAAATCAGAACATTTTTTTTTTTTTTAATATTCTCAACCTACACATTTACTAGAAAAACGTTCAAAGCACCCAAATGATTACAAAAGAATTATTTACTTGACAGTAATTAGACCCATTTGGACATACGGAGTTCTGGTTTTGGACTGTACTAAACCTTCCAACTTTTCTATCCAATCCTTACTATCCAAAATCCTTCCTGAAATCATTAATGCTCCTTATAGAGAGATATATGCTTTAAAAAAAAAAAGTAAAAAAAAAAAAAAAAAAAAAAAAAAAAAACCACTTACAACCCATGAAGGGTCTCGGGTTCAGTACTTAGGTTGGCTGTACTGTTTCTTAGCCAACAGTTGTGAAAGGAGGTGATTTGGACAGAATTCACGCTCAACCGCCAGGTTTTTCCCCCAATTAAGGGTACCCACTTTTTAGAAGGCTGGGTGTTTGATCCTAGGAAATTAGTTGGAAAAAAGCTATGATTAAATTTTGATTGTTTTTTAGCAATTCAATTTTGCCGAACACTGGAATCCACTAGTTTCCCCACTTCCTTCCTACTCAACTTCCGATAATTCTCTTAGTTGTCTGAAATGAAGATGGCTAAGAGACCTTCTAACGTAGAACTTTCATTGAAGTGTTACCAGTGAGTATTTCTTTACATGTGATTTACAAGTCATTGTAATCATTTTTCTCAAATTCACATGTATTAAATATCAATGAATAGTTAAAAAATAAAAATGAAAATATTCCTAACAGCGATTCAGGCTTTCAGCGAATTCCGAAAAACAAAAAATCAAAATGAATCAACGAGGACCTTTTTTCATTTGATTTTACCCTATGATTAAATTATAGAGTATTTACGGAATAAAACACATTACTAGGTACCATTTCCCAGGTGATTAATAAATTAGGTGTATTGCAATTTTCATTATATCTTAAATTTAAAGACTTTGTAAAGTTAGAAGATGGTTTGGCAATCCAAAGTCCTTCGAGAAATCCTTTTTGCTCCTTACTTTGTCACAAATAAACTTATCTATAAGCACGTTAATGTTCCATACCTTGCTGAGTCAGCCCAAACCAGATACCTATCCTTTCATAGTGAACTCCATAACCATTGTAACCCATTAGTCTCTCAACTATTCTATTCCCGATAATCCACCTAGGCGTCTGAAAAGAAGATGGCCGAGAGACCGTCTTAGATAGAATTTATTTTGTTTTTATTGAAGTGCTACTAGTGAGTGGTTCTTCACATGTTACTGACAAGAGATAGTAATAATTTCCTCAAATTTACTTATTGTACATATATGTATAAGGTTGTAAATAACAATAAATAGTTTTGTTTTTTTTTAAATCTAAATTAATAAATAAACAAAAAAGTTCTAATATCGTGTAAAATGGTAGTTTTTTTGTATATTTGTTACGAACAAATCCTAATAAATTTTCTTTTCATATTCTTTTGTTGTTAATTTTATTATAAAGATCCACTATGCGCTCTCTTCTGCTCAGAATAATGTATGCTTAGCGATCTCTGATGTTGCCTGGATATCCCCCAGGGATCCAGGCCCTATAAATCGTGAAGCCTTCACCAGCTGTGGGGACATGATGGTTGGGGCTACCGCGTGTGCAGGACATTTCGTTCGGGGATGATTGATATGTTCAGGGTCTCCTTCCGGTTTTATATGTTTTATGAATATACATTTTATTCAATACATTTTATTTATTTCATTTTATAAATTTTCAGATACATTCTCAGTAATACTTAAAAATCAATTAAAAAAATTCAATCTCTCTGACTGGGAAAAACAATAGATCATGAATATGTTTCTGTATAATCTACTGCTTCTGTTAAGAAAACTTGTCAAATTTTCTCTCCGTGCAACACCAACACTAGAGGGAGTCAAAAAAGCTCCTGAACGGAAGGTTCTAGCGACATATGTTATATCAGAAAAGTAATATGTCAGAGTGGCCATAAAGTAAGGAAAATTCCAGGTGAAATTCAATACAAGACATGTGCTCTATTCTTCTCTAGCATAATTGTCATTGATTATTCAGTATATTTTGTGTGATAGAAGTATTAATAAAATATTTTCTGTAATACAAAATTTTATATATTAATAAAAAAAAAAAAATTATTAGTTGATTTTGGATAAACTTTGTTAAAATTGCAAACGAATCACAAATAATACAGGGTCTAAAAAGTTAAAGGTCTGACTGCTGCAAATTGTTCATTACATTTAAAAGCTTGCTTTTCTAGAGTTAAAAAACTATGATTTTTTTTTTTTTTAAGTGAAAAAAAACCTTACACAAGAAAACTATAAACATATGCATGTAAAAAAAGAAATATATTTAGAGATAAATAAGTTAATTCTATAGAGAAAAAGAACTCAATTTCAACCAAACTATTGTTTATATTTGATTAGCTAAATAATAATAACAATAAAATCAATATACTTATATTTAACACAATTTCTTTTTTATTTATTTATTTTTTATATTGAGTAATTATTACAATCTGCAACAAATGAAGGGGTTGGTGGATGAAGGGGTTATGTGACAAAACTCAATTTTGATTCAGATTTGGCTAACTAAAACTTCTTACACTTAACTACATACATTCTTTATCCAACTAGATTGTATTTTAAAAAAAAAATAATGCAGCATAAACCATTTATTTACAAAACCCTTCAAATGTTACTAGGACCGATGAATTAATTGCCACATATATTGGAATTATTTAATTATTGGGAGTTGGAATTAATTTTAAAGGATTGATAAGAGATGGTATTACTAGTCTCTAATCCCATCGGGCCAACTTGTTACTATATTCATGTTGAAGCGTCATCATTTAGCTTTGATTTTCAGTAGGTGTCATTTCTCTGAAGTGTGAACAACATTATTTTTTTGCTCTCTAAACATGTCAACTTTTGTGCCAAGTAAGACGAATTTGCGGGAAGCTTCGCTTTTCTGCTTTCATTTGAAGAAAAAAAGCAGCTGAAGCCCATCGGTTAGTTTGCGAGGCTTATGGGGACTAAGTTCCATCGATTTCCACTTATGAGTACTGGTTTCGGAGGTTTAAAAATGGTGATTTTGACACGGATGACAAGGAACGCCCTGGCCAGCCGAAGAAGTTTGAAGATGAAGAATTAGAGGCATTACTCAATGAAGACTCGTGTCAAAACCCTTCAAGAATTGTCTGAGTCATTGGGAGTCGACTTGTCAACAGTCGGCGAACGCATCAAAGCAATGGGAATGATTCATAAGCAAGGACGTTGGGTTCTGTACGAATTGAAGCCGAGAGACGTTAAGAGGCGATTTTTCACCTGTGAACAACTGCTCCAACGTCAAAAAAGAAAGGGTTTTTTGCATCGTATTGTCACTGGCGATGAAAAATGGACCAGATGGGCGTGGTCTATTATGAGTTGCTGAAACCGAATGAAACGATCACGGGAGGCCTCTACCGAACTCAGTTGATGCGTTTGAGCCGTGCACTGAAATAAAAACGGCCGCTATTTGGGGAAAAGCACGACAAGGTAATCTTGCAACATGACAACGCTCGGCCGCATGTTGCTAAACCGGTCAAAACATACCTGGAAACGCTGAAATTCTCCCACCCGCCGTATTCTCCAGACATTGCTCCTTCTGACTACTACTTGTTTCGAAGCATGACACACGACCTGACTGACCAGCGGTTCACTTCTTATGAAGATTGCAAAAAATGGGTGGATTCATGGATAGCCTCAAAAGACGAAGCCTTCTTCCGAGCTGGTCTCCGTAAATTGCCAGAAAGATGGGAAAAAGTAGTAAAAAAACTAGCATCAGATGAACATTCATCTTCAGTTGAACATACCTGGTATGATATCTGAATAACTTAATAATCAGTCAAAACTGCTTTTCTAATAAAATAATTTCAATAAAAGTGGCAATTAATTCACCAATACTAATTGTATTGATCCTTCTGTACCATCATGCGTACCTCAAGTCATTCAAATGTTGGCAATAGGTAATACGGATGGCTGTTTAAAAAAGTTAAAGGCTGCATTTGCCCGTGCGCTGCTAACAACTCCCCTTATTGATTATCACTGTTCATTATTAATAGCTAAGGAAATTGACTTCGGAAAGTTTAATCGAACAACGGTTTAAAGAACAATGCCGCGTGACGCAATCTGTCTATTCATAGCTACCAACCAACGATACATCGACGCTCTATGGAAGAACTAACTCTCTTCCTTAAAAATAATCAATATGACCAAAACTGCTATTAACTGAACAATATTAGGCGATAAAATTCTGAAGTGTATAGTCTTCTAAATTCTCAGCCTTTTTCCGGTTCAAATATCTTACGCAATCTTATTTATTTTTGAAAATTTGAAAGCAATCACGATCTATGAAGAGCTGCAGATAGTTTAATAGCAATTTAAATTAAAATTGTTATGTTACTGGACAGTAAACAGTGCCCAGAAGCTTTGCGACAGAGTAGTAGAAAATCGTTTCCGGCGTTTCACCAAATATTCTTTTGATTTTCATTATTACTAGATATTGTATAACGCAGATACGTAATCTGACAAATCAAACTTAATCAGTGATGTTTCTGTTCCTCCGAAATTATTCCAGTTTATTTGGCTAAAAATGTATCTTATCTGGATAAATAAATGAAATCTGAGATAATAATATAAATAATGAAAATAAATTCATAACCAAATTTAAAATATATTGTGTATATTCATATTTCATTACGATAAACATTTTTTTCATCCTTAAAATAACAATCATACTAAATATGCAATATCCTACAAAGAGAAAAGAAGAGGACTTTCCAAATACTAACGATATATTTCGTTTCATCAGAATTAATAACTAGAACAATTTTTTTTTACCAGTTTTATAAATTTTGTGTTTGACCCTAGTTTGGATATCTTCACCGAATAGCCAATATAATTAATCAGCATAGCCAAGCACGTGTATTTTATCACCCATGTTTAGACCGCTTCCCATAAGACTTACCTCCGTAATGACGTATTCAGTTGATACGTTGAGTAAGACCGTAGAATAGGATGTTCCTGTTATAACTCAGAAGTTACCTTAAACATTTTTGAATAGTAAGTACCGATTCGGATTTTATTAGATGTTTCAGACATGCATATGTCTAATAAATTAATCAACTTCTTCCGTATTCCCTACACTCTCAATACATCACTGCTGACAGTTAGTTGGATCGTAAACCTTTTGGAAATCAGTATAAAAAACTGATTAACTATAACATTGATTTATATTTTCTCTAAAACTAGCAGAAGAGAAAATATTTGGTCGATAGTTGAATCATAATTAAACCACATTGATAGTTATTGTTAATTTTCTATGTGAATTCGTTAATTCAGCTAGTAGTTAGAAATAAGGAGCGTGCTTTAAAAAATGAACAGGAAATCACTTGAGGTAAGCATGATGGTATAGAAGGAGCAATACAATTAGGATTGCTGAATTAATTGCCACTTCTATTGGAATTATTTTATTAGAAAACTAGTTTCGAATGCTAAAGATTCATCTTCAGCAGTAAAACATACTAACATGTACTAAAGTTTTCAAAATGTAAGATATGAAATCAAATATTGGTACTCACCTGAGGAGATCTAACAGATATCTGAAATATATCCATCGTGGAAAGGGGAAGGGACAGGTAGGCAGGTTTTAGTTTTCCAAATAAAATGGAAATATTTCAGATATCTGTATCTTCTCAGCTTGTCTTATATTTTTGAAAACTTTAGAATATATAATCCATGGCTGATGTGTTGAAAATTGTGTATGCTTTAGAACTGAAGATAAATGTTTAGCATTCGGAAAGTTTTCTAATAATTCCAATAGTACTAGCAATTAATTCATCCTAAAATTTAATCTATACTTATACTTATGAATAAGAGAACCTATGATATGGATGGGGCGTTATCAGTGGAAGTCATAGTCCCAAATCGGTGATGTGTCATCAGGAGATGACGAAGTCAACTAGTATATATTAAATTTTTCAAAAATGTAAGACAGGAAATCAAATATTGGTACTCAACTGAGGAGATCTAACAGATATCTGAAATATATCCGTCGTGGAAGAAGCAAGAGGGCAGGTAGGTATATTTATATCTGCCCTCTCCCCCTTCCACGATAAAATAATTCCAATTGAAGTGGAAATTAATTCATCAATCATACCTTCAGGAAATGTTTAAAAAAGAGAAAAAAAAAACCAACACCAATCCTCCCGCTGCTGTCAAATCCAAAACAGTTTGTTGTTTAAATCCTTGAGCTCGCAAGGTTCTATACGAAAACAAAATCGACCGAAAGTAAACCTGCTCAGTTTTGAAAGAACTCTCCTTAATTGTAGTACATAACATAACAACTATTATTATAGTTATAATTAATTATATAGTCTGCTTGGAGGTACAAGTCACTAAGGGCAATTTTTTCTAAGTTCGACAAAAAGTCATTGTGTGTTGATATTATCGTTTCCCATAAGCATAAAAAGACCCCAAGTGAATATAACTGCTATATATGCTTGTAGTTGCGGGATAGAAGAAATGTAATAAATAGTAACTGTTCCGCAAAAACCGATTAAATACTAACGCTGAGAAACCAGAGGCTGTGGGAGCGATAGCCGCAAAATGCACCACCGCACAGCGAAATAATATTTCATGCCCAAGGGGGGGGGGGGGGGCAAGGGCTAGCCTGGGGGGGAACTGCCTTTTTTCAACTGTCAGCCCCAACGGGATCATTAGTACTAATGTATACCGGTCTAATTACCACTCATAAATTATTTACTTCTCAACTGTTTTATGTATTTTCCATGCTTCTTTCTGTATCCCTTCAAACTGAATTCGGATGCCTATGTAATGAGAAACATTTATAAAATTGATCTTCGTTTAATTATAATATAATTAATTCCAGTCCTTTAAAGTATCCATGCCAAAACGCTAAAAATTCCGAACTGATGTGAAATCAAATATTTTTTGGAAAATTTCTCCCTATGAATCGGAAACTACTTGTCCAATCAAATATTTCGTTTCTTTCTTCGAAGAGCTGGTTAAATTTACTGTTAGATTATATACATACAAAATTTATATTAAATTCCGTACAACACCCACGCCAGCACACTGTAATTGTCATATTTTACCAAAACATGCACATTTAGCGTACTAACTACCGTAGCTTCACGGGATTTAATATAGATTACATATATATAAATTCGGATAACTTAAAAACCGTTAAATATTTCAACATATTATCCTTAAGGACGAAAAACTAATAAATTTCCGCCATCTTAAAACAGGATCCCTAAGGACGAAAACTAATTCTAATTGTGGAAGGAGAGAGTGGCCAAGAATGTCCTTCCACAAGTAGAATTAGTTTTCGTCCTTAAGGATGCTGTTTTAAGATGGCGGAATTTAACATTGTCGATCTAATGCGCAAAAGCCAAACGTTTATTAGAACCCACGCAACCAGACCATAACGCTTTCTAATTATTAAAGCATTGGGAGAGTGTTGCATAGTTATTTCACCAAAGCTTCTACATTTATAAGCGTTGGCCACATAAGGCTAGGTTTATACTATGGCGTTTGGACGTGACGTTTTTTTTTTTCCGCGGACGCTTACGTTAAAAAAACGTCGGATGCTTGTGTTTATACTATAGCGTTTCCGAACCCCCACCTAGGTGCAATAGCAAAGAATGTACTTCGAATCAACCAGTAGCTCCTGAGGCGTCATGGATAGAAGGAGGTTGTTACCTATTAGTGCATTGGAAGCTGAAGGACTGTTAAGTGATGACATGCGTAGAAAGTGGGTTATTCACCCATTTAACAACAGTCAACACCATAAACACTTCTTTCCATTTTACAATACAATACGAAAGTACGTCTTATTATTATCGATCCTCAACAACCAAGAATTTGGACACTATAATTTTAACACAAAGAAAGATCAAATATAAACAATAATAAAGGTCGGGCGCAAGAGGAGAAGTTACCGCTAACTTCGCAGTAACAACACTGCGATTCTACTTGAGGTACGCATGATGATATAGAAGGATCAATACAATTAGGATTGATGAATAGAAGTGGCATTTAATTCATCAATCCTAACTGCGATTCTAGTCAATGTGTTTCATTGGTGTCTTGGACGTCGAGGTGGGGCGTCCGAACGCCGCACACTGGGGCCATCTCCTCACTAACACCGCTCAAAACTCGATTTTTGATTTTTGGGTATTTCTACCTTTTTTTGTGGCTAAAATAATCTACATAATATGGCAAATCAATTAGTAAACAACACTCACTTCTGTTTGTTTCCTTTCTATGTTTTAATCCGTTTTATGTCGCGGATTATTAGAGAGCATAATTCAGTCGATTGTAAAGTGCAAACCATTTCAATACGCTAATTTTTTTTTCTTTTAAAGTTTTATATTTCAAGTGATACTATGTGGTGTTCAAGTGAAGGTATATAATATAAAATATTAATAAATAAAATATTAACGATGAAATTCAAAATTTAAATTCTTAAAACTTAAATTTGATTAATTCAATTTTGCGCAAGGGAATTGCAAAACTGTCATTGTGATATGATAATAGAAACCTTTTTAAATATAGATGTGAAGGCAAAAGTGCAATTCCCTTGCGCAAAATTAAAATATTGAAAATTTTGAATTTAATGAAAGGCCCACAACAAAGATTTTAAGGCTTACAGGAAAAAATTTAGTAGAAAAACTTCTAGAATAAAACAGGTATGTACTATAAAACACTAATAAATAAAATCTTATGAACGAAATTGAAAATAAATGTTTAAATTTTAAAATTTGAAGCCTAAATCTTTGAATTTGATTAATTCAATTTAGCGCTAGGGAATTGCAAAACTGTCATTATAATATGATAATAGAAGCTCTTGTATAAATAAATGTGAAAGCGAAAGGGTAATTCCTTCGCGCAATATCAAGATATTGAAAATTTTGAATTTAGTGAAAGGCCCGTAACAAAGATTTTAAGGCTTATGGTGAACAATTTACTAGGAAGACTTCTAGACTTCATTAAATTAATGACGGTTTTAATCGGCTGCTATTATCTAATAACTAGTCTAATCTAATATCTGATAATTGATAACTAACCTCAGAAAAATGCCAACATAAAAAACAAAATTAATTAATATTAATTCGACCCCGATGTTTGTGGCCTGTTAACAATTGGACCATCTAGCTGAAACAACATTGCATGTCACATTACATCTAGCTATATATTATGGATTCCGATAATTCTGATTAGACCCATAATAAACTTTTTTTAGGGCATCAGGTAAAACTAACATTGATTCAATATTAAAATTTGAAATGATTCTTCAAAATTTACGTGAATATTAAATAGGTAACTAATTTAAAGACATCATGTAAAAAAACATTACATAGTTATTCATTAATTATAATCCTAAAAATATGATTGATACTTAAAATATGTTAAATGCTATTTGTTTATAAACATATTTTATTGTTTTATCTGTAGATATTGTTACCTGTTGTTGTAAATATTTGTACCTACAACATTTTATTATTTTTATACTACAGGTACATATTATGTAAATTTTATTACTTTTATGTTTTATTAAATTGTTCAATTTGTAGTTCTACACATTTTGTTTATCATTAAGACAATTCTGCAGAAGAAAGTTTTATATTAAATACCTATATAATATAAGTACATTATTAAAAGTAATGCATTTTATTAAATTAAAGCCTATCATTAATAAAAAAATATGCCTTTTTAATTCAATTATAACTTTATCTTTTATTTTATTATTTAAAATAAATTTATAAAACGAAAAAACCGCATTTTGGAGTTTTGAGCGCGAGCGCCCTATATATGGCCCCAGTGTGCGCCGGTCCGCCGGCATGCGACGGTAGAAAAATGTGGACGATCGTCCCGACGTCTAACGCTGAACGCTACCGCCCTTATAACAATGTTCTCATTCCTAACCACATGTTGCCAGCTCCGACGGAAAAAAACGTCGCGTCCGAACGCCATAGTATAAACCTAGCCTAATAAGATTTAACAATCATTGTTTCGTATATGAGTTATTTCGAGGAAACTCGCGAATCTATATTGCTACTAGGACTTTTCAAATTCAAATAGATATATTATATCTATAACAAAATTTTTATTTATTTGAAGTATGAACTTATTTTGGCCTATTGGGCATTATGGGGACGGGGGTAAAAAAAAACTCGCCTCACGTACCGTAACAATCCACACTGTATACCGGTAGATTTAGAGTAACTATCTAGATTTATATAGGTTTACTGGATATGTGGAACATATTTCAGGAGTGGATGACAGTGCAATAATAAACAAACGAAATAATTTAAAATAGGGGCTCCCTAGAGTTTTTGTTGTTGTGCGTCATTTTTCAAATTTAAAAATTATTATAGTATTTAGAAGTGACAACGTCCAAAGATCATGTGTTTCAGTGCTGAGATCTATTGTTTCAGAAACATGCTGGTCTTATCACTATCGGCCTTAAGGCCCTGAGAACCAACTTATTTTTATTTCATTTATTTAGTCAAATCAAGCAGGCATTTTAAAGGTAAGACTGCGATGCCACGGTATTAAGATGGCTGATCGACTCACTTCACTTCGAAATCGAAATAATTAAATCATAAATAACTATTTAACCTTTAGATCGTAGATTATTATGGAAGAGATTGGGCTCTACGAAACGCATAAACCTCCTGCATGTAAACATAAGCCTTAATGTTGGTCATGCCCAACTTCTTCCTCATGACTAAGGACCAACCTTTATCCCATTAGAGTACATGCAGAGGTTATCGAATAAATAAATAAATTTAAACAAATTAGCATTAAATAGGAACCCTCACACTGGCTCAGTTGCCCTGGAAGATATAAATATGTAACAGTTGTGGAGAATCCAATATTGCAGCTGTTTCGGAATGAATACGACTTTATTGGACCACTGTGGTTGGACCCAATTCCCCAGGGAGATTATACAACAAAAACAAGTATTGACGAGTTGTCCTGAATCCACACTGATTGAATGTGGTCACTAGCAAAAGGCGATATTAGCAGTATCCCGGTTTTGGCCAATTCAGGTTCTTGCCAAGCTATGAATACTCTAAAAAAAATAATTCATTTGCAGCCGACATTAAGTTGTGCCTGGATGCGAGAGAGAATGCGAATACTTTCCGAAATATGTAAAGTTATGAGGAAATACATTTAAGTCGAACAACAACTAAATATTTATAATTCATAGTATCACGATTTGAGATATACGTTAAGTCAAATTCTTAGTAAAATGAATTATCTGTATATAGACTATTACAAACTCTTACGGAAAAGCATAGCTGTACAGGAACGAAGGATTTAGCTCCAAACTTTTGCAGATGCTGACGTAATAAAATGAAATCTACGAGAAGTTTGGATAAAGCAGGGTAATATCAACTTTGTTTAGGGTGCAAAAAGTACAGCTATGGTTTTAAAAATTTCGTCTTAGAAATTTTGGTCTCGGAGACAAGGAAGGTTGCTGTAGGCCTTCTGTTATTGACTACCACCACCTGATGGCTTCGGTAGAAGAAGAACCTAGCAAAACTATTTTGGACATTACGAGAGAAGTTATAAGAGAAGAAATTATAATACTATATTTTTTGTCACATTTAAAAACCTACATTATTTTTGCAAACCCAATTACAAGATGACTGCAATTAGAAGATTTAAAAGGCTCCAGGAGAAGAATACCCAAACTTCGTAGGAAGATGTATCTGAAGAATTTTGGATTCTTTTAACTATAGAAAACTAGAATGAAGTTTCTCATAATAGAGCTAACTTTTGAATGCACATCATAATGCAGCAAACTTCAAGAAATTAAAAAAACACCCGGTCCTGGACATCTTTCAGAAAATCAAGAATAGAAGAAATAATCTTGACGAGGTTAAGAATAAGACATTCAGCTTTTACAGGCGGTTACCTGAAGCCTAGAACCATCGATTTGTCAAACTTGCATGACATTGAAACACATTGTAACAAGTAGACTATACGCTGACGCCAGAACATTATACCCTCAAGTATAGATAAAGCACTGGAAGGCACAGAAGACAAGATCAAAAACATTTTTGAATCTCTGAAATTTTGTAAATTCTTCGACAAAATTTAATATGTGTATTAAGCCACTAATGACTCATGTGAGCAGATGCGGTAAGTAATAAAATAAATAAATAAAAATAAATAACAATTATGAATCGCTACACAATATTGTTGAGCGTTCAGGGTAATTTGAGATTTTGTCAGAAATAAAAAAAAAAAATTTTCAGGAAACATTAATTACTAAAATAAAAAATGAAGTTAATCCAAAACTATTACCGTTGATAGCTTTCCTATATATCTATAGGCGTTTTCTATAAGTTCCCCCCTGAATTCGCCCCATTTGAAGGGTGAAGATGAGCAGCGCCTCGGCTCTAATGTCCCTGATATATAATTCAAGGGGCAATTACCTCCTCAAAACCCCAGTTCCCAGTTCACAAAGAGGAACAGCTGAGTGCCAATCTTCTTTCTCTTCGCTAGAATATGTTCTCCACTCACTCCGAAGACTAAAGTGCCGAACCGAACACTTGGGTTGAAAAATAACAAATATTTTAAACGTAGGATTTCAAAACCAGTCCGTTATGAAAATTTTTACATCTGGTCGATAAAGTTGTAGGTCTGACTACATTAGGAAGAAGCCTTATTTTTCGTACGGCAGTTTCCAATGTGATTTAACTACTTTTGGGAGAAAACCTTTAACATAAAGATAATCTACTAATAATCCCCCCCCCAAAAAAAAATCTGGAAATTGGTCATGTCTGGTTCTGGATTTTTACTCCTCAATCGTTTAATAAAAACGGTAATATAAAACAATGTTACGAAAAATTTGTGAAAAAAAAACAAAAATCTCTTGAACAATACAATCCTAGAGTCATTAGATAATTATATGGGTCTATTACTATCAGCCAGTTTTCTCGTTCTAGGCTGAAAAGCATCACGTGCAACATGCAATAATTTATCAGAATTTTTTAAATATTAACCAAACATGATGATAACGTAAATTCTTGGTAAAAAATGGTAAACGACTATTTGTTTTTAATACGATGCAATTTTTTATAATAAATTTATTTGACAATTAATACGCCAAAAGCATTTCGGTTCTAATTGATCGATCTATATCATTGGCTCAACATCTCAGCGGTTTCTAACGTTCATTTTCAACTGATTATGGCGTTTAATTAATTAATTATATACATTATAACATTTAAAATTCAATAAGTAATAATCCCTTCATTGCATCCATCCCAAAACTCAAATCTGATAATTCAATCCTTCAAGCTTTTCGGAAAATTACCTTTAGCTAATCCTTAAGACCCTTCCGTATTATAACTATTACTTTTCCCCGTTGTGGGAGGAATATTTACAGCATGGGAACTGTTTAGTTAGAGATTGTCCTCAGTGTTTTCCTACCACGGAGTACAACATATAACCGCTCTCGTTCTGATTCATTATCGATTCTTTTCGCCCTAATTAATATTGCTCGAGTCCTATATAATATATTCCTATAATATTGAAGGGAAATATTTTGAAAACATTATCGCTGGAGCTTATGAAGGAACAGATGCTTTCCAGTAGCAAAATATCTAGCCTCTCATTAGAACTCAAGGAATTTTTACAATTCCCAGAACCATCAACTTCAGACTCAATTTCTTAGAATCCTCTGTGTAACCTCTGTGGGATATCATAGAATACCTCCGCGACTATGATGTGCACTATTGCTTAACATTTTATTTGTAAAAATCACTCTTGAAGACAATTGTTTGCAACATTAGACTGTAATAGTGTAAATAGAAATCTATTAAGATTTTATTATTTATTATTTTCAATTATGAACATAATTTTGACCAAGAATGTTTCGATAAGAATGGGAATAGCGCCGACCGAGGAAAAAAGGAAGGAGAGAAGGGAAATGAAAAAAAGTGAAAATAATGATATTCGCGTGGTCTCTAACGACGTTCCTTGACAAAAAAAAAATATAAAAAACATATTTTCACGTCCGTTAAAAATATTATTCTCTCTCGGGAAACATAGTGTACATGTATACAATCTTAAATATGGTCAAAACGCTTGATTTAACTTTGTTCCAAATCTACTACTTCCTTTCCTACAGTATCCTTTAATAATATTGCACTAGTTCATGTTGAACAGTTCCACAACCTAGGAGTACCTGATTCAATCTAAAAAAACGCCTAGATAGGAATCCACATACAAGACTAAAACGACAAGAAACTAGTCGTTGTTATATACCTTTATTTACTAGACTAATGCTCAAAGCTTCCGAATAATTACAAAAGACCCATTTATATCACTTTAATCAGACCTATTTGAACATACGGAGTTGAGCTTTAGGACATAACTAAACCAAATCTTGTATTCAATCCATACCTTCCAAAATCCTTCGTAAAACCTGAAAACATTTAAATACTTCTATTTCCACTATCTCATTCTTATCTACGCTTGCTAACAATCTGCTTTCTCAATTAAATATCAAGCTCTTTCTGGAACACTTTCAATGATTATTTGCAGAATTCATGTACCAACCAATATCTTTTTTCCTCACTCTAACATAACATTTAGGTCCTTCTATTGTATTTAATTAGCATTGTATCAAAATAATTTATTTCATATTTCATTTGTAGAATTTTTTTCTTATTTTCCTGTTTATATATTTAGTTAGTATCTTTGTATACATTATGTTTGTTTTATTATAATTTCGTCTGTACTTTTTTTTCAATCGATTTATTCATTATGTCTCTGACCAGATATAACCATTTTTATTTCTTTTTGTACTTATTTGTTATTCTAAAGGGACCAGAATAAAATTATTTTTCTATTCTATTCCAATAATCTCAATGATCTATTTGTTGTTATCTTGGCCCAAACCATATGATAAGTTTTCTTTTCAGTCAAATCCTCTAGCCCCACAACATGCTTCCAACTTGATTCCCGACAACCATCAGTTGGGTCTAAAGAAAAGAAGGCCTAGATATCGAATGTAAAACTATTACCGTATCGTAGAAGTTTTCGTTTAACACACATTTATTTGATGTATATTAAGTATAAAGTCATAAATATCAATAAATAAATTTAAAAAATAATTACCACTGTCCTCACCACTTATGCCGATGACACATGTATGTTATCAGTAAATAATAATCCTTTCATTGCATCCCAATCACTTCGATCTCATATTACTAACATTCAAGAATGGTGTCAAAATTGAAGAATTAAAATAAATCCAAACGAATCCCATCAAATAACCTTTAAACCTACGACATCTTGTCCTACAGTATCTTTTAATGATACTACACTAATCCCTGTTGAACAGATCCGCTACCTAGGACTCCACTTGGACAAAAGTCTTACTTGGAATCCACATACAAGACTAAAACGACAAGAAACTGCTCATCGTTACAGACTACTTCAACATTTACTAGACAAACGTTCAAAGCTTCCAATAAATTACAAAAGACTCATCTACATGGCTGTAATAAGACCTATTTGGATGTACGGAGTTGAGCTTTGGGGCTCCACTAAACCATCCCATTCATCTCGTATCCAATCCTTACAATCCAAAATCCTTCGAAAAATCCTCAATACTTCTTATTTTGTAACCAATTAACTTATCTATAATGATCTTAATGTTCCAGATGTTGCTGATTTAGCCCGAACCATATATGCATCCTTCCATAGTAAGCTCCATAACCACTCTAATCCACTAGTCTCCCAACTTGGGATATAATTTTATGAAATGTTTAAGTTAATTCTAAAAATGATTTCAATATATCGCACATGTATTTTTAATGAGACACAACTCAAAAACCTGCAACAAAAAAATGTAAATTTCTCACGGTCATGTATGAAATATCGAAAGTGTACCTGAATTATCTTTTAACCTCAACCGCAAGTAAATGGAAGGATTGAAAATAATCCGATACATTTTTTAAGTTTCAAAGAAGACTATTGAACTTATACATACATATTTTTGAGTAGTGTCACTTTATAAATACGCGTGCGATATGAACATAATCAATTGAAGTGGTCCAAGTAATCTAGGTTAGTCGTTAGGATAACTAAAGTTACGCAACAACAAGAGAAGTATTATGACAGTAAACAAGTTTGCCCAACAACAATGAATTATACCGACCATAAAAGTAAACAATATGAGCGTCCCCTCCGAAGAAAGGAATGGGGATGAATTATGAAAATTGTACGAGACGAGGTGGCGGGACGTGAAATTTATTTCCACGGTTGGTGGCCCAAGGCGGGAGAGGGGAGGTTTAAGATTTCCTCTACCCTTTCGCCCATGGTGCTCTGTAAATATTGCAAAAAAAAAAAAAAAGAAATGCTGTGATATATACTGATTTCTATTCCTAACAAGTCACTGGTAAGTAGACTTTATGGGAGCTAAGAAAGATATAGACAGCTACATTTGTTTACTTTAAGAATTTTTACTTTTTCGCTAGGACCTACCGTGTAGGAGCTATATTAGTTTGAATGAAAAAAAGTCTTGTTTGGAACCGTTATTTTCTCTCAACTTAGTTAATTTCGAATAATCATTAATTGTACAGGTATATTAGCAGTTTCAACATTGAAGAACCAGAAAAATATTTAACATTTAAAGTTGGCTTCTATAAAGTGAGAATTGTAAGTCAAATAAGAAAAATCTGTGAAAAGCGTACGCTTTTTTCCCTTCCTCATACCTTAAAAAAAAAAAAAAAAAAAAAAAAAAAAATCCTCTTTGGGTTTTTTATTAAAATATAAACATTTCTGTTACATATTATATATAATAATAAATAATATAAAAAATGGTAAATACTTTTTTTAATTAAAACTAAAGATTTAATACCAGAACGAAAATTTCTGATTTAATCAAATAACCAGAGTATTTATCATTTAAAGGCCCATAAAGGCAATAGTGAGTCAATTAAGAGTTTCCAGCCCGGCAGTCATCAAGCTGTATCTGAAGAACACGACAGTTTCACTTGAAGGAAACAAAAATTGTACTTTCTGTGAGCATTTTGTGAAGGACTGCTACTGCACTGCTCTAAATTCAATGAGCCCAGAAAACCTACTTGCAGACCATTATCACGAACACCAATGACGGCTAATGTTGAAAATATTTAAAACATTCCTGATATTGAAAAAATAAACATTATTTATAGTTATATCAGTAAAATATCAATGCAAATGAAAACCAGTATCTAAAAATTTTATATGTATCCATACAAATTTGTATAAACTTACCAGTTCATTAATGGACATAAATAGTTAACCAAGAGAACTCCTTATATTAATTTTTTCTATAATTTATTATTAGATTAATTCATCTATTTGTATGTAAAAAGTGTATTTTTATTTCATATTCTTTCTCATTATGTAAATAAATTTAGAATTGTCTGAGAATGTCCCAGACTCCCATTTGTACGAGAATGGTCTTTTATAAATAAAATTATTATCTATCTATCTAATCATGAATTGTCAATTTAATGTAATTACCATTTTAATTAATTTGATTATTTTAATTCTAAAATATAAATTGACAAAAGCAGTAGATTATAGATGGAAATTTCCATGATCTATTTTTTTTTTTTTTAGCTTTCTAGCTAAAATTTCAAATAATGATTTAAATAAAACAATATATATATTTTTTATCAAACATTTTTCAATTTTTAACATACAAGAAATAAGTAATTACCGGATTTGAAATATATGTCATCCCTTTTCCATAAAGTTTACGAAAAAATAATATTAATTATTAAAAAAAAAAAGGAATGAAATAGAATGGAACCCTTTTAATTAATCCAGATATCCTCATTTGGATTCGTGGATTAATTTAAAATCCTAATTAGCATCATCACTGCTTTTCAAGCCATTAACGTTCAGAAATTTTAAATAAATAATTTCCCTGTTTCCGAATAAATAAAAAATTAATTTATGTTGCTTCGAAGAAGAAAAATAAAATTAAAAAAATAATTAGTGAATTCGGTGTAATTTTGATCGAAACATGGGAAAGGATGCTGGTAATAAGCCCGTGACAAATTTAAATATTCTTTTGACAAGTAATAGAGGTGTAGAGATATGTCTGTCAATTTTACTCAATCAAACAAACTTAGTTACATTTTAACTGTTTTAATTTATTCATTGATTTTAATTATATAGTAACTTTAATATCGCTTAATTTTATATGAGTCCAGCCATATCGATTTTTTAGATTATATAAATAAAATAATATAAAACAGATAAATAAAAAAGTTTGGTATCTACTTGTTACCTGACTTATATGAGTTTGATCAATTATGAAGCAGTATTTTTCCACATACCTGAAAAAAAAAATTATTATAAGTAATTATAAAATAAAATGACGGTAAAAGTTTTTGAAGTATTATCATTAAACCCACTAATTCATTATTTATTGACTGATTAATCATAAATCAGATTATTTATGTATTAATAATAATCGACGTTATTATTATTTATTCGTACATGGTTTATTATAAATACATCAGTATCTTATAATTATTTGTTTTTAGTTAATGAAATAAAAAACTTATAATGAAAAAAATATTAATAGTTAACTTTGTTCCAAAGAAAACCAGAAAAAAAAAAGAAAATAAATTAACGAAATGAAATCTCAATTTATTTAGAGGAAAAGAGAAAGAGAGGGTGAGGGAGAGGGTGAGGGAGAGGGCGGGAGAGAGGGAGAGAGAGAGAGAGAGAGAGAGAGAGAGAGAGAGAGAGAGAGAGAGAGAGAGAGAGAGAGAGAGAGAGAGAGAGAGAGAGAGAGAGAGAGAGAGAGAGAGAGAGAGAGAGAGAGAGAGAGAGAGAGAGAGAGAGAGAGAGAGAGAGAGAGAGAGAGAGAGAGAGAGAGAGAGAGAGAGAGAGAGAGAGAGAGAGAGAGAGAGAGAGAGAGAGAGAGAGAGAGAGAGAGAGAGAGAGAGAGAGAGAGAGAGAGAGAGAGAGAGAGAGAGAGAGAGAGAGAGAGAGAGAGAGAGAGAGAGAGAGAGAGAGAGAGAGAGAGAGAGAGAGAGAGAGAGAGAGAGAGAGAGAGAGAGAGAGAGAGAGAGAGAGAGAGAGAGAGAGAGAGAGAGAGAGAGAGAGAGAGAGAGAGAGAGAGAGAGAGAGAGAGCAAGAGGGATATATATATAGAGAGAGAGAGAGAGAAAGAGAGAGTGAGAGAGTAGTTGAAAAGATACATATTTTAGAAGTATAAAAAGGGCTATCTCAAGTAAGAGCGTGTTTTAATATAAAGTTAAGTAAGTAATTAAAAGAATGTGGAAAAAGTATTTTAATTTAGACGAAGATTTCCAAATCCAGCTTAGTCCATTTTTGAATTTTTTTTATAGTTGGTCGATAAAGTTAGTATACTGGTGTCACCAAAATAGGCCTATTTTTTTCAATGATTTTATAATACACTGGTTTTAGTTTGGTATAAAAAAAATAATAATTTTTTTTTTTTTTGAGAAATCTTTCTATGGAAGCCATAAAAAATATCCTAAATAAATGATATTATAGCTATTCGACTGATTAAATAGATGAGTTAAAGATTTTAAAAATTTTAGTCGCCATGGAATCTATGAACGTTAAATACCAATTGTAGTTTTCGTCACGAATCTATCTACCTTCATTGAAACGGTGCATTATTTAAAAAATCTTACATACATAACGTAATTATTATATGATCCGTTATACACGGTTTATGTTTCAATTCATACAAAAATGTTAATAATATCACTTACATTTCTACCACATTGGGCCGAGATTCTCTAAAATGATAAATGTTCTCTTTGAAGAAAAAGTTATGATATTTGTCCTTTCGAGTTTTCTCAAAGAAGGGACCTTCTTACGAAAAAATATAATAAGATATCAACAATGTTTAGAAAACGATGTCATCTGAAAATCTCTTTAAGATCTGAAACCTTTAGAAGCCTGAAAGGAACCTATTAACCTTTTCCTTTGCCGAAGAAGATTCTTCTGTCTTTCCTCCAAATCTGGTTTCCGTGATACAATTCCATTCCTCTTCTGGGAGGGGAGAGAGGAGGTATCGGTAGGAAACAGCAACCTCGCAGCCGAGCTCATGATCGAACATGTCTAAAAATATAAAGTAAGCTTTTGTTTGTTCAATATTCAACACATTTTTGTACTCAAACAAAATTAGGAATACTGGGATATCCTACACTATATAGATTATTCCTGCCAAAGTGAGTAAGTTTAGATTTATTCATCTGTAGCCGGTCAAGAAGGCAATTAAACAACAGTGACCCGCAACCTCGAGGTTTTTTTCTCCAATGTATGTATGACTATATATGTACTAACGCTATGTATGCATAGTTGTGGGAGGGTCGATCATCCAATGATACGACAGAAATAATTATCTGTCACTTCTGGACCCGAACCTGGGAGTTAAGAATTTATTTATTATCAAAATAATAAATAATAAATTTATTTATTGATATTTACATTTATTCATTTGATATTTATTATCCTAAATTTATAAACAATGATAACAATAACAACTCAATAAATTGTAAAGAAACTACATACCAATAGCAATAAAAAAGAGGATGACATTAAAAGATCCCTTCAGCATCTTTTTTTAAGGCTCCTTGAAGGGTTATGTAGAATCGAATAACAAGTTGGGGGAATAGTAGTTATGGAATCTTTTATGAAAGATCATAATTCATTATAGATAAATTTATTTATAGAATAACAATGAGGATTTTAAGAAGGATTTTGTATTATAAACATTAAATACGAGACGTATTGTACGGTTTAGTGAAACACCAAATCTCAGAACCGTATGTACAAATATTTTATTAAATTTGTAAAACAATTTTCATTAATGATGAATTTTGAACATTATTGAAAAATAATAGAGTCGAATAAATAATTAGTTTAGAAAGTGATTGCATAACAGGTATCCTCGTTTTTAACTATTGTAATATTCTGTTATAATCTTAAATGAAATATATAAAAAAATTTTTTTTTTTTTATAAAGTATTCATTTTTATTATTATTTAATCGTTTTCTATAAGACGAATGTTGGTAGTATTTTACCGCGTTTTTTTTTTTTTTTTTTTTTTTTTTTTTTTTTTTCTGTTTGTAGTTGGTTTGATATTACTGGAAATTTGTTTAGGTTTATATAGACAGATAAATGTACAAATAGATGCAAATAGATAAACACATAGATGTACAAATATATACAAATACCGGGTGTACAAATAGATTTAAATAATGGAAAGTACTGGAAATGTTTCAATGATAAGTTGCAGAATCATTTATTAAAGATGAACGGTAGGATAAATAGATTTGAATTAACAATGCGGAAAAATATTGTATATTTAAATAAACATCTGCTGAATATAATGCATTATTTTTAAATGTATACACTCATTTGTAAAATTTATAGAACCACATATATGTGAACTGAAACACCTCGATTCAACCTTTACACAAGAGATAAAAATGTAGTGGTTACATTCGTCTTTAGTAAGAATGGAGATACATATGCCATGTGTGCTATCTATTGGTGTTCATGAAAATTTTACACGATGAGTTTTCATATCAGAAATAGAACTTAATTTGATTTTCACATAATATACATATATAGAGAGGTTCAGTCAATAAATAAAAACAACTTTTTGGCGAAGTTTCGAGTCTATATTGTTCTCATAATTATGTCAATTTGGAACAATGTAGTCTCGAAACTTCGCCAAAATAATTGTTTTTAGTTATTGGCTGAGCCTCAAGGACTTTATTACACATAATAGTAACAGTCAAGATATATATATATATATATATATATATATATATATATATATATATATATATATATATATATATATATATATATATAAAGAGAGAGAGCGACAGATTTTCCAGTATTGACTCGATGTGTTAATATGGATAAATTTTTTGACTATTACTATTAGATGTTTAGTAAGGTTCCTGAGGTTGAGTCAATAAATATAAAACTATTTTGGTGACGTTTCGAGACTATATTGTCCTCATAATTATGCCAATGTTACATTAGTAATATATGTATATATGTATATGTATAGAAACATGTATATATATATATATATATATATATATATATATATATATATATATATATATATAATTATTATTATATGTGTACTAAGGTCCTGCAAGGACCCGGCCCTCCTCCACAACGGACCACCAATCTCTTCGATCTTGCGCTCTCACTCTCCATTCCTGAACCCCCATCCGCCTCAGATCTTCCTCCACATCATTCAGCCAGCTAATTCGGGGACGTTCTCTTCTTCTCCTGCCATCTGGTTTCCCTTAAAGCATCTTCTTTGACACCCGTTGGTCAGTCATTCTTTCTACACGACCTAACCACTTAATACGCGCTCTTTTTATCATCGCCACGATGTCGGGTTCCCCAAACAGGATTATAATCTCTTCGTTCTTTCTTCTCCTCCAAAATCCGTTCCGAAAGACTCCGTCATATTCTCCTCAACACTTTCCTTTTCCAGGTGTTGAGCATCCATACATCACCATTGGTCTTTTAATAGTCTTTTAAATAACAATTTTCATTCTTTTAGAAAAAGAACCGAAGTTGAACACTTTTTAAAGGGAGAAATAGCACCTGTTTCCTTCTGCTATTCTTGCTTTTATTTCACTTTCAATTATATTGTCTCTTGTGACCAGGCTTCCCAAGTATAAATATATATATATTTTATATACATATATTACATTAAAATAAGGATTGAGATAGGGATCTATAGAACTTCCTAGTATCAACTAGTGACAGGTGAAACGATTCTTTCTGTAGAAAAAGATCTAGAAAATTCACTCACCATAAAGAGATAATCTTTTGCGAGACTGATCCGTTTAGTGTTAGGATCTGTAAAAAAGGTGTGTCCATAGTATAAGTGAATCTTCTATAGAATGAACCGAGTCTCTCAAACTAAAAAAATATTGATAAAAAAGTAGTTCATTCTGAAGAGATACAATTGCATTTTCCTTGATTAATAGTAGCTGGTACTCTTTTTGTGCTTATGAACTGATATAAGCACATCGCTCTCAACAACAAACTTTACTAGCAAGTAGTTAGGAATGTTAGAAACGAAACGAACCACTTTTCCAATATATTTTCAAGAGTTCCTGTATTGATTCGGTATAGAATAAAAAGTAATACAAAATGAAAAAAAAATATATAACTTCCAACCGTATGACTTTAGGTTATCTGTTCCAACTTTCATACTAAAGAAAAAGTTCATTTAAGGTTTTTTTTTAAAAATAAAAAAAAAATTAGACAAAAGAATTTGCCGTTGAAAAGTTTGTTCACTAAGCTATTTTTCAACTTAGTTGCCATTTTTTTTTAAAATGCTATTTTTTTTATTGCTATTTTTTTAAAGTTATTTTTTGCTGATAAGTAACTCATATTACCCATTTACCATAAAGCCTTGATTTAGCAACCAATTATATCCATTTATTCAGAAAAAAAAGGATCAACCAGGCAGACGATGATTTGAGACGGACGTGGAGTCGCAAGAAGTTACAAACTTTCTCAAGCGGACTTGTTTTAAGAGGGTTTGCAAAACTGGATTACTCGCCAGCTAAAATGTTTTTTTTGTTGTTTTTTTTAAATGGTACCTATGTTTAATAGTTTAATAGATTCTAATAGTTTGTAGATCAAGTTTTCCTGCGGTGTATTAATTTTTCTTTAAAAAAATAATCATTACGACTGAAAAAAAGTCCTTATTTTCGAAACAACACTCGTTGATAATCCCCGACCTATATAGCTGTCTATATTGCCAAGTATTAGATTCAACTAATGGGTTCTGTCTACACTGAGCAAATATATAACGTAGTTATGATACATATATTAATATGTATTTAGGGAAGTTCTATTTATCTATATATATATATATATATATATATATATATATATATATATATATATATATATATATATATATATATATATATATATATTGTATAGAGAATCGTGGATGTATACCGCGGTCAAGGACCACTTGAGCCCACCAATGGAGACTATCATTAATATTGAAGTATTCCGCCATTAGCACCCCAATGAGGTAGAACTTTCCCGCCCAACAGATTTATTTTACATAGATTAGGCATATTTTTCGGGGCTGTTTTCTTAGTTTCTGCTTCATCTACATCCTTGTTGAGTCCCTTTTAACCCTGATGCTTCATTAAAATCTGTATTGTTAATAACATAATGGTGGCGTAGTATTCCATACCCAGCATAGTCCGATTTCCAGTTTTTTTGGTGTTTTGTTTCAAACTATCTTTAGGTGGGAGGATTTCTCCCAAAAGTAGTTAAATAACAATGAAAACAGCCATATATAAATTAAGGTCTCTTCCTATTCTTTATAGACCAGCTGCGAAAAATATTCAAAAATGGGCTTGGAACTCCATTGCAATGCTACATATGCGGAGGATTCTAAAAAAAATCTCAATTTTTGAAAATCCTCTGCATCCAGAGGGTGGGTACAAAATTAATTAATTGTCTTAAAATTTTAAAAATGTTATTTTGATTCTCCATGCCCCTGGTTATTTGAAAATCAAGAAAAAATTAAGTTTGTAACGATTTCCGTTTGCCTACCAAAGTCTTCTATTAAGCCTTTAGGATTTCTCTTTAGTTAAAAAGATTTTAATAAACTGAAAGCATACTATTAGACTCTTTTAGGAACAGATCTTTTGGATTTTTAAGTCCATTCGGTGATTTTGAAGGGCGTAACAAAATAAATAAAATTGCACTGAATGACTCAGGGATTTTCGGCCAGCCTACCACATGAACCGTAGTGGCAGCAATGCAGGAGAAAAAAACCTCTCTTGCATCTACAAATCAATCAAAAAGAAGGAAAGAAAGGTCTCCGGTCAGGTTTGTATATTTGCAATCTTATTACCGCTCTCATATTATTCTCTAATTATGCATATACAGTATTGTTTTTTTTAATTGCATGTTCTTGTAGCCTTGTGAAAGCCTTCGTAATATGACATTGAGTTAGAAATGTAGCCCAAAAGTATTAGCCAAGACAATCAAACTTCAAATATTTGATTTTTTTTTTTTCAATTCAATTTCTGGTAACACGGGTTCTAGAAATTGAGCTTTTTTTGGGAATTACCCATGCATCATTTTAATGGATTGTTCATGCAGACTACTACTCGTTTTTACATCTGCAAATAAATTCAATAAATATCACTGATATATTAGTTTAGGAATATAATTTATTTAGAATACTTCAACAACTTTTTAAAGTGAAACTCTTCTACGGAGAAGAACTTACAATAGTATTAGATTCCTAGCTAGCTGGGAAAACAAACAAACTCGTAACTACGAAAGCAATCTAAGGTTGAGTACGGAACTGAGAGAAGTCCAATCAGCCCTTAGTTACAGCTGTCCGATCATTCCTTCCAGGAGTTCTGAGTGCAAAGTATTCTATGTACTATGTAAATTCAGAAACAATGATAAGAAAATGGGTGATGAAATGTAGTTTCTTAGATTCGGATCAATATTCAAATATATATTGAGGCAAAATAATTTAATATAAATATTAGTAAAATAATAATATAAATTACCTAATAAATGAATTTTCGTAATCAATTTGAACATAGACAATATATATTTAAAAATCTCATTATAAGTACGTGATAAATTTTAGTAAACATTATAATAAGCATGTATAATAATATAATGATAATTATATTGATAATAATAATAATAATAAAGTGTTGTTTTTTTTTTACTTTTTTAAAGTTAAATAAAGCAATTAATACTATCTCTTAAGTACACTCGTATCGGTCTAGATCTTTCTCACGATTAATGTAATATTTTTAATTTTAACATTGTTCTATGCACAAAGGTTTTTATTTCACTTAACATGATACTTGATTCTGTGACGGACAAAAAAGAAAGGATTTGATCAGGAACATAGTCATAAGTGGAAACAAATAGCCAGTCCAAGAGAAAGATAAATACAAAAATTACAGAACAGAATTTAAAAAAAATAAAATTGTCACAAACATTGATTTTCAGTTGTCGGAACTGATTTAAAAAATTAAAAAATATTGAGAAAGGCAAGAATTTTTTTTTTTTTTTTTTTTTTTTTTTTTTTTTTTTTTTTTTTTTTTTTTTTTTTTTTTTTTTTTTTTTTTTTTTTTTGAATGAACTTATATTGTACCGCATTTATTGTTTACCAAAAATTCCTATGTTATTAAATGAGCATCTTACTTAAACACTTATTCACCATGAAGAACCTCCACGTTTCTTTTTAGTCATTTGAATCATTTTTGTCAAAATTCGACTTTTTTTTTAAAATTGTAATTATCGATATCTTGAATTAGTGACTTTACGTTCATTCACTCACATTCATATACTCACCTAAAACCGCTGTGCGGCTTGTGGCTTCCTTTTATAGAGTCTGGACCAAATGTCTCGTTCCTGAACCAGCTCTCTACTCCTGCTCCATTCAATGCCTCCCTTCCGGAATGTGTCCTTAACACCGTCCTCCCAGGTGATGCGGGGTCTTCCTCTAGGCCTTCTTCCTTCCATTTGTGTCTCATATGTTTTTCTGGCGATTCTCTCTTGATCCATCCTGAGGTGGTGTCCCAACCAAGTTTGTGCTCCTCCAGGATGATCTCTCTCGATTATACGTCGAGACTGGCCCTTATGATGTCATCCATGATCCTGTCTAGTCGGGTCTTCCTTTCTCGTTTTCGCAGGTACTTCCATAGCCTGGATCTAGCTCCTGTGCTTTAAGGTGAGGGTCCATGATTCCGATGAGTATAAAAGGATCGGCAGGAATGTTGACTTGTAGACTGCCACTTTAGTCTGCTTGGTCACCTCTCTTCTTCCCAGGAAACCCCTTTGGACCATATTAAACATTCTCTGAACTATTTCCTCGTCAATATAGCCGCTTTCGTTGAGATGGGCACCAAGATATTTAAAACATTTTACCTGCTCCAATCTCTCTCCACCAACTCTCAGTACTCTCATTATTCTTCCGGGTTTCTTTTCTATTCTCATACACTTAGTTTTCCTGGGATTGATTATCATATTAATTTTTGTTAGTTCCTCATGAATTTACCTATTTTTTAAATTTTACTAAATAGGTTTAGATTTGGCCGAAGACCAATCTTTGGTAGGAAGGAGATTAACCCTTTATCACCTTACAAATATATAACGTACATTTGTATTCCAGACACTTTTGAAAATTCATATTCCTAATTAGAGAGATAAAAAGTGGCTGAAGTTTCGTGATTCTATATTTCGAGGTCTAATCATAGAGTAAGAAAAAAATTATACTGTCATAAAATTATGAAATGAAGATGGCCTCGAGACCTTCTAAAAGAGTACTTCATTAATAAAACAATTAATTAAATAAAAAAGTGTATCAAGGAAAATCATTTGCGATATTCATGCAAAAGTTTTAGATCCATTCTAGTTTATTGAAGGTTGTAAAAGTTTAGTTAGTTGTAGGAGTGTAATTCTTATCATTCACCGGTGGAATGATAGGCATTGAAAAATGATATTCAAAATGGACATCTTTGTTCAAACAACAATAATTATTTCGACATCAAAGAATTGGTTTAATGAAAATGTATTCAATAAGTTAGAAGTTAAATATTAAAGAACATAGTTTTATAATTAAATTATTAAATATCAATCTTATCATCATAATTAGAACTTTTGAAAATTCACTAATAAATAGCTGCACTATAATCTAAAATTAATGGTTTAATAATTCCATTGTAAATTGAAAATAGATGACTTTCTATTTGTGGTCTGATAAAATTGGCTAGTATTGGGTTGCTCTACTTCCAAATCGATTAGGTTCCACGCGATGTCTCAACTAGGAGGCCTACCTGAGTTGTGATAGAGGGGGGAGGGGAAGGAGAGTAAACTACGAAATCAATAGTTAGAGCTAGTCTATCGAAAAATAATGATTACCAAAGTAATACTTATTGTAAGAAATACTATTAATTCTATAAATTATCTTATGTAATACTAAAAAAAATCTGTTCTAAGATAAAAAAAAGTTTTTCCAGATGGTAAATCGGATGGCCATCCAAAACTTTTTATATTAGCTGATTGATATCAAGTAGGAAATATTATAAGTATATATAATATATAAAATTTTCATCTGGCATCATTCGAACCAATTCCAAATTTTAGAGAGTTTTCTATATCTATTGGTTGAAACATGAAAAATAAATAAAATAAAAGAAATATATATATATATATATATATATATATATATATATATATTATTTTTTTTTTTTTTTTATGACATTATACAATTGTAAAACTATTGGTGTAATGTTATAGATTAATGTATTTTTAAACATTTTAGAAGCCTGATGATGGAGCATTTTCTCTATATGTAGCTACAAATGTTAAATAAATAGGAGTTATGTGAAATAAATACTTAGGATTCTGTCTTTTAAATATTTATAATTTGTTATTACACTTCCCTCACATCACAAAGTTTATCAAGAATTAACATTACTGGTGGTTTAGCATTATATTATATTTTCATTTAATATAAAATTAATTCAAAATTGATTTGGCCTCTTTGTTGAAATTTTCTTATTTCACATTTTAATATCATAAGGAAAACAGAAGTTAATATTACTTGAACAGGGAATTAAACGTTTCTCCGTAAATAAATGAGAATAACCGTTCCCCTCGAAAAGTAGCGACTCTAAAACAAAACCGAAATAAATCGGAAGAAGGTATGAATCGATAAAAGGTATTCTCGGCGGGCTCAGGGAGCTGCCTCCCTTTGGCTCTTTGTTTGAATGAAAGGGTTCGTTCAAACGCTATCAACAACAACGCCGACGTCGCCGAAATTGGTAACCATGTCATTTTACCATCATTCTCGTACGTAGGCAGTCCACGTTATGCAAGAATATATACAGGATGCTCTGACTTTCGTGCGCGAATATGGACGACCATGTTTATTTATCACGTTATCACATGTAATCCAAAATGGCACAGAGAGTTTCACACTTGCTCTCTGCCCCTGGCCCCAAATGCAATCCATCGCCCTGATATTATACAGCACGTATGTTACACAACAAAATAGTTGCAGTCTTTACATACGAATTTCAGGTGTACTAAATCAGATTTATTCGGGCTCGTCCCACAGACATTGCTGCATGTATTATCGGCGTTGAGTGGCAAACTCGAGGATGATTACCATCAGGAGCGACACATTCTTGGTTTGGTTCAATCTACAAAATCCGGTGCCTGCAGAAATCGTAGTAATCATTTCTTTCTTCTGCGTAAATTCCAGATCCTATCCACTGCCCAACGGCTGTGTTGATATTGTTTTAATAGTTACAACAACGTGATATCATGGTCCATGTGGACTCTTAATAGTTCATCGCCTTTAGGGCGTCCGTGGGCTGGAGGGGGGGGAAAATTGTACTAAAAAGTTTCCCTAAAGATATTACCAATGATCCGGTCACAAATGTTGAGCGGATCCCAATATAGCGTCGAAGAAATCCTGAAAATGGGCGGGACAATCATTTAATTAACAAATATCATCAACACAGACCTTGATATTGACAATCGTTGGGTAGTGCCATATTTCCTTCGTTCCGGCCTCTGCTGAGCAAGCCATATAATGCTCATAGTTACTGTTGATTCTGCAGGTTCGTGGAAGACAATCAAATACATTTGCAAGTATGTCCTAATTGGCGTAAATCTTTGGTTTTCCAATTCATTAACGTATCCAGCCGTTGTTTCAGTTTAGCCATTGCCTCTTGAAAACGGTCGCGTGTATTTTACCACGACTGACAGGCGATTGATCCGTGCAATAAACCACCTAAAACTACACTCACTGCATTTTTTGAATTGTGTAATCGTGCGGAGATTTTGGCTTTGTTTGAATTACTCGATTCACAAGTACCACGCTATTTCACATTGGACTCAAAACAAAAACATGGATGCCCCGCAAGCAAGGCTCACCAGTTGCTGCATGGCTCTGTGTTTGAATAAAACGTTGGGGGGGCGATTATTTACAGTCAATCCAAGACACAATGAGTCTTTGATTTTGGGCTCTTGTTTGAATTAACGTTTGGCTCTTTGTTTGAAGTAACGTAAAGTGAATGGGCGACAATATAAAACATTAAAGATGCATGCCTTGCACTCGGCTTGCTGGAAGACGACAACCAGTGGGAATGCATGCTTGCTGAAGCTGCATTGAACTGTACACAGCAATACAAAATTCGTCGACTATTCGTATAGTGTTGACTACAGTTCCACACGGCACGAGCACAGATATTATGGGAAAATCACAAAAGATTCAATACTGATTGATAGATTGCATCAAACATCAGTATACGTGCAACGAGCTAACCATAACATTCAGTACGAAAAGGAAAATGAAGCATGATTGCTATGGAGGAGCTTTGCATTGTCATTGACAACTTACCACTTAGTAATTTCGGTGATTTCGCCCAAATGAACTGCATTGTTAATGAAATACTGAAATGAATCGTGAACTGCAGTACAGTATCGTAGAACTGGCAGCTGATTGGTGCCGCAATGTGCCAATAATGAATGAGAACAAGAACCATTTATGAATCTCATTATACCTCGCATTTCAGCTGGACAAGGTGGGTTTCTTCTTTTTGGATGCCACCGGGTGGACTGGCAAAACAGTTCGTTATTCTCGCTAATTCTTGCTTGAAATACGATCCAATAGGGCTCGCATTAGCCGTGCATCATCGTGCATTGAGAAAGACAAGCACTTTATTGGATGAGGTAGAACAGCTCCTTCAGTATTTAACTGCCACTAAATATTCAGAATCAACCCTACGCAGTATGCAACATTAAAAACATACGTCCATCCCCTGTGCTGAACGGTGTAAATTATTAATTGTTGGATGACTGTACTATGGCACACAAACATTCATTGAGGCGTTGACAGGACATTGAAAGATTTAAAAACAGTGACAACTATTTGGCGGAACCTGTTGGTCCCTTTCAGTTGGATTTCTAAAAACAGTTCCATTCATTACACGTTCAACATACCTATAGAAATGTGTATTACGTACTTTAATATACATATTTAAGAATTTAACAATTAGTTACAAATAAAACCTTTTACAATAAAATTATAACATTTTGTAATTTAATAAAATTAACATTGTTTTTTATAGATAGAAATAAAACCAAAAATTAAATTGAAAACGAAAATATTACGAAAATATTGCGATAAGTGGTCCGGTAAGAAGGATGTATATTATGAATATATATTAATTTTAACTACATATATTATGAGCAAAGGAAATCATATTGGAGCCATTAGCCTGTGTTAGAATAATTAACGTGTATTATGAGTCCAGCTAAAGTAACAATATATATACATTTTTTAGGTACGATAAGATGAATAGTTATTAATATAGTAAAAAATATTGATTTTTATATTGAAAGATTTTGACGTACATTGTGATATTCAATAGGCCCTTGAGAGAAAAACAAATTAGCGTAGAAATCGCTAGCGGCTAAAAATTTAAATTTTAAGTGATAATCATAATATAATAAGCGTAAAAACAAAGGATATAAAACTTGGATAACAAAATAAAGAAATATTTTTATATCTTGCAGATTTTTCGAGGAATTAGTTACATATATCGAATTGCATTCCATTCAGAAAATCTTGAAATATACTACTGAATATCTTTTCTTTTTTTTTTTTTATCTGAGTCCAAAAGAAAATTGTCAATATTTTCCAAAGAAAAGGATATTAAAAATAAAAATAAAAATTTTATGCCTATCCAAATAATAGAACAGAAAAATCCCCCCTAAGAATGACAAATAACAACAAATACAAATACAATTACTATAAACAGAGACATATTAACATACAAAAAAAATCGTAATTTTAAGATACATAAAAACTAACTTAAAGATATATAGATGAAAATTTGAAACCACTCCACAAATCATGTAAGAAATAAATTCCTTTAGTGTAGTATTTTTTAATTTTTTTAAATTTTAAAACATTTATTTAAAGAAAGTATTACAATCTGCCTCAATGTGGGCAATAAGTAATATGGATGGCTTAATGGATCAATTCACACAGTATGTACCTACAATATGAAATAAAAACAAAGAAAGTGAACAATAAATAAAAGTGAATAATAAATAAAAATAAGTAAAGAATCTAATAACATGTAATACAAAAAAAATTAAACAAAGTTCCTCAAACTATACAATACATAAAGTGAAAAAGAAAAAAAATAATAATAATCACAATAATAGAAACAAAAATTTATAATAAAAAAAAAATAAATTAAAAATTAATATTAAATTAAATCTTAAAAATACATTCATACTTTATTTACAATATACACACATCTGAGGGATTCCCCTCCACTTATGGAGGGACAAGCCAGGCCCCAAGAGATTCCAGCGTTTCCCTCTCAGCTGCGTCACTAGTAGTGTAGTATTATGTGCAATGCTTAGTGCTGTACAAAACCACAATAAAAGTATCTAAATGTTATATTTTGAGTAAGAAAAAATTTTACTGAGCATCAAATTGGATAAGAATGATGTACTGAAAATAGAGGTATTTAAATGTTTTAAGGAATTTTGCTGGTCTGATATGAAGAATTGAATTCCAGATATTGGTTGAGCGGAAAAGAATGGAACACCCAGTTTCATTTGGAATAGAGATGGGAAATCAGTCCATTAAAGTTCTAATAATAATAATAATGCTATTTCAGAGTTTAAATTAGCCAAAAAATTATTTAATATAAAATGCCTAAGAACGGACGTATCTTTATCCCGCCAGCATCTAGGAGAATCCATCACAAGACCAACCGAAATATCTCTTCCAGTTTCCAGGATATCTTAAATAAGGGTGTATACTCCTCCCCTCCATCTAGCCGATGAATTTATTCTCTTAAATTTTAAATATTTTTTAGAAAACCATTTCGACAAAATAAAAATAAAATCGGGTTAGGAAACTATCACAGAGGCTTTACTCCAATTGGATATAACCCTAAAGGCTACTAAGCGTTAAGCTTTTAATATATAAGAATTATCAAAATTATTTGCTATTTGGTTGGATGTCAAGAACTGGGTTTAAGTTTTGCATTTATAACTGTCAGCATTTAATAGATGGATGTGTTATTTTAATGAGTTTTAATAAGAAGGGAACTATTAAATGATAAGTAATGCAGTTTTTATTAAATTTTCTTTTGGGTTAGTTTTAATACTCACTGCTTAGTTTTGGGTGCCGAGGGGTGGTGCAATAAGGTGGTGTAGCTCACCTCATTTAGCCACAAGGCACTAGCTAGGTCTTTCTCCTTCACAGCTAATGAAAACCGCTGAGTGTGAGGCTCTTTACCACAAATTAACATTCCACAGCTGAACGAGGAGCCTCTAGTAGTCACTCTTCCAAGGTACTTCCTACCTCAACCGTTCAAAAAGATTCAATGTTAACAGCCTAATTGTTAATCTTAGTGTCATGAGAGCATAGGAAATTATTTTCAATTATTAGAAAGACAGATATCTAAAATATGTACTCGATATACTTGAAAGAAAATAAAGGGACAAACTATATGCAAGCAACTAGTGATGTGTCGGCACGAAAAGTTTCTTATTTACAGTACAGGTACCTAGGTTGAAAAATAAAAAATTATTTTTCTAAAAATGCCAAGCAAATCAACAAAAAAAGGAATTACCAATTTAAGAAATAAATTAGTTAACCACTAATAGCATTGATTATCTATATCATATAATATTTGTTATTGAATTTAATTCGCATTTAAGAACATAAAGATTCTAAGGTTTCACTTACTGATTAAGGGATGAAAAATTTTACTAAATCCTTTCAGTTAACATTGTAGGTGCACTGGATTTATTTGAGTAGTAGAGCTCAAAAACGTCTTATTCTTTATTTTTATTCTTCGATATATCGTACCTTAAGAATAACAAAAATGTATAACAAGATGGAATTATTGTCTGTGTGGAACTATTTCGTTGATTAGAGATAATAATTGAGCTCCTTCCTTTTTCCAAAAACAAATAAATATCTTAAAAAAAACTGAAATTTTGCTCGCAGTTGCATGAGATTTGTTTTTAATTTTGTACGAGAAAGGTTTGATCATCAAAAGAAAAATTGATGTATCATAATAACATAATTAGGTATCAACAAAACTATTGCCTAAGTCAGCGTTATCAATCGACTTTGGCTCAAGAATAGATGGAGCACAGAATCTACATTTGGAATCGACACAACCGTACAAGGAATTATTAAAAAAATTACAATAAAACCTCGATGAATATGCCTAATCCCAAAAAAATAATTATATTTTTAGTAGACAAAATAAAAAATAGTCATCGTCCTTCTCCTCACAAGTGTGGTTCGGTGACACTGAAGAAGACCTGCAACGCAGGTCGAAACGTTGGCACGTATTAAAGAATTCCTTCTTTAACGTGGTGTTACTTTGACTGCATCCCTGACAATCTTCTCCATCCATCATCCAGTCAACTATACTTTTATCAAAAAATATAATTGTTATGAATTTGTCCGTTTTTTTTACTTTAATTGTTGTCCGTCGGTGTATATACTTCAGCATTGCTGTTGAAATAATATAGATTTGAGTGACCGATTTTACGAGGTCTTAATGTAACTTCTTTCTGTCTTGATTTTTATTTTTTTATATTACTATTATTTATTTATTTTTTTAAATTTTACTATCTTATTATATATGTATATGTATTGTTAATGTAATCATAAGCCATCTATATTACTTATTGCCCACAAAGTTTTTCCTATTTTAATCATTTCAAGAATTCACTTTCACTTTCTTCATATTTTCTTATTATCCAAAAGTGTCTGACAGCTTAATTCCTTGCATTGAGCTTTGGATATCGATAAAGATGCTTTTCTCTGGGGATTGAAGTCCACGTGAGAAAAGTTACCACGGCTGATATGAGGAGAACAACATTTTGTCTTGATTGCCGACAGGTTAGAGAAAATATCTTTCTAGGTAGACGTAAGTATCATAGTTAATAAACACATTTATTTTATAGTTAAAAAGAATATTCAGAAGAACCATCTTTACATGAGTATATTTTTAAAAATCTACAAAGTTATCTTCAGCATTATTTTCGTTTTCTCTCAAGAGATCGCAACATTCCTTTATTTCATGTTGTGGCTTCTGGAGCACCACTTTCTAAAGCACTTTTAGGGATCAACATTAAGCTGAGAGGTAGCATGTTCCCGAGCTGGAAAACAACCAATGAAGCGCTCAGCATTGCTTGAGGGATTTCGTACAAGATTGGGAGCTTAATACGATGTGCTTAGGAGCGAGGAACTTAAATTGGAGAACCAAGTCTCAAGGTCTCTAGGTGTATACCGCACCAGGGAATGGGGCATGAAAGCATTATTTCAGTAAACAGGTTACATTTAGATAACAAATCAGAAACATTTTATTTCTCTATTTCAAAAGATATCAACTAAATAAAATTAAAATCTTTTTCTTAAGATATTTATGAAACAGGACTATTAAATTACAGTCTAGGATCATCTTCATAATGCTTAATAATAAATAATAAAGCGTATTGCTTATTAAATGTTTATCCTATTATTTTAAAACTTTAAGATAAGAGAAGCTATAATCTTGTTCAGCGAGTAAGATTGAATAAGTAAATAGTTTAGTACGGATTTATATCATTTCGTCAGTATCCAAAAATTTATGTAAAAATATATTTCAGCATTTGAAACTTTTAATTATTAACTTCTAAGGCCTCGGCACCTTCTAATATAGAGTTTGTACTGAAGTGCTGCCGATGGATGGTACAAGTTATTGCCATGTCGCTGAAATAATCTTCTCATAAATTTAGTTGATGTATATATTTTATATAACATTAAATATTAATAAATAAATTTCTTACGTTTTCATTCATTTTACATTGTTTGTCACCGTTAGTATTTACCTTAAGTTCATAATTTAAATTCATTGTAATATTTTCCATAACTTTTGTTCATTTTAATTATTCTTAAAGGGCAATGGCCCCAGAATAAAATTTATTTTCATTTTATTTCATTTCATTACTTTCATATTATATGCAATAATTTTATAATTATTTTATTTCGTTCTGTTTATTTGTTATTTTTAGCCCTGAAGAAGGCCTCCAATGCAGACCGAAACATCAGCACGCCAGTTAAAGTGTTTTTAGAACCTGGTCATTCTAGGCTCTTTCCTAGACTAGAACTTAAAAAGAAATCCAATTTCTCCCTGACTTGGGAAAACAGTGGGCCATGGAGTGTTTATATATAACTTACTGCTTTTCTCAATTATCATTTTAAAATTAAGAGGACCAAATAGCTTAAAATAATAATTAATTTAAGTTACTAATCAATGATACTTCAAATCAAAGTTGAGAAAAATAAGGGATAAAAACGTGACTTTTTTCATTCCAGCCAATTAAGCGACAAATATTAAATAACAAAAAATTATTTTCCATTAAATCTCTGATAATAACTTTTCTCACTATCTTCTAATGTTCGGTCCGAGCAACAACAACAGATTTAGAAAGGGTTAACAAAAGACCCAACATTTAGACATGTAGGAAAGACGTGACTAATTTCTTTCAAACCAATATAACTCCTAAGCGGTAGCTTCTAGCGACAGATGTTTCATATAAAAAAATATTCTCTTTTAAATTTCTGATCAGGAAATTATCGGAAAATTTTCGACTTCAGAAACACCAAAGGAGGTAGAGAGTTTCCATTAACTTCTTTGAGGTTAAAAATAACGTTTGGCCAAAAAAAATATTTACCCCCACCGAAAGACACATCCAAATCAAAATACTATCAAAAGATATGTTGTTATTAACAACTAAATAAAATAAAACCCTAACTATAACTTTTTCCTTAACTAATTTCAAAGTATAATATTATACTGTATATATTAATATAATATAAAGTTGTCTGAAATTGTATAAACGTATTTCAGCGTTTCTTAATATTTTTACCAACTAGTGCTTAATTTTTTTTTAAGTTATACTTCAGGTGGACGTTGTCTCGTCCGCATTGGAGTGCGGGATGTACTGCACTGGAGTCTTTCTCGACGTAGAACAAGCCTTTGACCGAGTCTGGCACCAGGGACTGCTTTACAAACTCCGTAAATTCCTTTCTCCTACATACTTCGTTATTATTCAATCCTATCTCAATGACAGAACATTCAGAGTAAGTCACAATTCCGCCCATTCATCCCTCTTTACTCAGTCTGCCGGTGTTCCTCAAGGAAGTATCCTAGCTCCCATCCTCTACACTGTGTATACAGCTGACATCCCGACCCATCCTAGCACTGTCCTCACCACTTACGCTGATGACACATGTTTGATATCAGTAAATAATGATCCCTTCATTGCATCCCAGGCACTCCAATCCCACATCATAAACCTTCAAGAATGGTGTCAAAATGGAGAATTAAAATAAATCCAAATAAATCCCATCAAATAACCTTTGCCCTCCGTCGTAAACCTACGACATCCTGTCCTACGGTATCCTTTAATGATATTTCTCTAATCCCTATTGATCAAATCCGCTACCGAGGACTCCACTTGGACAAACGTCTTACTTGGAATCCACATACAAGACTAAAACGACAAGAAACTGCCCGTCGTTACAGACTACTTCAACATTTACTAGACAAACGTTCAAAGCTCCCAATCAATTACAAAAGACTCATTTACATGACTGTGATTAGACCTATTTGGACGTACGGAATTGAGCTTTGGGGCTCTACTAAACCATCCAATTCATCTCGTATCCAATCCTTACAATCCAAAAGGAGGCGTCTGAAAAGAAGATGGCCTAGAGACCTTTTAGTGTAGATTTTATTGAAGTGCTACTAGTGAGTAGTTCTTCACAAATTATTTACATGCCATTGTATTCACTGTCAACACATTTACTTGTTGTATATTATTTTGTACAGTTGTAAATATCAATAAATGAAGAAAAAAAAAAAAAAAAAAAAAAAAGTTATACTTCACAGTATGTACATGAGTTGTGATAATTTACTGTTATAGATTTTTCACATCTAGACTATTACATAAAAGCACAAGCCATATTTCGTTTTGTGATAACCAAACGCGAAAACTACAGAACCAATCTGTATCAGATTTTAACCATATAACCTTTATAGTTCGAGAAAGGTTTAGCAATAATAAAGTTCAAAGATTTTCAATCATATTATAAAAAAGCGATAAATATTTGGCGAGTAGTGAAGTTTTATAATCTACCGATAGGTGGCGAGCACCATTCGAGAAAGGTTACAAAGATACGGTGTTATATTGAGCTAGAAATTTTTGATAAAATATACATATTTTCAATTAATTGTAATTAAAAAAAAACTATAAATATGTGGATCCCAGTGCAGTTTAAAAATCGACCGAGATGTGGCCATTCTGCAACAGAATTTGCAATAGTAATACTATTAAATTTAACTGTACCAAATATTAACTACATCATTTTCATAGTTCTAGAAAGGTTTATAATAATAAATATAACTATAATAATAATTAAAATGTATAGTCTTGAGTGACAGAAATGTGGTCTCCTACACTGTCTTATACTTTTATGGTTAGAAATTTAAATTCAAATGGATGAAATCAATAAAATTGATATGAAATAAAATTCTACGAAATTGGATGTCTAATTATGCTTTCACGTACTCTTCAAATACCTAAACAACGTAAATTTAACCAGGTTAAAAATGATTGCTATGCGTGAAAGTATTTGAAGAAATAATGTTAAATTCCATACTTGAATACAAGATTTTTATCCATAAACAAATTAAATTCAATTATTAGTTAAAATAATCTTAGTTCTTTATTTATGAGTGCGGACTACAGGATATGCTAGTTATTCATATATTCTTTGTTATTACTCAGTATTTTCTGAGTAACAATATTTTATCAACAGTATTTTCTGAGATATTTATTTCATGGCCTTCAATACATCTGCGAGAAGAAAATAAAATTATATCATTAGTATGCTCGAATAGTTTGATAGTAATAAAAACAAAACAAACTGCCAAAGAAGTATTAAAAAATAAGAATAGAATGAGAAAAATTTAGAAATTAGGGAAACAGCACAAACACATTAAAAAATAATATAATAAATAATAAAAAAGACACTTGTAGGAAGAATTTCTTTTTCAGTCTAAACAGCAGAAAGGAAATAAACTACATTCCGTACTAAACACCGCCATAAAATATCAGGAGGCGAAGGCAGGGCAGTAATAATTTGTTGTTTTGCTAAAGCTCTCCGCCCGGCTGGCTCCTTGGACAATAGAGGATTATTTATGGCGACCATCATTTACAGAACCCTAAAATGGGAGTAAATATGATATAATAGAACACACAAACGTGCTTACGTATTTAAAAATGACTTAAATATGCGATAAAAAAAAAATTAATTTTTTTTAGATTATAAGTTAATAACAGAGCTAAAGTGAGTCAAAATGTGACATTTTTAAAAGTAAGATAGACGATACACAAGAAAACTATAGGCTGCCAGCCAGAAGATACATCAACATAAAATATTTATTTTAATTAAACATTTAAATTTTAATAAATATTACAATCTGCCACACTGATAGGCCATACATATTGTGTACTGCATTATACATTTCATCATTTATTTACAATCAAATCCGAGAAACAACAATATGAAAATATCAGTAAGAAAAAATAAAATGATAAAATTATTAAAATACAAAAAAAAAAAAAAAAAAAAACAACAACATAAAAATGTAAAACGTAAGATTTTAAACAATGCTAAATATTACTGACACTTTTACATGATCATTGATGACCGCCGAAATGGAAGAATATGATATAATTTAAGTCAGCAGCAAGCAAACGTCAACTGGGATATGAAGGAGAAACTGAAAGTAGTGAGTACTTCATTCAGCATAAGGCATAAGGCATTTACCTTGTCTGATGTGTAGATGAGTGGAATTCCAAAGAATGGTTGAGCGTAAAAGAAAGGAGCGTTGGAAGGTCTATGGGATGGGGTTTATAGGTCAGGAAGAGATCTCGTGAGCATTAAATTGAGTGTGGATCTGAATCATATTCTAAATATAGGAATGATGGAGGGTATTAATAATTTGGTAAAGGAATGGTCCAAGGAAATATTTTCTAAATCTGAAAAGACATGGAGCGCTTTAGGATATCGAAGACCAACCTAGCAAAGACTTGACCCAAGAAGTGGAGCAGAGACTTACTGCGGCGAATAGATGCTCCTATGGTATATTAAAATACCTTAAAAGTCGTTCCCTACCTAGAAGCACCAAAATTCTCCTGTACAAGACCCTTATACACCCAGTCCTGACATACGGGTCAGAAATATGGACAACAACGAAGGCCATAGAACGGAAATTATTGGTTTTTGAAAGATAGGTTTTAAGAAGGAACTATGGCCATAGGCAGAATAAAGAATGGAGATCCAGATATAACCAGGAACTAGCCGACTTATATAAAGAGCCCGATGTAATAAAATACATCCAGCTGGCAAGGCTTCGATGGGCAGGCCACGTTGTTCGAATGGACGATAACCTGGTCCCAAAAAAATTGTTGACTCAGTGATGGATTGTTGTGCTCAGGATGATGATGATGAACCTAGCAGTTCATGAAAGATTCGCTTCAATCTGCCCTGGAGCACTTTCATTTACTCCGTGTAAAATAACCGTGTTGTGAAATGCGTCAACATATATTTATTTTCCATTGCAGGGCTACTGTGACGTGAAAAACGTAAAAGGAGAAAAAAATAGGTAGGAAAAAATAACCATATATTCATTTACTAAGCTTACTAAAGCAATATAACAGGAAGATAGAATATGCCCACACCTAGAAGTCGACCCTAGAGATAGCGTAATAAGGGCAGCTTAAGGACTCCGATGGCGATATATTTTCCGCTAAAGAGCGCCACCCCGCCATAACTCCTCACTTAGTTTTTATCTCAATTCGCACCAGGGCCGTTCCGTTAAATGTTTTCATTTTCCAACTCTCCCCCTCGGCGAAGGGAGGTAAAAATGAATTTTATCAAGGGAAGGTTTAATTAAAACAAAACCTACTAAGCGCAAGGAATCTCTCCTTTAGCGAGCCCAGAGATAAATTAACTGATATAAATAACCCTTAATAGGTCTCCGATAAATCTTCACCAGACTGTATCAAGTAACAAGCATTTAATATTATACACAAAAGATAACTTTATATTTATTCTGAAAACAGCTTATTTATTGATTCTTAAAACAGTTCATTTATTATATAAACAATTTTTATTTACTCAAATAACTATTTAAAGATAACTGTCACGGGTACAAAAGCGACTATTAAGATAAATAGGATTGGCACTATTTAGCCAATCCAAATCTTGATGCTATTGTTTCAGGGTTTATTGATTCTTAAAAAGTTATAAGGCCGCCTTTACTGGACTCCCTGGGAATAACCCAACACCACATATGTAATAACTGCCGGCTTAGGAGGTGTATGAGGAAGGAAAGGAAAGGAAAGTATAAGGAACGAGGAGAAAGGAGAAAAAAAAGAAGAGGGAAATATACATATTGCATGATTATTCTAGAAGTTATAAGGTTTTATATTTATTTTGTATAGTTATATTTTGGAAAGTTATATTTTGTTTGTTATATATAAGATTATATATTTCCTTTTTAATATTTTAATTTTTTTAAATGTAATTTTATAATTTGCATGGTATTGATAATTTTAGTATGTAGATTTTTATATTTAAAAAAAAAAATGACTTACGAGGATTTTTTTTTTGTGCTATATTTTTTTGTTAAATATTTAATGTCAAATTGTGATTGATAAGTATACTGTGTATGTAGCAACCCATTTAAAAATGGGCAGTAACACTTAATAAAGTAAATCTCTCTTCTTCTTTTTATTATTCCATTTTCGAATGATAGTAGAAACATATTTTGGATCAAATATTTAAAGCTCTGCAACAGGAATATGTCTTTTGCCTGAATGCCTAAACTTTTTTGGTGTTAAGTTTTTCACCCTCAAAAATTTAACATTTTGAGATGGTCTAGCTCATTCAGAGTTGCCCGAATGGAAAAATGGCCGAAAGTTTCCATATCAAAAATTTAACAGTCACTTGAACCTACCGCTTAGGGGGTATATTGGTTTGAATGAAAAAAGTCACGCTTTGCCTACATCTTTTTAATGTAGGGGCTTTTTTGACTCGCTTTAGCTGTTGGTGTTGCTCTTTTAAGAGAAAATAAACCATTTGTTTGATTGGGCAGCACTGTCAACTTATTTTTATTTTTTATTTTTTTAATAAGAAAGTATTAATTTAAGGAACTAAGGAAGGCAGACAAAACAATCTGCGGAATAAGTTTGTAGTCTAAATATATACAATGACATGTGTCTTATATTTGTGTCAATGTACGTATTTTGTTGTAATTTTTCGTTGTTTAATATCATTTTTCAAAGTTTAAACCAATCTTAGAGTATCAGTGTAACTGTATTTATTTTAAAAAAAAGTGTCCTTTTTTACTGATGACACTGTTTTACAGATCTGCCAGGATCTGACGATTTTTAGAGGCCGAAGGACATCCTTTGGCCACTCTCTCCATCCAGAATTAGAATTAGCTTTTTCGTCCTTAAGGATTGCAGTTTTAAGATGCTATAAGGACACTTTTTTACAGATCTGCCAGGATCTGACGTTTTTTTCGAGGCCGAAGGACATCCTTGGCCACTCTCTCCATCCACAAATAGAATTAGCTTTTTCGTCCTTAAGGATTGCAGTTTTAAGATGCTATAAGAACACTGTTTTACAGATCTGCCAGGATCTGACGATTTTTTGAGGCCGAAGGATATCCTTGGCCACCCTCTCCATCGACAATTAGAATTAGCTTTTTCGTCCTTAAGGATTGCTGTTTTAACGGTTTTTAAGTTATGCTATAAGGACACAGTTTTACAGATCTGCCAGGATCTGATGATTTTTAGAGGCCGAAGGACATCCTTGGCCACTCTCTCCATCCGCAATTAGAATCAGCTTTTTCGTCCTTAAGGATTGCTGTTTTAACGGTTTTTAAGTTATGCTATAAGAACACTGTCTTACAGATCTGCCAGGATCTGACGATTTTTAGAGGCCTTGTCTGTTTTAGAACAATTACATTTTTAATTTTGTGATCGTATAGTTATAAACATATTTTAAAAAGTTTCACTAAACATTTTGAGATAATTTAAAGTACTAAAAAAACTATTAAATAAAAGAAAAATTCTATTAAAATTGGTTAAAATCTAAAACATTTTACTGAACTATATTGAAAAAAGGATAATAGACTTTTTCCTATTATCTTATCTTGATGCTTTTGAAGTGGTAGTAAAAGATTTGTGCTAAATTTAATGGTTTTATATTTTTTTAACACTGGTCGTAAATTCGTCTGAGATGCTATCAAAGGTTTAATAGAAGGTTTTAGTCTTAACCTATATTATTCCATTCTACGATCTCTAACTAATTACCTAATTACATTTATTAGCTTCCGTTTTATTATGGCTGGCACGCGATCCGTTTAATAGTCTAGTGGTAAAAATTAGCGGAAAAATAAGGCGGCACAAAATGTGACGAGGGGCAATAGGTTGCTTTTATGGCACTTCACAACTACCAGCTAAGAGCCTAATTTCCACTATCTACACGTAACAGATACGTGACGCTGAGAAGTTAGGGGTGGCATGCCACTTCTAAGCACTAATTATAAACTAAGTGATATTACTAACGCGTTAATTGCAGAATCCAACTGGCAGAATGTCGACGGAGATAAGCCTGAAATAAGAAGGACGCAAGAAACGAATTGAGTCAAAAATATTAAGATTAGTATTTGTAATAGTAGTTTTTGAAAAGTGAAAATGTCCACAAATTAAGGTAGACAAGGTAAATTTATAATCTTATACGGAGATATTTTTTATCATGCCTTGAAACCTGATTCAAATATTTTATTATTGTTTTCGTGTTTAGTATTATTCCGTTGATTATATTTATATAATCGTTATACGGAAGTTAGGGCGCCATTATATTATTCATTGTAATTATTCTTAAGAAGTAATGGTCCCAAAATAGAATTGATTTTCATTTAATTTTATGATCATTTCAATTAGGGCCGATGCATTACTTGCTACTTCTATTAAACTTTTTTTATTTTTTAATTATAGGACTAGTTAGAAAATGTTAAACATCCATTCTAAATTTTAAAAACATACAAGAAAATCAAAACATCATCACTTTCATATGTAGATAATAATATTTTAAAAATTTGAATCAAGATAACATTTTTATTGATAACCGTAACACTAAATGATCAGTGTACATAAAATATAACTTTTTCTTAAAATGGCTACTTCTCAAAAAGTAATTTAAAAAAAAAAAAATCAAAAATGGTTTGGCCATTGTTGACCAGGATCGAAAGGTGGAAGGCCTAGAGGCTTTCAGGAAGATTTGCAGACCGAGAAGTAATTCGCCCGTCACCAAAGAACAGTGGACGAATTGGTCTTCCCTTGTCCATTCCTTCTTCCTAAATTCGATCATTCCCGGCCGGCCATCAGGGTTATTGCAACCAGACCAATACATCAGGGTTTCCATCTAACTCTAGTCCACTTCTAGATGGTACTTATTTCTGTTTCCTAGGAGTTTTCCAATTTCTAAGAAGTACTAAACAACTGAAATATTTATCTTCTACAGCTAAAGAAACCACGTTACTAAAAGAATACATATCCACTTTTACAATTAAGGAAGGATCAGGCAGTATGAAGCTCCTAAATACTTTTAACTCGTCAAATGTTACAATTAGAGAAGGAAGAAGGGACAAGATTTATGTGCTTACATAAGTTTTGACAAGCCAATCTTAAAAAAATATATTTTCCTCTTTATAGATTATGTAGGCAAGGGCATTCAAAATTATCGCAAAAATACTCTGGAACTTAAGGAAGTTTATAAACTGTAATAATCTCATGCCAAGAGCTAATGAAAAATTACGGACCCACTATAAACGATTCTACGAAAAATTACACAAACATCTCTACACTATAAGGAACGATATGCCCACATCACAAATACAAGAAAACATCATAAGAAGGCTGAAAAGAAACTGGATGAAGGACCTATTTGACTAAAATTAAAATAAAAATCAAGATAAAAAGGGTCCCGTTGGGTTCAACTTCTCCTTATGCCTTTCACATGTTACTCAATTAATTATCAATTTGTATTTAATTCTTATTCTATATTTTATTTTATATTATGTGTTTATTTTTACTTATCTTTATTTTTTTGTTATATGGGTTTTTTTCCTTATTTTTTTTCTACAGCTAACAGATAATTTTTAAAGTATAAAACTATGTTAATCATGTAGAGGAGGACTTTAGACCGGTACATGTATACTAAATGATTTGTAATTGTAAATATGTTAATAAAGCCTTATTATTATTATATTATATTTACTCTACAGATTCACTGAGTGTCTATATTACAAATGACAGGTGTGAATGAAGAAATGAAATAAAAGAAAAAATTGATATACAGCTAAAAACAATTTTTAAAAAAAACTTTTAATGGTGAACAATTGGAGGATATTATTTTCTTTTTTATATTTTATCTTTATTTCTTATTTATTTAATTTTTATTTTTAATTTTAGTAAAAAACTAAATGACATTCGTTATAAACTAAAATGAGGGAAATGGATGCATCGAACAATGAAACAGGAATCATTAATAATTTTATGGCTCCACTATTGTGCTGTTGGATTGCAACGTAAAAACATTTTGCTTTTTCTTATGTACTCTGCCCTCTTACATTATCGAGTCTCTTAAAAACATCCCAAGATTATTACGTATTGTTATACGTATATACGTATTCTATTAAGTATTGTTTCTATTTCATTTATACAGTTATCAAAATATGTGTAATATGAATGAAAATATGGACTCTATACATAACATCAACGGGTGTGACTTTGTCCAGTTTTCGAATGTTAATTTGAACCATTCCTGAAGCTTGAAAACTTTACCACGTAAATTTGCTAGTTGTATTGAATTCATACTTTCATATCGATATAATCGAGCGTTCGATAATCGAATATTTTGTTATCCGCTATTTTCAAAGTTCAGTCGATATCGCAAGGTAGTATTGTAAAATAAAATTTAGTGAACTAAGACACGAAGGAAGTGGTTTAGGAAGTATTTGGTGTAGTTAGGTGAATCTGCAGTGAAACGTAACTAATGGTAAGCCAACTATGCGGGTTCTGTATGTCTTTTTCTAGGAATTTCGACTGTTTTACGATCAAAGAGATTTTTTATATTAAAATGTCGTGTTATGCTTAATCTAGCAAACAAATAATGATCACTTTTTCCGATGATATTGTAATGTTTCTCTATTTGTTTTAAACAAATTTAAAACATTATGTGACTGAATAAATGCTTATTTTTTATTTATTTCTATTTTCGAACAGAGAAAACAAGAGACCACGTCCCAATTTCAATCTCAATGAGAAGATTCGCTGTTTTCATTCCCTCCAATATTCTTTCATACTTTCAAAATGTTGTCAAAATATTGACCAATTCAAATCTCTCAGTAAATGCTGAAGTGTTCTTCTTCAGCAACCGTTAATGCATCTGAGTGAGAATCGTTATCTTCTGGATTAATGGTTTACCCGTTACATATGATAAGGAGTTGATAAGGCAGTACCTAGGGAGAGTAAATTATTTCGTTCAGTAAATTTACTATAAGTTTTATATTTATAGGAAGACTAAAACGACAAGAAACTGCACGTCGTTTCAGACTACTTCAACATTTACTAGACAAACATTCAAAGCTCCCAATTAATTACAAAAGACTCATATACATGACTGTGATTAGACCTATTTGGACCTACGGAGTTGAGCTTTGGGGCTCCACTAAACCATCCAATTCATCTCGTATTCAATCCTTACAATCCAAAATCCTTCGTAAAATCCTCAATGCTCCTTACTTTGTCACCAATAAACTTATCCATAAAGATCATAATGTTCTATATGTTGCTGATTTAGCCCACACCAGATACCTATCCTTTCATAGTAAGCTCCATTATCACTCAAATCCGTTAGTTTCTCAACTTGCTTCCCACTCCATTCCTGATTATTCTCCGAGGCGTCAGAAACGAAGATGGCCTAGAGACCTTCTAGTGTAGAACTTTTAATAAAGTGCTACTGATTAGTAGTTCTTTCCGAGTTTTATCATGTTATTATAATCGTTGTCAATAAATTTACTTGATGTATATATTCTGCACAGTAGTAAATTTTAATAAATGTATGTAATATATATATATATATATATATATATATATAGGGCTTACTTCAAAATTTATTAGTAAAACTTCAGACCAAAACCCACATAGATAACTATGATTGATCCTTTTGTAACATCATGCGCCTTAACTGACATAGATAATTAGATAAGCCAATGAAAAGTACAATGTAGGATTCTGATTATCATACCAGTCATCGTAGGTACCGACTGAGGTACCTTCATTTAAATTCGTACCATGTCCACACACCAATAAAAATCTTAACGAGTTCAGGCAAAATCTGCAGTTCAGGGCAACGATGTTTAATCTAACAGAGAACTGTTTATTTATGTTTAAAATACTTCCGTAACCTACATAAAAAAAAGATTAAAGTATTCCCCGAAGTTGCCGGGCAGAAGAAATTTCCATCCAGACTACGTGACTAAAGTAAAATTTCAACAAGGATGTCACGGTGAATAATAAAAGCTTTGCGTTTGATTTTCAAAACGGAACACACAGCCATCGAGCACCTCAACTCGTAGGTTTGTCGGAATACCAATGGATCGGTCCATTTCGAGTCGCAAATTTAATATTAGATTTTAAAGTGTTTCCTTAAGAAGTAGGTCAACCCAATGCTATTTAAAAAATGTGCAGAGCGGTGGTAAAATGTAGTTATGCGCCCTTTGCAAAAAATAAGATGCAACTGCAAAGGTTTATCCCAGTCGGCCTATTCGTACCGTATTTTTGCATTATATTTATTGTGAATAATCTTATGAAAATTAGGACTGGAGATGATTATAAGATGATACTTTTCACATATGGAACAATATTAGAAGGAGAGATTAGGAATATAAAACTAAAAACCCTTATAGGACTTCAAGCAAATATTCATTATATAGTACATATATATATATATATATATATATATATATATATATATATATATATATATATATATATATATATATATATAGGAAAGGGTGCAGAGGACAACTGATCAGAAAGTACTAAGTAGATAACAGAACTAATTTTTCTAATATTAATATTGATCTTTACTACTGTATGCAATATATACATCACATAAATGTGTGGAAAGCAATAACAATGACATGTCAATAACTCGTATAGCATTACTCATTAGTAGCACTTCAACAAAAGTTTTATACCAGAAGGTCTCTAGGCCATCTTCTTTCCACACATCTCGTAGGGTAATAGTGAATGGAGTAGGGAGCAAGAGGCAAGTGGATCTGAATGGTTATTAAGTTTACTATAAAAAATCAGAGGGACGATCTATACAACCCGTTACAGGCTTGTCGAAGACTAAGTCAATTTATTTTATAACAACAAATACGTAAAACTTATGTTCCGGACTAACTCTGGAAATGCTCTAATGTTCAAACTTGAAAGCAAGATACTCAAGGGATAATGAAAAACAGTGTTGTTATTAAGCTGGTTTTTAATACCTATATTGTCGTTCAATTGGTGGCAAAAATATTTGTTACAGAGGAATAGAAAGTTTAAAAAAATCCGTACTACTGAAGTTTTTTTAAAAAGTAACCATTATACTGTAAAGGTACATTTATCATTAAGTCTTATGATATTTTCACAGGGAAATAGTAATGTCTGAGGTTGTTATTAAGCGTTACGTTAGCGAGTTTCTACATCATAAGAATAACTATCGTAATAGTATTTATATTATCTCTCTGCTTAGCAATTTTTTCTATCTTGTTTTATACTTCAAAGTTAAAACCAAAGATGATTTTGGGGTAAAGATCTTGGTAAATGAGGATGTCAACTTGATGAAAATAAGAAACACTGCATAAGGGATCAGAATAAGCGAATATACGAAATATAATAGATTGCACGTATTAGCAAAGCGTCTAGATAGAGTAGAAACTAATTCTACAATAATTTGGAGTTAAGATGGGGGTACCGACAATGCGTTACTGTTAACAACGGATAGACTTAATTTATATATATTTCAATATTTATTATAAGAACTATAAGAGATAAATAATACTAAGCAAGTGCAATAAAAATAATAAAAATTACAGAGAATTCAGTAACTACTAAGGTCGTAGTAATACAGTGATAGATCAGAACAACAATAGACAAATAAATATAAAAAAAGGCTTGATTTTGGTACTGTCGTTAGTTAGTATTATGTACAAAATACTAGATAAGTAAGTGCCTATTTTTCTCAAATATCTCAGGAACTATATTTCAAATTTAGAAGTATATATTTAGTAAAGTATATTTTTCACTTTTAAAATATAGATTTTTTTTTTTAAGATTAAGTTTATATCTTTTTAATTATTTTGTAATCTGGACTAAAACTAATGAAAGGAATTAAAATTAAAAAAAAAACATACAGAATTACCTTTAAGGGATCACTTCGAAAAAAAAATTGTATAAAAAAGCAAAAAACAGAACGAATAATGCAAAGTAGCAGGTGGCTGAAACTAGACTTAATAATAAACATGTGAGTAGGCTATGATACAAGCTTTGTAGGTTAACGGAATATTCTATACCTAGCACTCAGGTACCCTAGAATCTGTGTTCGAAAGAGAATACATTCTCGGCGTTATGTGAAACAGTTTTCTAGGAGTGCAAACTATTTTAACAAAATGTAATGTATGCTAATCACTATATTAAAAATCCATTGCTATATACGATACCCAAATGGGTTAACTCTATTTGAGTCTGTTTGAATTTATTAGATCTCTCACTAAGCTTCTTTTCACCTGCCGGAGAGTATTTCGTTGTATGTAAGTCGTGACATCCATTGAATCTGCCATAGTATATTTTTATTTTTTTGCTCAGTTATTTGTTTTTTTCTATTTTTCATATTTGTTCTTCTCGGTCACCTATTCGTCTTAAAGAGTTTTGAGGTCTTTTTCACATTAAGGCTGCCGTTTCTACCTTTGATTTGTAACTCACAGATTTGAATGCCGATTTTTGTGTGGGTAGTAGGGACCTATAATAGTGCAAAACTAGAGTTATAGCCGCCAATAAGCATAGGGAGCCAAGAAAAAAAAATATGAAAATCACGTTGTTTTTTTTTTCTCAGCTCTCAGTCAAGATATAGAAATACATTTTTCACGTAAAATTGTAATTTTGTATGATATCTCTTTAATTCAACCAAAATCTGATAAATAATCTCTTTAATAATAATATCAGGTTTTGATTTAAACATGAAATCTTACATTAATTTCCGGACAACGGGTTTTGGTTGTGGTAAAGAGATAGCATACAAAACTACAATTTTATGTGAAAAAAAAATTTCTCTATTTTGTACAGACAAGTAACTGGCAGCCTTATTGTGAAAAAGACCCAAATTTTTTATCCAGTAAAGATACGTTTCTCACAGACGGATGTTAAAGCCAAATAATGTAAAAATTAAGAAAAAAAAATTAATGTTTTGCTATAATCAATACGTTTCTTTCTTGTATAGAGAATCGACTTTTTTGAATAGACAAAGTCTTAAGAATAATGTCAGTCTTAGAAACACTCAATATTAAAAAAAAAAAATGATCCAATGTCAAAAAACTTTCGATTACAAACAAGGTGCTTTCAAACCTATAGACGAGACGGTTGTTACTTCGGCACTAAAAAAAACTTCAAACGCGATGCCTGCGTTCCTCAGAGTTAAATGCTGTCATTAAGAATACGATGGCAGTAAAGTATAGAAGGGCTCTTTACAACCCTACTAAAATAGTTAGCGAGCACGAATTAACGAAATAAGGTACTTGGCATTTTTTTTACTACCACTTGAAGATAATACCTGTTTTTATAAAAATCTCTGTTCCTATCGTAAAGAAACCTATTTTGGTCTAAACGCTACTATGGTTTCGTTATTAACATAAAAATTAAAATTTTAAGACAATTTTTATCATGAGAAAATACTTAAATACAATTTTTCTGAGGTAGCAATAGAAGTGATGAACTTTAATGAAGTTGGAAAATTTAATATAAAATTTACATAGAATTGATAATATTACTGTATTCTTATCATAAATCATGAATTTACGAGTGAAAATACGTGAACATATTTTTTTAGATTAATATACAAAGGAAATAAAAACAAATTAGGGATACTACTCAATATTCTAAAGAAATATGTTAATATTAAGGAAATTTCAGAAAGAATCAAATTTACATCCTGAAACCAGGGACGATGGAACAGTATATATATATATATATATATATATATATATATATATATATATATATATATATATATATAGGTTCTATATACCATTCATGAACCTATATTTATTTATAAAACTTTGCTTTTTTATTTTTTTTTAAACAAAGGTTTATGTTACGTTTTCAAACAATGCTATAGCTTGTCAATGTTTTTTTTTATATTATATATATATAAATTTATTGAAATTTACAACTGTACAAAATATACACATCAAGTAAATTTAGTGATAGTGAATAAAATGGCATGTAAATAACTTGTGAAGATCTACTCACTAGTAGCACTTCAATAAATTCTACACAATAAGGTTTCTAGGCCATCTTCTTTTCAGACGCCTTGGAGGATTATCAGGAAACGAGTGCGAAGCAAGTTAGGAGACTATTGGATTAGAGTGGTTATGGAGCTTACTATGGAAGGGTAGGTAACTGGTTTGGGCTAAATCAGTAACATATGGGACATTAAGATCTTTATGTTATAGTTTATTTGTTACAAAGTAAGGAGCATTAAGGATTTTTCGAAGGATTTTGGATTGTAAGGATTGGATACGGGAAGAATTAGAAGGTTTAGTTGAGCTCATGTCCAAATAGGTCTGATAACTCTCATGTAAAGGAGTCTTTTGTAGTAAAGCGGAAGGTTTGAGCGTTTTTCTAATAAATGTTGAAGAAGTCGAAAACGACTAGCAGTTTCCTGTCGTTTCAGTCTTGTATGTGGATTCCAAGTTAAACGTTTGTAAACGTGGAGTCCTAGGTAGCGGATATGTTCAACTGGGATTAGTGGAATATCATTAAAGGATACTGTAGGGCAGGAGGTCGTAGGTTTACGACGAAGGGTAAAGGTTATTTGGTGAGATTTATTAGAATTTGTTTTGATTCTCCATTTTTTACACCATTCTTGAAAGTTTAGGATATGGAATTGGAGTGTTTGAGAGGCAATGAAGGGATCATTGCTTACTAATAACACACATGTGTCATCAGCGTAAGTGGTAAGGACAGTAAAAATATTTTAAAGATAATATTTTTTTTTTTTTAATTTATAAACTATACTATTACATAGATATATCTAAATGTGATAGGTTTTTAATGTGAAATATTTCAAAAGCATACATTAAATATATATATATATATATATATATATATATATATATATATATATATATATATATTATATATATATATTTCTACTCGGGATTTTATTGATTTGAAGTTATTCACAGTAGAAAAAAAAATCCTAAACAATAAAAAAAAAAGTATTTAAGAAATCAAAATGTACATAAAAATAAAAAATACATAAATTAAAATATACAATTAGAATGGATGAATCTTTTATTCAAATAAAATTTTATCAAAATATTTTTTCTTATTTATATAAATCAATATGTCTGTCAGATTATGTTAATTGATATGCGAGTATGTTTGGTATGTTTGTGGATGCATCAGTGATGTCTTGTCGCAATCTCTTACTTTCTGTATGATGGGGTCCACGGGATTCAGTGTAAGGGAAAAGAATGTTTCTGTCTGTAAGTGAGGGTTGTTTAATAAAAACAGATTTGTCAAATAAAATATTTGAAATTTTGGTGTATCCATCGGATAGTTGTGAATTATTCTCATGCATGAATATTAGATAACTTCTTGTAATTAAAGTTCTATGTATAGCACCAGACAGGAGGAGAATGTGATAATATTGGACTATAAATTTTTTGTAAAAGATCAATTGAAATATGGCTCCATTTTGCTGATGATACTAAAAATATTTAATACTGTTTTTAATATTTCCTCTTTGCATTAATATTAACCGAAACTACATTCCATCTGATTATTTATTATCGGCTTAAGTTGAAGATTTTCAATTCACTAGGGTGATCACAATATCCAAAAACTCCACATCCATCGGTTGTAGGATGAAGATAGGGGCGGGCGTGCCTGAAAAAGAGGATGAGATAGCATACGCAGTCATCAATCAAAACGATAAGCTTTCGCTTAAGGCCTTTAAAAAACTGGATCAAAAAGGTCCATCTTTCAGAGAGATTAGGAAAAAAATATTAAAATTACAACATAAATCACCGGTATAGACGTTTATATACTACAGTTCCATATACATAATTAAAAAAACATATATATAATAGATATTTGCTAGAAGAGTTGCTAAAATCATATCTAATTTCAGCAAGAAAAAATCTATTAAATATTTCTTTAGCAATATAATTTGACCAACTTTTCGTTCCATTTATACCAGATATAAAAATTATTGGTTAAATATTTCATCAAATTAATATATTATGCAAGAAAATAGTGATTCCTTAAAAATCAAAGGAAATATAATTTTATTCATATTCTATTCAGTTTCAAGATTCCATGTTGTTGTCTTTAGATCGGCGAAGATTTTACTTATTTACAATACAATATTTTAAGAAAATTCAAATTTCTTTTTTTAATTAAATTGTTCTTAAAAAGAGATAAATATGTGGTGCTACATGTGGATCCTACTTCTATATATTTTAGTATTTTAATACTTTGAATGACATAGCTGCAAATTCTAATATTTATTAGGGGTCACCTGTGGTGTAGTGGTTAGCACAGCAACCTACTAAGTCCAAGATTCGCAGGTTCGCAGCCCGGCCGATGACCTTAGGATTTTTTGAAGGGAGTAAAAAATCCTTAGCTACGCCGTCCTTCGGAAGGGACGTAAAATGGGGGTCCTGAGCCTGTGCGATGCCAGGTACTCGTTAAAGATCCCTATCCTAATTATACCTGGATAGGCAAAATTTAGGCCTCCCACTTTAGGATCGTCCGATTAACCATAGCAGCATAAAGTGACGTTAAACGAAAAAAACTAATATTTATTAGAATATACTAAACTGCATATTCCACTTAAGACGTAAAAACATTTAGCCATCAATTCCCTATTGTTTTTATTTTAATAAACCACACATTTATTGTAATTTACAACTGCACAAAATATATACATCAACTAAGTGTATTGACAACGATTACAATAACATGTTAAAACTTGAAAAGAACTACTCATCAGTATCACTTTATTAAAAATTTTACACTAGAAGGTCTCTAGGCCATCTGCGTTTCAGATGCATCGGAGGATTATCGGAAATGAAGTGGGAAGCAAGTTGAGAAACTAACGGATTTGAGTGGTTTCGGAGCTTACTATGAAAGGATAGGTAACTGGTGTGGGCTAAATCAGCAACATATGGAACATTGAGATCTTTATGGATAAGTTTGTTGCTGACAAAGTAAGGAGCATTGAAGATTTTTCGAAGGATTTCGGATTGGAAGGATTGAATTCGAGATGAATTGGATGGTTTAGTAGAGCCTCAAAGCTCAACTCCGAACGTCCGAATAGGTCTAATCACAGTCATGTATATGAGTCTTTTGTAATAAATTGGGAGCTTCGAACGTTAGTCTAGTAAATGTTGAAGTAGTCTGTAACGACGAGCAGTTTCTTGTCGTTTCAGTCTTGTTAAAATAGAATTAAACATGATAATAACTAAAAGTAAATTAACTATGTTACAATTAAAAAATAAAATAAAATAAAATAAAGGCCCCCTTGATCCTATCGGCTAATAAAAGAATAAAATGAAACATGTTTTAGGGATTTCTCCTTTAAACGTTAATGCTGAAATGTTTTGTTTTGTTTTTTTCTTGCTTACCTGTGATTCATTTTTCTGTAGAATATAAATTCAACAGAGCTAGTACGTGTCAAATAAGTTTCTACACTTAAAAATAGGAGTTTTATGCGTGACGTTTTTTATTCAAACCAATATAGCTCCTAAAAAGTATGTCCTAGAAACAAATGATAAAAAACAAAAAAAAAATCAAAAGTCCGACTAGGAAACTATTGTCAAATTTTCGATACGAAAAACACCAATACAGCTGGATCGTGTCAGAGTGTTAAATTTTTTAGTGTGAAAAAAAAAAAACGTTACAACGTGACTTTTTTATTCAAACCAATATTGCTCCTAAATTGCAGGTCCTAACAACAAATTTTATATAACAAAAAATATTCTCCATTGAATTTCGGATAAGGAAACTGTCGTCAAATTGTCAAAATATTAAATTTTGAGAAAGTTTTACACCAAAAAAGTAGAGACTCCTAACTAAAATTCCTATCCATGTCAAAATATATTACTTTTTGATAAAAAACTGTTTGTTTATTTATTTTTTTTATATACTGTTATTTCTTCATTATTTTTTTTAAATCTTCGTTCCAGCAAAAAAAAGCATATATAGTATTATTATATTTATGTAATACGAATATATATCCTCAAATTTCCGATTTGAGCAAAACCGACAGAGAGAGCTAGAGCATGTCAAACTATAAAGACCACGGACAAAACGTTTTCCATGTTAAAATCTAATAAGGCTTTTTTTAAAATAAACATTTTGCTTTTTAAATTCTTAGTTAGTTTTTTTTTCCTGCGGAATTTTCAATAAAGACCCCGAAAGGAATTTTCAATATTACTGAATATATTGGAATGTTTTATTTCAAATTGATTGTATAAGTTAATTAGAGGAACTCTTTAGTAATTTACAACTCAATTTTGTTATAAGACTAATCTGTAATAGGAGATGAAGACATACTGGCTAGGACAATTTGTGAAGCAACTATACCCCAAGGAGACCAATATATCGGAGTCCAGACCTAGTATTAAACATTCCAGGCTCTTTAAAGATTCCTGGAATCCTTCCTTTTATTAGAAGACATTCATCAGTCGTAATCCGACGACGTCAGAACTAATTATGAACGGAAGGATTTATAAGACCTGGCATGTCGTGGTCTATTAGGGGCCAGTCACGGCATGCCCTGGGTCATCCTTCATCTAGGCCGTTATTAGGTTCTAGCTAGCGTTATAGCGGCTAGCATCTCCTCGACGTGGCACGAACTATCATGTTTGTATTACATAAATATAATAATATTAAGTGCCTTTTGTCCTGGAACGAAGATATAATAAAAAAAAGATTAATAAAAGGATAAAAAAAAAAAAAAAAAAAAAAAAAAAAAAAAAAAAAAAAAGGAACGATTTTTATCAAAACTTAATATATTTTAGCTGGGAGTCACTAATTTCTTGGTGTTACGTTATTTCACACTTAAGCATGTAACACGCTCTGTATCTGTTGGTATTGCTCAAAAAATTTGCAGACAGTTCCATAATCAGAAATTCAATGGAGAATATTTTTTGTTATGTAAGATTATATAATGATAAGATATTATTTACATATTTACGATTACAAATCATTTCTATGCCGGTCTAAAGTCCTCTACATGATTAACATAGTTTTTTTACTTTAGTAAATAGTTTTACTCTTTAAAGATTATCTGTGAACTGTATAAAAAAATAAGGGAAAAAAACACATACAAATAAAATAAAGAAAAAATACATAATATAATGGGGTATATATAAAAAAAAAAAAAAATGACCGTTTTTAAAACAAATATTTGTATTATTATTTCTTTGATATAAAATACAATAAATACTCAGAGTATAGTCCATTGTTATCTACCGTCATTACCCATATGCTAGCTAATTGCTCGATGCCACTCCTTGGGATGGTTGTCTAAGAACTCTTAGACAGCATTTTCAACTTCTGCAAAATTATCAAATTTTTTCCCTTGAAGAAAATGGGCCATGGATCCAAACAAGTGGTAATCCGAAGGTGCGAGGTCTGGACTACATGGTGGATGAGGCAGGAGTTCATGAAGTTCTGCAAACTTTTCTTTGGTCGGCTGCTGATTGTTGAGGAGCAAGTTCGTGAGGGACCAGTCTACAGGCCTTTTTCACCTTCCCCATTGAGAGAAGATGGCGACTAACAGTATCTTTCGAATCACTACACTCCCTGGCAAGTTCGCGAGTACATGTGGATGGATTTGACTCTACAGCTTCCTTCAGAACCTCATTGATATCCATTACTGGCCGCCCGGAGCCCTTCTTCCTTTCCACTTCTAAATTTTTCAAACCAACGCCAGGCAGTGCGCTCTTCAAGGACACCATCCCCTTCATATTTAATAATTTCAAGAGTTGCTTCAGCGGCTGTTAATTTTTTTTCCAGTAATGTCTTAAAATTACGAGATTTGGTAGGACACTGTCATTCATCTTCTTTGAAATAAAGTACTGAACTGAGTTTTTTTTTTTTTTAAGAAGTTCAGCGTTAGAAACAAGCTTAGAGAATGCTCTAAAGGGATTATTGAGTATTGGTAAATAATAAATAGCATTAAGATATTTACAGACTTTTGAACTCTGGAATTTGATAAAACGGTCATTTTTTTTTTTATACGCCCTATTAAAATACAGTATAGAATAAAAATTAAGTACAAATTAATAATTAATTACAAAAAATAGTAATAATATAAACAGTCAATATAAAATAACTAGCATACATAAATTAGGAATATATGTATACATAGCAGTTGATTGATTTGTAGGAAGGTTTATGTTAAGAGTACATGTTTAGTTCTTTTGAGGGATTTTTTATCATAGTGCCCAATTCATTTTACTAGAGAATTCTGGATTTTTTATTTTTTTATTTTATTTTTTTTTGCTAATTATTCTTTGGTTTGTTCAAAGACATGCTGTTTTAGAGGGAGTAAGTTTAGGTCGTGAAGCATGGTTGATATTTTAGTATAACGAGGATAATCATTGATGATCCTCATGCAAATGTTTTGAACCCTCTCCAATTTATGATAGTTAGTGGAGCAAGTATGTTATATAAGATTGGTACATAGAATCTACCGTTTGAGAGTTTCAATAAAAAGACAATTAATTGCGTAACGTTTTTTCAAGTTCGAAAATGTAACATTTTGACAAACTCTAGATTTCAGAGTTGGGTAAAATTTAACCATAGCTAAAAAATAATCAAATTTTAATTATTAGTATTGGACAACTAATTTCCTGGAATTAACCACATAATTTAATCATTATTAAATAAGGTTATTGATTCCAGGGATCCCTTTAATTTTCAAAAATAATTTACAAAGGATAAGAGAAATAAATTATTTACTCAAAATAATGAAATATATAGAAAGTACATAGATGACTATCAACACATTCCAAGATGAAAATAATTTACCACGGGGAAGGTCGCGAGGATGACAAACGAAATAATTCACTCAAATAGCATAGTACTTCAAAAATATCAGTAGGGGCGTTCAATGTAATTGGAACAAACTCTCATTGTATTAATTTTGCTAATGTAGACAAGAAAATAGGTAACTATAAATAAGTAATTGAAAGGTCAGATGGAGGAGAATTGATAGCCATCCAAAACAAATGGGAAATACAGGTGGGGAATATCAAATAGCAACTAACAGAGGCACTGAGACTATCCCCCTAGCCTCCCTTTCCAGACTCTAGGCCCGTCATATTCATCCATGCCAGAACAAATACATAGTAGCGATGTAAAGAGCAGTGGAGGACTATTGCCATCTGCGCGACCACTCTAGGGTTAATTATAAAGATCCTTAAAAACTTTTCATAAATAATTGCGGAATTGTATGTGAGGTGATAAAACATTTCAGAGCGCAATCCGCCTCAGAATAAAAAAAAAAAATGCGCTAAATAATTTTGCAACGATTCAATACATCAAAGCCAATCAAGGCCATCTCTGTAAGTTTCCATTTTTAGTGAAATACCTACCATTTAAGATTAGAAACGCCGCTTCTAAAGTGAGGTAGATTGAGATATGAAAATGTATGAAGGAAATAGGCGGCATAGGAAAAGGCAATCGGGAAAGGAGGTTGAGGGAGCCAATCTGAGTTATTCGCTTGCAGAGGCCTCTGATGCCGAATTACGTTTCATTTCCATTTGCAGATTCGTTTCCAACATCTTGGCTTCCTGCCTTCGCCATAGGTTTACGGGATTTAATCTAGTCGGGGAGGAATTAGTGGCAAAACGGTATTCCTATTGCATTTCGTAAATCTATAATTGAATATTTATATTATTCGATAACCGGCACTAAGTCCCACATTTAGAGTGGTGATTATTTTTATTAATAGCACACGGGAATCGATTAGATGATGTGGATAAAACCAATAAACTTAACTTAGCAGTCCACTAATATTACAATACCCTTAATGGAAAAGTCAAAATATCCACAAATCTTCACAACTAGTACTAGTTCTGAGAGACTAGCCAAGCTTCCATTGTCTTGCATCCCTTTAATTTTTGTATATTGTAATTTAATAGCTGGAATGAATAGTGGATCATTTGAAATAGGGAACGGTGACCATGACAATAAAAACTTATAAATAAGCTAAAACTTTTCCGTTAGTAAAAAAATTAATTTTATGTGAAGATACAGACTACTTCAACATTTACAAGACAAACGAACAAACCTCCCAATTCATTACATAAGACTTATTTACATGACTGTGATTAGACCTATTTGGACGTACGGAGTTGAGCTTTGGGGATCTACTAAACCATCCAATTCATCTCGTATCCTATCGTTACAATCCAAAATCCTTCAAAAAAGCCTAAATGCTCCTTGCTTTGGCACCAATAAGCATATCCATAAAGACCTTAATGTTCTTTATGTTGTTGAGTTAGCCCAAACAAGATAGCTATCCTTTCATAGCAAGCTCCATTACCACTCAAATCCATTAGTTTCTCAACTTGCTTCCTACTCCATTCCCGATAATCCTCCAAGGCTTCTGAAAAGAAGATGGCCTAGAGATCATCTAGTGTAGAATTTTTATCGAAGTGCTACTGATGAGTAGTTCTTTTTAAGTTTTCACATGTCATTGTAATCGTTTTCAGCTCATTTACTTGTACATATTTGTATTTTTATAAACTTCAATAAATTGATATATATAAAAAAAAAAATGTGAAGAAATCATAAAATTTTTCGATTTCAGCAGTCCCGTCAGCTTAGGTAGTACATGAAGTAAAATAGTCAAGCATGAAGGATCTAATAGTAAAAAAGATGGATATCGTGGAAGAAACCTTAGGAAAAAAGTAAATTTTTAGGAAGCAAAAATAAAATAGTGTGAGTAATTTGTTTACAAGAACGTACTTTGGTACTTAATCATAATAAGATTTTGTGTAAACGTTTTTAGTAAAATTTATTAGTCTTACATAAGTTATTTCTGTAGCCTACTGAGATCTGAGTCTCTGATGGTTTCTTGTGCGGCAAAGTATACCGGATGCGACTTCTGGCGTCGACAGAAGAATCAAACCAAAACACAAAATACTTTATACCACATGAAAATAATTTCCTACACTGGAATAGCTACCAGCCCTTTGAAACTTCTAGCACGGTTTTTGACAAGATATGTTAATTTCTAGACAAGCTCTTAAGAGGGTAAAAACACCGTTGCATGCTGTGGGGTATCTGGTGAAAAACTATCGTTGAAGGATTTCATTAACTTATGGCAATGGTTACTGGCTCAATTTTTTTTTTTTTTTTTTTTTTAATTTTTATATATGTAACCGTATTTACATCAAGTAAATCTCTGGAAATATGATTGCAGTCAATAAACTGTAAAACAAATTACTGATTAGTAGCACTTCAATAAATGTTCTGAATTATAAAGACCCTTAGTATTAGTCGATTCATGGCCATCAATACTATTCATTGACCATGAAAGAGACAGATTGTAATATTTATTCAATAAGCAATAGTTATTAAAAAAATAAAAAATAAAATAAAATAAAAATCCATAGATCATCTACTTTTTCAATAAATTTCAATAACTCTCCAAGGTGTGTATTTGGAGAGTTATTGAAATTTGAGGAGGATCAAGTTGGGAGACTGGTGGTTTCGAGTGGGTTTGAAGCTTATAATAAAAGGTTAGGTTTATGGTTTGTGCCAATTCAGGAACATAACGTACAATTTTGAAAATGATAAGATATAGATTAAACAACCGATATTTCCATACAACTACCTATAGTGATATATTGCCAGGTTTAGCCTAGTTGAAGAGCTCCTATATATTGCCTAGGCAAGGAGCTCATAATACACATATCAGGCTAACACCCTACTGTCTCGATAGCTTTGATCTAATACCAATCGACCAGGGACGTCATCTCTATCGCAAGAGCCTATCCTTGTATACCTTTTTTATACCTTGTATATAAATTTACATGGCTTTGAAACATATAGCTTTTAATATATACTTGAAAAAATATTTTTTATTTGTTTATACCTGCAATAAAAAAAGAAATGGCAATTGAATTTGTTGTCTATATAGAGATATTTTAACAGAACTGATCTGATAAGCAAAATTTCTTTTTTCTAAATATCATAAATGATAGCTGATAAATAACCCAATTCAGTTATGATCAAGAAAAATCATAACATATTAATTTACACAATTCAACATTCAACTAATATTAATTTATTATTACTGATAAACATATTTAATATATTACTATATTTGGTTAGTGTAAATTTTCTTCTTAACACTAATGCTAGTGTACGAAATGATGAATACTTTCATATCAAAGTATTTAGATTTTGTCTTGAAATCAGAAAACTTACGACGTATTTTCCAAAAAATCAATCAATAAGAAAACAATAAGAAAATTACAGGAACTTAAAATTTTATAAATCGTCGAAGACTTGTAAAGTAACTAGCCACCAGTAGTTTCATATATAGAATTTATATTTCATTGTCAGTTTGAAAAAAGGGCAAAATTCAAAGAAAACTAACAATTTAAAAAATTAGAATAAATATGTTTTATGGGTTTAACAAGAAATTACTGTAATATTGACTACGAAAAATGTCTAAAACACCTAAATTCATAACTTGAAAAATTAGAAAATAAATACCCAAAGACAACAAATCATAAATGTACTTAAAGAGAAAATAGCTAGGGAAGTATTTTTCCTATCATTTATTTGATCTATATATTGTATAGCGCTGTAAATATTTATGTATTTAAAAAAAAAAAAAACAAGATAAATAATTATTTGAATAAATTTGAGGCTAGACAAACTAACTACTTGGCAATAGGGAAAAAACCCGAATAATAATGAGGGTACTAAATATTGATAAAGAAGATAGATTAGAGAAGATAGACAACTTTAAATATCAAGGATCTATCCATCTGGAAAACTGTCACATAGCCGAGAAAGTTCTATAAGGGGAACTGAGAAAATGTTTTCTAGTTTTCCTGTGTAGAAGATAAGTTAGAACAAATTACAAAGCCCGTTCCTATCAGAATAGAACCTAAGGATCCTATGAATGTTATCTTATGGTTTTAAATTGGAAACCATGAATTGTATATGAGAAAATATTCATGCGAAAAGGGGGAAGAAAGGACCAACGAAAAAGGATCCGGAACGTCTCGGTAAACCAGTTCTTCATCTTCATCATCCTAAAGGAGGAGAAGGTACAAGAACATGGTTTAGACTCCCAGGTGGCATAGATTAAGATATAATGATTTCTAAAAATCTAATTCTTTTAAGGAATTTCTTAAAGATGTTCCTGAAAAATCAAATATTCAGAAGGTCCAACATCTCCAAGAAGGGTTGTTTCTGGAAGGCGCTTAGGGAACGTGGTATCGATCAGAACCTAAGAGCGTTAGGACAAGAAATAGATAACTGGTCTTATATGGAATAATTGGTCAGTTGTCTTTAGAGCATTCTTGATCTGATATAAAAAAAAAAAAAGTATAAATTAGTTCTTAATATCAAGTTTCGCGATTAGCTTGATACGAGAGTGAATGGTTTCTTTATTATTATATTGAGCACTAAAGCCCTAGTGGGGCCTTGGCTTTACAAAGAATTGACATCAATCCCTGTGTGCCTTCCGCCTTCAATTTCCAACCTTTCTTCTTAGCTTGTCCTCAAAGTTTTCCATCCGCCTTAGCCTTGGTCTCCATCTCAATCTCTTTCCTCGCGGCCTGCCAAATATAACAATTTATGGGAGTCTGTCTTCGGGCATTCTTTGCAAGTTGCTTAGCCACCACAATCTTCCCTCTTTGATCATAGTAACGACGTCTGGTTCACCAAACAGCTGTTCGATAAAGGTAATGAAATAGATACAGCTCAACCAGGAGTATATTTATTAAAACCCGTCCATTGAAGTGTATTTCATTGTTCCTTTACAGAATTCGAATAAAAATCATAAGTTGCAGAGAGATAATGCTCATAATTGGTTGACGCTGGAGCAATTAATTAGTCGCTATGAGAGATGAGCGAGAACACAAAGAGACTTCATTAATATGTTCAAATCTAACTTTATAGGGGGATAATGGAAATGATCCGGATCAGTAGGAGCCTTTGCCTAGAGAATTAGGTTTCGTTAAATAGACTCTTTGAAGAGCTGTATCTATTATATTACCCTTATAGCTCTTATCCGGCCCTTTTAGGCTCCGTTTGTACCCAATATTGCTTTTTGATTAATCTATTTTACCATATCGATACGTAATCCCATTTCACAAAACCATTTGAAATCGGGATCAAATACTTTTTGTAGACATTTATTTAATTAGAGAATAATTTGGTCTCATAATGAACTATTATAATAAAAACAGCAACTGAATTTTTTTCAGATCAATACGTGGAGAAGTTAAACAGTTATTTCCATATACATGCAAAAGTTCCAAATAACGCATGATGGTATCATTCCAATCGATGTAAATAGGCATTGATTGCCAGTTCAATGATTATAAAGCTTGTAAGACAAGTATGTAATCTATACATATATATATATTAAATTGATCATGTTTATGTAAAATGGTAAGACAGAATATCAAATAAATTGGTACTTAACAAAAAAAGAAGTTAAGTGATAACTTATTGCAGTTCTGTACAAGGAGTGAAAGATTAAGAAGTAGAAAGAAGAAAGACGGTACTAAGATAAACTGAGATATCTTAAGGTTGTGAACTGAAGATGAACGTCTAACATTTAAAACTGGTCTTTTAATAGATTAAGTATCATACATTTTTGTCTGTATGGTCAAAGAGGAGATGGCTTGGCCATGTGCAAAGAATTCCAGAAGACTGACAACTAAAAAAGATGATGAGCTGGGAGGAAAGACAGAGATTGATTCTTTGGTGACTGTACAACATAGAGGACGACTATAACATCGACCTAAGAAGACTAGAAGAGAGAGGTTAGAAATGAAAGGCGGAAGAAAGACTGGGATGGCTGTCGATTCTGTGAGAGGCAATAATAATCTTGTATATTTATAAGGTATTTATTATTATTAAACGCTGCAAGAATAAATTATTCGTTCGTTGGCTGTATTAGTACAATCCAACAGCTTTTCCCCATTCGGCATTTAGAAAATCTCTATAGCGGTGTACACCTAGAGCCTTCAGGTCTGTGCCAACTATTTCTAACACATTCGAGCACTGCACTATAATCTTACACCACCTGGCTTCCCACAAGAAAAACTTTGCGGATTATACTGGGATTCTCTCCATGTGTCCCAACCACATAATATCAATGAATTCTTTAATACCCATGTTTATTGTTTTCATCGAGTGAGGCCGATTTTAGTATTTTTTTTTTCGATAAAATCAGTTCTTAAACTTTTTTTTCTATTTATTAAAATTTACAACTTTACATGAAAACATACATCCAGTAAATTTGATTATAAAAACAAATAATAAAATGACAATTGCTAGTGAAGTAACTACCTGGTAGCACTTTAATAAAACTTATATTTGAGAAGGTCCCGAGGCCATCTTTTTTTCAGACGTCTCTGAGGGTTGTCAGGAATAGAATGGGATGCAAGTTGAGAGACTAGTCGATTTGAATGATTGTAGAGTTTACTATGAAAGGATAGCTATCTAGTTTGGGCTAAATCAACAACATATGGAACATTGAGTTCTTTATGGATAAGTTTATTTGTTACAAAGTAAGGAGCATTAAGGATTTTCAAAGGATTTTAGATTGCAAGGATTGGATGCGAGATGAGTCAGATGGTTTAGTGGAGCCCCAAAGATTAATTCCATATGTCCAAATAGGTTTGATAACTGTCATGTAAATAAGTCTTTTGTAGAAAATCGAAAGTTTGGCGCGTCGATAACGACGAGCAGTTTCCTGTCGTTATAGTCTTGTTTGTGGATTCCAAGTTCGATTGTCCAGTTGGAACCCTAGATAATAGATCATCATAGATATGTTCAACAAAAATCTGTGGAATGTCATTAAAGGATACTTTAGGACAGGAAGTCGGTTAACGACGAAAGGTAAAGGTTATTTTTCTTATTATAACTTCTTATAATGTAAATTAATTGCATCAAATCTTAGTAATAGTAATTTAAAAACATATTAGCTTTCATTCATTGACAAACAGCCGCTGTAATAGATGCAGCAGCAATTGAAGTATTTCGAATTTTGATGGTATAATAAAGGAGATACCTTAACGCCTTTTTAGTATTCTAAGACATTTATGGACGATCACTAATTCATTCACCGATGAGCTCCACAATTCGTAGCTACTCCCTACGATCCTTTACTTTTGTCTATCTTCTCACTCTCATACTACAGAGGTCCTTTTCGACATTTTGCAGCCATATTATTTCTGCCTCCCTCCCAGTCTTTGTCTGCCAAACTTGCTGTACATCATTTATGGACTATATGATGGGAAAAAGGCTATGAAACTTGCAAATTTGCAGTAAGGAGAAATTGTTTACAAAGAAAGCACCGACAAAATAATGCTAATTCTTCTAAATTATTCTGTTAAGTTCTTCTGTTGTCTCGTTATGCTATGCAAATTTTGATATTTTCAACTAATAAAGAAGAGATTTCTTGATTATTGGATGCTTGATGTGTATTAAAAAAAAATGATTAAAGGTGTCTTTAAAGAGGTAAAGCAGACAGAACCCACTAACTTGATAAAGAGATTGCTTGATGACTTGATAAGGAGGAAGAAAAATCTATAGAATAAATTAATTCTGTAGGAGGACAAGTTTGGGACAAGTTATAATGGCTACATGAAGAGGAGGAGCAGACCAGAGTTGATTAGGTTCTAATAGCTGAACCTAATAGTACCCTTTTGTGATTGATCTACGGCTCGGGTAAACCTGAACAGGGAAACTTTTTAAAAGTTTTAGCCATTATGGAACAACATTACCGTCTGATGTTTGTCTTTGATACGGCAGTTTGGAACCCCCCTCTGGTCGATCTTCCACTCCATCTTCAACTCTTTTACCTAAGTAACTAAAACATTTAATTATTTTTAAATAAAGATTTTTTTTTTTTTTTGAGACCACGTCATCAGCAAACTTTTTATAGATACTGGGAAAAAGTTTGTTGGGTGTGTACTTTTAGGATGGCCTACGTGAGAAGCTTTTTCATATTTTATTAAAACTTTTATGGTAATAATTTAAAGGTATGTATCAGTCCATGCATTATAGAAACTCAAAGCACACCACCTATATAAAGTTTTATTGAGACCATATAGATACAAGAACATAATAATCTTATTATCTATTGTTATATTTATGTAGTTCTATCAATTGCGAATAGATCGAGAATACAAACTTTGAATATATCGCCAAAACAAAACATTAAAGACTAATATATAAACATAGTTACAATCTGTTGTAAGAAATTCGGCAAATTGGATGTGATGATGCAGGGGTGTGTTGGAAACTAATCGCTATAGTAAAGAAACAATTTTTTTTTTTACTATCATTATTTCCATTAGCGTTGTATTTCTCCAGGAAGTGAAAGAAAAGAATCATTCAAAATCCGAAATACTTCAGTTTTACGTTCTAATGATTTTCAAAAAAAATATTGTTTAACAAGTCTTGGATTGATTGAAAAACTCCGGAAAGGGAGGTAAGATACTGACTGGACTGTTCAAATGCGGCTATGGTTTAAAAATGAATTATCTATTAGCTGTGATTGAAATTATTCACATACGATTAACTCTCCTTGAATACCTAAAACCCTTAATACAGGTCTTTCTATACTGGGTGTTTAGACCTTCACTTAGCATGGACAGCGATTAGAATAAACGCAGTGGGGTGATGCACCTAACATGGTTTGTGGTGGTATAGATTTTTTTTTCCATTGATTTGCAATTTTAAAAAAATAAATAAAAAAACACTGAGATGTTATTAGGGATCAGTAAAAAAAGGCATTCTTTGAGATAAACAAACATAACTATTTGTCAATGTTTCGACCCACATTTATGGCGATGATCAGGGCTATAACAAAAATAAGTCAAATACTGAAAATAAAAAATATGAAAAAAAAGGACAAACAATAAAAATTCTTAATAAAAATGGTTGGCAAACAATTTTAAAATGAAATTTTGGGTATAAAAAAGAAATTGATGTAGAGAAATGACATTATTGTAGATAAAGATAAATTAAAAATGAAAACTAAAAAATATTGCATAAAGTATCAGATGTAATTTTTTTTTAAACTTTTAATGTTTTGTTTTTTTGTTTCTAATTATCTATAACTTTACTCTGTTTATTTATTTACAAATTAATTTCTACCTTTTCATAACATCTATTGTGATTATCTTATATCTTATTTATCTTACTGTATCTTATATTTAACATATTTTTAGTATCCAATCTGTACAATTCAAAATCCTTCGAAAAATCCCCTCTGTACAATTCAAAGATCTTAATTTTTCTTCGAAAAAAACCAGATCCCCCTTTCATAGTAAGCTCCATACTTTGTCCCACCGAATAAAAGTGTATATATGTTTTACATTTGTAAATTTCAATAAATTGATTATAAAAAAAAAAAAAATAAAATTCTTTACACAACATAATTCCTATTGATCAATCATAATTTTATTATATAAGTAAGAATGCTGTTTCAGCCATCTATGGGCTTTATTTTTTTCATACAAAACATTGGAATTATCAAATACCCAGTTCTTTACCTGATTATTTCTTCATAGTAAAGAAACTTTTCTCTTTGGTTTTTGTAAGCCATAACCGCTCAATTCCTATGCGCTGCAGATCATAAACCGTGATTAGTTCTAAGTCTAAAATTTTAACTACATCTCAACGAAAGAACCAGGGTTCCCTTAGAATTTGCGGGTACGATTCCTGTGGATGAGTTCCTGATATTTCTGTTCCCACTTATTAAGATTCCCGAAAAGAATATTTTATTCAGTAGTATGCAAAGTTTTTGCAAGGCGGTATATTTTCGTTTTGTGTGCCTTGATCATAATTGTTTAAATTTCAATGAATACTATCAGTTAATATTATAAATTTATTTTCATCTGATTATCAAAAAAAAAGCAAAAAGAAGTGTTGTTTGGTAATTTGTATTGAGCTGAATATCAAACTCTATACTGCTTTTATACAATAATGTCAAGCAAGGATTTTATTTTTTACTTTATAACGGGATAATTTTTTGTTTTATAATTATAATTTTTGAAATAACCAAGTAGATGGCTATTTCTTCAGGTATGTATTTTCTTAAGTCTGCAGAGATTATAGCAAAAAGTAGACCGCTAAGGATGCCTCCCTGTGGTAACCCAATCTGAGCATTTCCTGTACCAATTATGCAATTGTTAACCCTTAAAAACAATTTTCTATTACTGATCAAGTTCACAATGAATTCGATAATTTTCCTAGGGACTTTAATGGCTTCCATTTTATGCGAAAGTATGTGTATTGGAATTGAGTCGTATGCCTTTTCTATGTCCAAAAAACAATCCTATCGTTTTTTTACCTTCACTAAATCCTATATTTATGTCTGAATGCAGGGTTAATAAACTATCCATACTCGACTTCCCTTTTCTAAAACCGTATTGTGAATCTGGAAGTTTATTCTGGGATTCTAACCATCATTCCAGTCTACATTTAATCATTCTTTCAAAAGTTTTAAGTATACAGGAGCTTAAGGAAATGGGTCTAAAGGAAGTAGCCAATTTTGGATCTTTACCTGGTTTTAAAATAGGTATCACACAATATTCCCGCCATGACTCTGGTATTAAATTGGTATGCCATATATTATTGAATATATTTAATAATATGATTTTTAATTGATTAGGTAGTTTATTTAACATTATATAATGGATATTGTCTATACCAGGAGAGCTGTTAGCATTATTTTTTATTGATCGTAAAAGTTCTGGCAAAATAAAATTTTGTGACAATCGATCGTGAATTTCTTCATTAACTCTATCGTTGTCTAACGCTTGTGTAATTTGAGGTACTACAAAAGGGGGGCTAAGATGTCTAAAAATTCCTCACACCAGTCTCCTGTAAGGGGTATCACCTATTTGAGGTTTTTCGGTTTTTTAGAATGGATAATTTATTCCAAACTTCTTTAATTGTGTTATTTTTATTTATACTTGAAGTGAACTCTCGCCATGACTCTTTTTGTTTATCTTTCGTGACCTTTTTGAATTCGGCATCCGACCTTTGATATTTTATTAGATTATCGGTTGTTGGATTATTTTTATATGCCCTATACGAAAGTTTCCTCCGATTAAGGTATAGACCGCATTCCTTATCCCACCAACTTCTACTGTATTTTTTATTAAAAAATGGGAGGTATAAGGGAATCGTGCGTTCACATGCATTATTAAGAAGTTTAATAAATTCGTCATACGAGGGGTTTTCCGGGAGTAGTGAAGCGTTTTCTAGAATATTTTTTTCAAATTCAGACCAATTTGCCGATTTAATTTGCCATTTTCGTGTGGTATTATTAATATTTTGAGTATCATCTCTTTTATACGGAATTTCTATTATTATGGGGCTTGTCAACCAGGGCTTGTCAATTCGTTGGCTTGTCAACCAACATACCTGTTCAAAAAAAATGTGGCAATATCAAAACATTACTAAAAACTTTCCAGTCGCTCCAAAATTAATAAGCAGCTCTTCAACAAGAGGAAGACAGTGTGATAGGACCTAACTTAGAATCAAGGACAATATCAGATACTAGCGCTTTGTTATTTGGAAATGGTTTGATTTCGAGGGTCCTTTCCGGCCAATCTGGGCCGCCTTCGATGATGGGTCATCTGATTAGGGCGCTTCGACGATCAATGGAGCCAGGACTTTGTCTCACCAAGTGCCCTTTCATTTACTGCCACTTCGCTATCTCCTTCGAGATTGCCGCCAAGGCCCTTCTGCGCTCTAAGGTCCAAGTTCGACACGAAACGGCGCTGGCAGAAATGTAAATAAGGTCTGTTGCACGACTATGGGCAACTGAATCTATTTAAGGAAATTAGTGTATGTATTATTTATGTAAACAGGGTTAAATCACCATACCAATATACCATATACCAATCACGGGTATCCAAACGTTAATAATTACTTCAATTAAATCAAACTAATTAGTCATACAGAGAAAGTGGATCCAGTAATAGTTCCAATCAGGAGGTTTGAAAAACATGACCATTTTGAAAAAAAAACAAAAAAACTTATTTATAATATATTTTCATCTGTATGTATTTCACAATTTTTATATGTAAGTTATAATTATATTTTGTTGTCTTTCACTCTTTTTATTGTTTCTATTGAGTTTCATTTAGTATGTATAGGTACAGGTATCGAAATGAGTTTTTTTTTTTTAAAATGTTGATAATGAAAACCAATTCAGATTCTATTATTTGGGAAATGGAAGTTTTAGCTCTTAACAGTATTGAAAATATGTTTATTTTGAAAGTCGAGCAAGCCCACCTTAGATGGAATATTTTTAATTGAAATTCATCCTGTATATTTAAAAATTTTAAATCCTGAATAAAATTCAGTCAAATACACCTACGAATGAACTAAAAATGTATAGTTTTTTTGAAATTCTTGATAAAACTGAATTTTCTTTTTTGTCATGTTATATTTTCTGTTTGAATATGATTTGTTTTGTTTCCCTTTTTATCAAATGAATAAAAAAGTATTCTAATTTGAATAGTATTTTGTATGTTTTATTAAACAAAAGGTTGATACCACTGAAAAAAAAATAACAATTAAATGAATGATTACAATAATTCATTAATTTTGAGTCCATTTAGTCAAAATGAAATTTTTAGTCAGTACTGCAACTATTATTGGATTATAAACTTACATTATCTGGTAATACAAACGATAAAAAATATATTTACTATTACTTTTTTATATTTTTAAATTTATTGAAATGCAAAACTTTATGTATCTCGCAATAACAAAAAATGGACTTGACCTATTAAAAAAAAAAAAAAAAAAAAAAAAAAAAAAAAAATAGATGCATATCAAAAATATCGATATTTTTTCTTTCAAACATTTGTAGTATCCAATCATATGGTATGATACATCGGTTTCTCTATATTATAAAAATACAACTATACAACTACAACTATATATAATAATGACAAAAGTAACAAAACCACATAAAACTTTTTTTAAATAAGGGAAAGTTTTTAATGTTGAGCGCAGGAAACTAATGGCAAGACAGTTACTGGTTGGTACTAAGTTTATGTACCTACTGCTTACTGTTCAATTCATAATAAACTATTTTTAAATTTTATGCATTTTAATTTCCTTCCTTTTAGAATTGTAAATACAGGGTGTCCCGAATTTAAATGGCAAAACTTCAGGAACTTATAGGGGACCGAAAAACTAAGAAAAAAAGTCCTTTAGAGATTTGCTCATTTCTGCTTAGTTTTAGAGAAAATCGCTAAAAAGAAACAAAACAAAAATGTTACAGGTAGCGATTATCACCTTTCAGAGTTTGTCAGGCTTGGCAGTGAGATATTCAAAGATATAATGTTATCCTTTACATTCTTTTATTTGTTTACATTTTGGCTTCCTTCTAGGATAATAATTCCTAAATCAGCCTTCAGTCAGTTACTCAAATATTTTTGTGTGAATAGCATCAGCCACAATGTCGCATACATATTCTAATGTTGAATACGCTGATATGATTTTTGTGTATGGTTTCTGTAACGGTAATGATTTAGAAGTGGTGCGGGACTATGCGCGCCGATTTTCAAATAGAAGAGTGCCTAATCGACGAGTCTTTTCGATAACTTTTAATAGACTACGAGAGACTGGGTCATTCTTAATACGTAATGAAGGCGACCAATTCCAGGCAGCAATAAGAGCAGATTATTGAAGAAGAAATTGTGTCCAACGCCACTTCGATAACAATCCTGAGACTAGCATCCGAAGAGCATTTGCTGCATTAGCAATATCGCGGCAAGCAATATGGCGAACTTTGAAAGGTGATAATCGCTAACCATACCATCTTCAAAAAGTTCAGAATTTATTACCTCAAGATTATGTCAAGAGATTGAATTTTAGTAATTGGTTTCTTGACAAAATTCGCGATGATAATTTATTTCCATTAAAAATTATATGGACCGATGAAGCTACCTTTACAAAAGGAGGAATTGTTAATCAAAGAAATTATCATGTATGGGCTCTTGAAAATCCCAGAGCTATTAGAGAGAATAGGTTTCAGCATAAATTTGCTATTAACGTTTGGCTGGAAATTTGGAACGGATTACTGGTGAGACCATATTTTTTACGTGGAATATAATGGTATCACATTTACACATTTTTTGGAGAACGGCTTTTCTAATTATTTAGATGACATTCCCTCACAGCAGCGGATTGAAATGTGGTTCCAACTCGATGGATGTCCAGCTCATTATAGCAGACTTGCTCGAGCTTGGCTGGATATAAACTATCCACAACGATGGATTGGACGTGGAGGAGTAGTACCTTGGCAAACCAGATCACCTTATATGACACCCATGGATTTCTTCGTAGGGGAACCTTGAAGCAGAAAGTTCATTCGGTGTAATCAACTCAAGAGAGCAATTAAGAGACCGAATCATAGATGCAGTGCACCAAATATCATCAGAACAATGTTTAGCTGCAATTTATCAAGTGAGTGCTAGATGTAATGCTTGCATTGGTGCAAGAGGACAACATTTTGAGAAATATTTACATTAAAAAGAACATAACATAAATATAAATGTAAATAAATAAGTATAAAAATGAAAACTAGTTTTGTTTCTTTTTTTTGCGATTTTCTCGAAAACTAAGCAAAAACGAGCAAATCTCTAAAGGACTTTTTGTCTTAGTTTTTCGGTCCCCTATAAGTTCCTGAAGTTTTGCCATTTAAATTCGGGACACCCTGTATATTAACTAAGACTATAAAATAAACATGAATATTAATGTGGCATGATAGGAATATTTAAAGTGATATTTCATAGAAAAAAAAATTCTGTTTTTTAAAAAAGTTTATATATTTTTAGTTTATACATAAAAAAGTTTTCAAAGCTTTTAAAGTTTTTATCAAAAGTTTTTTTTTTTAGTTTATATATAAAAAAGTTTATATATTAGCGTTTCCTTGCCTTCCTCTGTGCCTATATTTCTTTCATACTCTTTCTATGGGCCAACTTTCTAACAGTGGATTTTGGATATAAAAATATTTTTTCTTGGATGTCTTTTTGAGTAATCCCTGCTTTCGTACGGTCCTTATTATTATTACAATCATTATTACTGTTTTCCTTCATAGAGATTAATATAATTAGTATTTATTTATTTTTTTTATGTGTATTTGTATATGATGTTTGAATAGAAACGTCATTATCTCTGTTGTTTATTACTTATCATTGAGGCACAGTTTAATATTCAACACTATAAAAAATTGTTAAATCTGAAAAACTTTGTAATATCTTTCAATTTACTTTTTTATATAACCTATATTATTTTTTGCTGTTTACAGCCTTGAAGAAGACCTGCAAGCCACACAGAAACGTCGGCACTCCAATAAAGATTTTTTTTTCAAACATCTATTTTTTTAACACTCCTAATTACATCACTCACTACTTTAAACATAAAATTCCTAAAGTCAATATGTTCTCTCACTAATCAAGTTATACATTACCGAACATACATGGAACAGCAGTTACTCACCTGAAACAGAAAACAACTTTGTTAGTGAATAAAAACTAAAAAAAAAAAAAAAAACAGGGCACAAAAATAAAATAAAAATAATTATAGTTCATTCAAAAGCAAGTCTCTAAGCTCAGAGTTACTTGAGTAAATTTAATTTAAGATTTAAAATGAAAATAAATAACGAGATGATTACAAAATTGTATAGTTAAGGAAAGATATTTTACAGACTTATTATAAATATATGTTATCCTCTCTTGTTGACATCAATTACAAAATTTATATAAATAATAAATTATAATATTAATATGGGATAATTAGATAAATTAATACGAAGCCTAATTACTTTACATAGAAAAATAATTTTATGTAGGAAAATAATGAGTATTTTATTTCATTATCTTACATCTTTTTTTAAATTTCGATATATCTAATATTTTCATACTTCTTTTTTTTCACAAAATATAATTTTAAAATAAAAATTACAATATATCTTTAATTAATAATTCCATTCAATATATATAATTCACTTATTGTGACCCTAATAACAGGTGTGAATTAAAATTTGAAAGAGAAAAAAAAAAAAAGTATCTCGACTCCTAAGGCATTAATTTCTTTGATGGCTGCCTTTGCCTTGACTTTTTTTTATTTTGACATTACGCTTGTGTTTTCCAGTATGTCAATGACTCCGTAAAGCCAGTGCAAATCAAATGGAATTAGTAATTGAAAACATTAGCATAAATGGAAGGGACGAAGAAAAGTTTCGAAGGATGAATTGTGAGATTTGGTATTTGGAGGTTTATTTAATGAACACGGACTTTCATAATAATGTAATGAATATTTTAAAATATGTCAAATAGCGAATAGCAAAAGTCAATGAATCTGTTTTTCGATTTTTTGTTTAACCCTACCCATTCCAATTCCTACGAACTTTTGCGAATGCTACATATTATTTATCCAACAAAACTCTACATTATGATCTTAATAATATCCTCAATATGATCCGTCATCGACCTCATACCCCTTAATTTTTCAAAGGCAATCTGGTAATGGCCAGCTTCTCTACTCATGTTCTTAGCAACTGTACGATAGTGCTCTCACTCAGCTTCCACCGGGTTTTGACACAAGTCAACCAGCTGAGAGCAGTGCTGAGATCAGTTTAGACCTGGCACACATTACCTATTCGATGAAGGAATTCATAATAATCTATATTACTTGAGGTAGTTGTTTAATATTTATGCGATATTTACTCAATAAAAGAGAAAAAAAGACTCAGATCAATTCGTAGTTCCAGTGTAGCTAGTAGACGTTTCCCAGACCTAACATTCTGCAAAATTGTACCACTGCGGAGTAGTAACGGACTGCATATACGCGTACATGCATAAATGCATGTATTACATTATCATATATTTTCTAAAGCAGATCAGAATACATTACCATGTATTTGATTCAAGTCACTTCACAACTCCACTACAAATAGGAAATTGTATTTTTGTTGTATTTATTCTTAAATAAATAAAAACAAAAAAAATCTTTATAGCCGTATTTAATATTCGATGAATAAACATTAGCTTTTTAAAAACAAAACAAAGAAAAATGACAAGAAATTGTCGAATTCAATTTCCCAAAATGAGCTTGAAATTTTTTTTTTTTTTTTTTTTTTTATCAATTTATTGAAATTTACGACTGTACAGGTATATAAATCAAGTAAATGAGCTTATAACTATTACAATAGCATGTCAAAACTTGAACAGAACTACTCATCAGTAGCACTTCAATAAAAATTCTACACTAGAAGGTTTCTAGGCCATCTTCTTTTCAGACTCCTCGGAGTATTATCGGGAATGAAGTGGGAAGCTAATGGATTTGATTGGTTATGGAACTTAATATGCAAGGATAGGTATCTAGTTTAGGCTAACTCAGCAATTATGGAACATTAAGGTCTTTATGGATAAGTTTATTGGTGACAATGTAAGAGGCATTTAGGATTTTTCGAAGGATTTTAAATTGTAAGGATTGAATACGAGATGAATTGGATGGTTTAGTAGAGCCCCAAAGCTCAACTCCGTACGTCCAAATAGGTATAATCACAGTCATGTAGATAAGTCTTTTGTTTTAGTCTTAGATTGAAAATATGAAATACTGAAATATAGTTAATATGTTTTGTTTGTTTTTTTAAGAGCAGATTTTCTTAATTAACTATTACATTTCAGGATGAAACAATATCACCGTTTTATATTCAACTGGTTTTAGTTTCAAGGGAATGAAAGGGAAGGTACCAATTCAGATATTTATATGTTTAACGTCTCTATCTCAAAATAATTTAATAAAGAAAATGTTTTTTTTGTTTTTTTTAATTCTTATATTATTGACTCATTCATATCATTTTATATTCTTGTTTATATTCCATCGTATTAATAACAAGTGTTGATAAACGGCAAGTTATAAACCTATATGCAAACCAAACCTCGTATATTTTATATTTCCATCACCAAACGTCCAAAAAAAGTAAAATAAAATAAAAAATACTTTACATAAATAAATAAAAATACTTAAAATAATAAATAAAAATATTTTATTACTTCGTTATAAAATTGTACATTTAATTGGCGGTGTGGTCTCTAGGTGCTGAGGGAGCTACGTGACTTAGAACTCAGCCGGTTACCCAACTGTGGAAATTCCAATAATTAATAAATGGCCTTACTTGTTGGATAGTCTAACTTCCCAATAACTTGCCCATTAATTTCTCTCCAATAAGCCTTTATTAAAGGAAATAGAAAACTTTCTCGTCTAAATATTAAAGCGAAGTACCCCTCAGGGTCTCAGAGAATGGGAGCAGTTAACTACAGGAAGGGTCTTATATATATTTTTTTTTCCAGACTTTTAACATTATTAAAGCACTTAAAGTATAATTTGATTATTTTCAGTTCCTAAATGAGGGATAAAAGTTTTAGTCAAAGGAATTTATTTAGACCTATACAATTTACATGGAAATTTTTTTAACATAACTGATTCTATGGGTTGAATTCAAAAATGGCAAAAATTAAAAAAAAAAAATAAACAATTTGTTTTACACTGGGAACAGTAAGATTATTGATATATCTGTCTATAATCTACTACTTTCCCTACATGAAATTTTGTAATTAAAATCATCAAATTTAATAACATTAATAAAATTAACAATCAATGTATATTTGACATACTCGTAAACACAGTTGAGAATAAATAGGTGTTCAACGGTGACTTTTTCATCCAAACCAATGCAGCTCCAAAACGGTATATCCTAGCGATAAATATATTTTCCATTAAATTTCTAATTGGGACACTGTCATCAAATTTTCTGTAGAAGAGCGTGTAAACAAAAAAAGCCCCAACAATTAAAAAATGTAGTAAAAACGTTGAGTTTCTGCAATATACGAGTAGCTTTATTCAGCCTTTCCGGAGGCACCCTAACCATGTCCCCGTAGAATTTTAGTCTCCTGAATCTGAGATATGTATCGCAGTTTCCATGTCTTTGATTTCCTTGTAGATGGTGGATTGAGATTTTTATTTGGGCGATCAACTTCCAGGTTACCAATTACGCCCTTTTCATTTAAATGTTGGAAATTTATTTTTCTTCGTTCTGTATCATCATTTTATATTTCATGGTAAAGTGATAGTTCTTTAAAAAGATTTATAATTTTGTTTACAGAATTTCTTAAGTCCCCTAGAGCAAGTTCTGTGTATCGGGGTATTTTATTTTTTACTAACTGTTGTAATAATATGCAATCTTCTATTATGTATGCAATAGTAATTGGTCATTGACATCTTTCACAAAGTGGATGGACCTCTTCTGTGATTAAATATGCGTGAGTCAGGTTTGAATGTCCGATCCTTAGCATTGTCATAACTACTTCTTCTCTTCTGTTGCCCCTTATAGCGCTTGTCCACTGCTTCGTATTTTTCTTTATTTTTTTAGTTTTTTCGTCGGTGGAGTTTCGAACCACATGATTTCCCACTTTGTTTTTACTTTGTTCTTCAAAAACGCTTTAACATCATTTGGTTCATATATTTTAAGTGGAGCGGTATTCATCATCGAAGCTTTTTTTGCAGCTTTATCCGCTGCTTCATTTCCAGGAATTCCGGAGTGTCCAGAGTCCAGAGAAAAGTTACGGTCTGTTTATGGTATTTTAATGTTTCCGAATGACTACGGATCCACAATTGTGTGGCTAGTTTTGCTCAAATTAGCTAAACTTTGAAGTGCTGACATTGAATCAGTACAAATTAATATTTTTGAATGTGCACTGTTGATGGATGAGTAAAGAGCTGTAGAAATCGCCTGCAGTTCTGCAGTGTGTATTGTTTAATGATAGGGTAATTTATATTTGTGGGGTGTCCTATTCACAATTATTGCAAAACCAACGAATTAATTTTTTTGGATCCATCAGTATGTATTATATCGTGGTCTGAACTTCTTGTGAAATTGAAGACTATTTGATCCTGTGCTCTTATGTTTTAAGCTTAGATCTATTTTCTATTTCTCATATTTCCACGGGGGTAATTGAAAACCACAGTCGGCTTGATCCAACGGCATATCATCAATTTCTTTTATAACTTCCTTTTGTCTGATTCCTAAAGGGATGTTTCTTGTATTTTGAAATTTCTGATACAGCAGTGATGAAATATGTGATGGTAAGCTGGATTGGTTGGTTGAAGTTTAAGTTTAGTAATATAACTGTTTATTAGATCTTGTCTTCGAAATTGCAGAGAAGCTATATATTTTATCCCTCCCTAAATCTAAGTAATGAACCTATTACCTTTTGCTCCTCCGTCAAAAATTTAGGAATCATCTTCAACCAAAACCTTTCCTGGAAGCCTCAAATTGCCCAAATATCCATAAACTCAATTGGAACCCTGAAACTATTCAATTGTGCCCGTCATTTCATCCCCCAAGCCACTCGCAAACTCCTAGTTTCCTCGCTCATCTTTCCTCTCTTCGACTGCTGGTGTTTGGGGGTCTCTCTGTGGGTCTCCAAGAGAGGTTAAAACGAATTATGAATTGCTTCGTTCGATTTGTTTTTGGAACCTCGAGGCGTTCCCATGTCTCACATCTGTACATGGACTTGAAGTGGCTCTACCCATCCACCCGCAAATCATACTTCCTAGGTTCATTCCTTTATCAAGTCATTTATCACCATCGCCCATCCTACATTTATAATCTGTTGAAATTTAAATCTTCCATCTACTCCCGATTCACAACAAGATCACGTTCCTCAGACCTATACTTGCCTTTCCATAGAACAACATTATACCAGCATTCCTTCCTAGCCCGATCCACTACCCTCTGGAACACCCTCCCTCCTGAAATAAGACATGCCCCTTCCTTAAGCTCATTTAAAACACTCCTTTTCCAATATCTCCTCTCATCCCAGTCTGATGCCAGTCAATATGAACAGTAATTCTTATTAAATATGATCAAATCGAATAAATTTGATACCGGTGAATTGACTCATAAATTTTCTTTCATATAATAATAATCTTTTATTTGTTCCACATCGGTAAATAACCATTTTATTTATTTTTTTATAAAAATTCTTTTTTCTTAATTTTATTATTATTTTTTTTTTTTTTTACTTTAAATGTTTTTCCTAAACAAAGAAATTTTATCTATCGACAATTCATATGTGTATGGTTGTGTGTATAGGGGTATAAGTGAATGAAGGCAGTGTATACAAGTATATTTCGTTATCTCTGTAAATATTTTCTTCATCCAATGTACATTTAGACATAGTTCATTCTCTGTATATATCTTTTCTCATTTTCTCAGGGTTTTTTTATTTATTTATTTTATTTTATTTTTTTTTTAGTATTATTTCATTTATCCTTCTTATGTTATCTTATTTACTAAAGTTATTTAGACAATTATTTACTTAACTGTATTTGCATGTCTATTGTTCCTCATATATAAATACCTTTGTATGAAAATATATATGCCAGACCATTGTACTATTTTATGACACAATTTTGTTATTCTTAGGGGACAATACGTCCCAGAATAAAGATTATTTTTTCATTCATTTCCTGTATATTTTGTATATTTCTTTGTTTGATCTTAATCTGTAAACTCCTAGTGACACAAGAAGAAGGGTTCCTTCTTAGGATCTTTCTTTCGGCTTTCAGCAGCTTTTCTAGATTGCGAAGTTTCATGATCTCCGTCCCATTCAGTATCACAGGTTTTACCACAGTGTTGTAATGCCTAATTTTCGCTTTTATGGACAATTTCCTTTTGTTGTATATGTTGTGGTTGCGAAACTCAGTCTTTCCAGCTTGGCTATCCTCTCCTTCTCTCCCTCTCTAATCCTCTGTTGCAAATGGTTTCCCTCAGGTATTTAAACTTTGATGTCACTTTTATCGATCCATATTTTTTTTTTACTTTTTTTTTCTTGAAGTTTGGAGTTGTAGTCATAAGCGCTGTTTTTTCAAAGGAGATCTGTAGACCTGTTTTTTCGGCCATTTCTTTATGTGTTAATCTGATCAACCGCCTCCGCCTCTGATTCTGCCAGCAAAGCCAGATCATCAGCATTTATACCTAATCGATAATAAATTTAAAAAAAATAGTTTATAATAAAATCCTGAATGTTAAACTAAAAAGGACCCAAACTAATTTTTTTTTTCAATCAACAAGAATACATATGCTAGCAGTATTACTATAATTATATAATCACTGTTTCAAGTCAGATTTTTTTCTAAAAGCAATATATTAATTTCGAGGCACTGCTAGATTTACTAAAAACGTTTTAGAAAGGTTTTACGAATGGCCGACAACTTCAATAAATTTATAATGTAAACAAAACAATAGTTCGTCTAAAATCATGAATGAATATGTCAACCTAAGAGGTTAAGCTTGAAAATTTCTACTTTAATTATCTGAATGATTCATGTTATTTTTTATTAATGTTGCTAAACTTAAATTAAATTAAATTAAATACTTAAATTTAGTACCACAATATTTTTTTGTTTAAAATATATATTCGTTTGAATAAAATCTTTATTAAACAGTCTCGTAACTTTTTCGAAACGACGGTTTCAATTATTAATATTTTTTTATTATTCAATATGAAGAACAAGATTATTTCAATTTTTTTTTTCAAAATTAGATCAGTTGAAGTTGTTCTTTCATCTACCATTGAGTTTACATCAATTACAAAAAAAAAAATTTAAACGAGAGACAGAGCGGCTTTGCTAAAATTACTCAAAGTCTTTATGGATAACCTAACTTGAAACTTCATGTATCTTTCATAAAAAATTTTGCCCGTTCGTGATTAAAGACTTTCCCTCCAAAAGTTCTGGATTAATAGGAAATGAAGTATTTCAGAATCTTGAGATTTTCAACCAGCAATAGGATGTTATAAAAGGAACGTGAATAAATATAACAGAAAGAAGATTAAGCAGGCCTATACAATTTTAATGATTGTTGTAGGAACATTTAAGGAAAAGCAACACACTAAGATGAATGAATTAATTAACAGTGAAGGAGAATCACATTCCATTATTATATAAATTTCTCTTGGAGTTATTGTAAAAGAATTCTCTTAAAGTTGATTTAAACAAATTACTTTAATAAGAGAGGCGGGTTTATAAACTTTTAGAATATTTGAATGTGTAGATTTATAAGACATTAGTCAAATTAGTAGGGAAGATGAGGTGCTAAATTAGTAAATCCCTATTTATTATGTCCAGATTTCGGCCACAACAGTGATTGCTATAAAAAAAAAAAAAAAAAAAAAAAAAAAAAAAAAAAAAAAAAAAAAAAAAAAAAAAAAAAAAGGTTGATCAATTGGCAGAACAAAGAATTTCTCCCCTTTCTTGACGTTTTGAGAACACGGAATATTCCTGGCATAACCAAAATATTCAACTAAAGGAGCGGGATGTTAATTAATTAATTTCAATCTTCCGTGGCCGGATTTAAAATCGCTAGATATTTATCAAATACGTTTCTTTCTCTTTTTTTTTTTATATTTAATATTTTTTTTATTGATTATGTGAATCAAAGAAGGGAATGAAGATAATAATAGTTATTATGTTAGTACAGTTTTCGGCGTCAGCTGTAACACGAAATTTCGTTTCTTTAGGAACTACTTTTGTACTTTTTTTAAAAATAATTTATAATACGGTGATTTTGTAGTGACCGATCATGTATTTTAGGATGTAGATTTTTGTATTTTAAAATGACTACAACGGTGTTTTTTTTAATTATATATATACATATATTTGTGTGCTATATTAACTTATATATTGAATATCATCAGATGTCTAACTTAGATTGATGTAGTATGCTGTGTATTTAGCAACCCATTTAAAATGGGCAGCACCAGTTAATAAAGTGGTTCTCTCTGGTGTATTTTAGTAATTTTCATTATTTTAATTAGTATAAAACGTCATAATGTGGTTAAACAATAAAACCAAAAATGGAAAATCTCAAACGAAATACTATAATTTAACTGAAAGAAAATGAAGAATTGGATTAGTTATCTGATATAACACCATAACAACATTTTATTTCGTCTTATCCCTTTTTGTGTATACAAAATTACTCTCCTTCGGAAGTAAACAATACAATCATACAGGTAAGCGGAAAATAATGAAGAACATAAGGGTATAGACAAGTGATGGGCAAACTACGGCCCGCGGGTCCAAGTGCGGCCCTTCGGGCTAGTCTATCCGGCCCGCGACATGGTCACACACAATTATACATAAGACAAAATTTGTTTTCTGCAAAGCTAGAATAGAATTATTGTTTTCTGCTCTTTGTATTCCGGATCTTCTACCATTGTAGAAGTGTAAGTTGAGTGTAATGAGATAATGTGAAAAACAAAGTTTATTAGTTGTAAAACTTTGTTTTGTCCAATTTTTTCGGCCCGCCTAGATGTTTTTCTACTTCATCCGGCCCTCCGCTTAAAAAGTTTGCCTTAAAAGTTTATATCTCTAGTATAGACGGTCAGCAGGATTAAGCTATTTAATTTTAAAATTTATCTCCTTCAGAAAACTAAATCACAGGTAAGTGAAAAAAAAAAAAAAAAAGATAGCATATATGTACCATTTGGGAAAAACTAGATAAGTGCATTTGTGTTCACAATGAGAATAATATTTTGAGCAATCCATATTGGAGTCCTAATCATCATGTAAAATTAGGCAAGTTGTGATGTCACTTGTATAAAAGGATACAATTGCCATCACAACTTGCCTTAAAATATGTCCCATGTTATTCTTTCTTTAGCAGACAGGTTCAAGTGTTACCTAGTGTTTTAAACTGATTCAAAATTTCTATACGGTTAAAACTACGCCAGATGGGACATCAAAAAACAAGAACCAGCAATAACTACATATCGATGGGACGCTTAGGGATCGGGTAGTTATCGAGGCTTAACCTGAGTGGATCCTATGAAATTAGTTAAATGAGCTCGCAGTTGGCTTTCATAACTACATAAATTAAGAGAAGAGAGTACATAGCTAGGGGAGTATATATTGGGCAACTAACTGGTATATATAGACCATTACAGGTAGTTTACTCCGACCATTACATTGCCCCTCTGATAATTACTACCTGGCTCCTAGCTCATCAGAACGGTCCAGCCGAGAGCCGTCCTAGTTCAATAGTTGTATATCAGTCTCACTGATAAATATAATTAATCACAATGATATAGAATGAATATTATTAATCGTCTGTTAATTAGCTATATATTATACGTACGTATAGAGCGTTCTCAAACAAGCGGCTACTTTAGGTGTGAAAAAGTTATGAAGAAAGAGAGAGAGGGAAACACTTTATTAAGCGGTGCTGCCCATTTTAAATGGGTTGCTAAATACACAACATACTAATCAATCACAATTTGACATTTGGCAATATTCAATAACAAAAAAAATATAGTACAAAAAAAAACAAATAAATAAATAAAAAAGTTCTTCGTAATTCTTCGATTATGAAAAGTTTAAAAACTTACACTGTCCAAATAAAAACTAATCTATAGTCCTTAAATTTCAAAAAAAAAAATTGAATTTATTGTCTATAATACTTTCACGATTTACCATGGTAGTCAATTGACTCAAATAAAATTATAATATAATTATCGCTCATAGGCAGAATAGTAGCTCAAAAAAAATCATTTTTTGAGATATGTGGGTTTAAAGTTTTCATCACTAAGGAAAATGCATAGGATATGCTTTAGGTTGCTTAAACAAAATTACCGCCGTTATACCTTCTCTTCTTTAAGCAAACTGAAGCATTTCCTATGAATTTTCCTTAGCAATGAAAATATTAAACCCACTTATCTCTAAAAATTATTTATTAGCGTTATGATCAACTAACCACCTAAAAGCATTTATCATATCCATATGTTTATACCCAAAATAACCTTCCACAGTACTTTTACATTTTTTTCAAGGACCAATAAAATACGCGCAACTATATCCTCTGTAGAATAGTTATAATAAAAAAAATATTATAGTCTTGACAGAATGTATGAATAGGTGAATATGTTATGAGTGGGGAATCACTAAATAAATAATAACTGTCTATGTAAAAATATATAAAAATAAATAATAACTGTCTTATAATATATAAGTATATAACTTTTTTAAGAGGAAAGACAGAGTTTTTACAAGATTTCGAGAAGTGTTCTATGGAAAACAAAAGGCAACTGTGTTGTAGGCCAAACAATCACCCACTTTTTTATGTCACTTCATCAATCATTTCCTCAATAAATAGTCTTTGGAAGGCTGAGGATAGGTAATGGATGACATCTAACAATTACTTTCTAGGGGAGCCAGTTTGCCCTTAAGTATTTTAAACATTTTACGTTGTCATTAAAAAAAAAAAAAAAAAAAAAATGCAAGTTATTTTTTTTTTTTTAAAATCAAGAACCTATTTGTATCCCATTCTAAAATTTTGCCCGCATGTAGCCAGTTATAGTATGAATCACATATATATTTTTTTTTTTTTTTTTAAATCGAAGTCATTATCCTTATTGCGAAACATACCTGGAATTGTAAAGATGAAGTTAAAATTTGATGCAGATTGGTTTAGTAGTTTTACCGGTTAGTGATCACTAAAGACCGGATTTTCGTGCAATTGCATCTTTTTTTTGCTAACTTCAAATTCATTAAAACTTGGATAGAAATTCGAATCATGAAAACCACGTTATTTCTATACTAGTTATATATTGCACGTTTTGACGTTAATGCACGAAATTGAACGTTTTAAGGTTTTATTTTTGAAATTGTCTGTCATTTAAAAAAAAATCAGTCATCAAAGCGGATAAAATATAAATATAAACAAACACTATACGTTTTATAAAACAAAAGGAATAAAACAAACAATATTTTTTTAAACCGGTTTTAATATTTTTTCGTAGAAGTTTTCAATTGTCGAGTCCCCCATTTTCTGGGAATAGTTTTATGTTTTTCAACACCCCCACCCCTCCCTATATCCGGTAGCCGTGTTTGTATTTCTCAGTTCTTTATTTTCATTCCTTCTACTACTATCAAATTGTGCAATTTAAACATGCCTAAAGGGAAAAGCAGTGTTTGCTCCATATTAAAGGGATGGATACAGCCGTACCCAGAACTAAAAACTGATTGAAAAATCATTTTTTTGTAAATCTTGCTGCAAAAATGTAGTTGTTGATAGAAAATCGCAACTTGGCATTTATAAGGTCCCTTTTTAGTCCAAAACCCGTTGCAATATAACGTTTAGAGGCACAAAGTATTGAAGAGACACTCAAAAAAGTAAATAAAGACAAAGGAAAATTAATTTATGAAAAATTCCAAACCGTATTTGAAAAAAATATTGGCTTTAAAATTTTACAAACATTTAACGACGTTTTAAATGGCAAACGTTCCGATTTGGATGTGGCACCAAACATTTTAAGTTCCTATAAAAAATGCCCAATTATGAGTATTGATGGAGAAAGAGCTTTTTCTCTTTTAAAGCACATTCTCGATGACAGGAGGTATAATTCAACAGAAACAAATTAGAAATGTACATTGTAGTAAATTTGAACGAAAAAAATTAATTTCTTTATTTTGTTTTTTTCTTATTGAATTGTTTATATCGTCTAAATAATTGATTCTTGTCATAGAGAATGTTCCTACTGTTTTAGTCATTTATAGTTAAAAAGATAGATTTTTTTTTTTTTTTTTTTTCATTTATTGATATTTACAACAGTACAAAATAATATACAACAAGTAAATGTGTTGACAGTGAATACAATGGCATGTAAATAACTTGTGAAGAACTACTCACTAGTAGCACTTCAATAAAATCTACACTAAAAGGTCTCTAGGCCATCTTCTTTTCAGACACCTCGGAGGATTATCAGGGATGGAGGAGGAAGCAAGTTGGGAGACTTGTGGATTGGAGTGGTTATGGAGCTTACTATGGAAGGATAGGTATCTGGTTTGGGCTAAATCAGAAACATATGGAACATTAAGATCTTTATGGATAAGTTTATTGGTCACAAAGTAAGGAGTATTGAGAATTTTTCGAAGGATTTTGGATTGTAAGGATTGGATACGAGATGAATTGGATGGTTTAGTAGAGCCCCATAACTCTATACCGTAAGTCCAAATAGGTCTAATCACAGTCATGTAAATGAGTCTTTTGTAATGAATTGGGAGCTTTGAACGTTGTCTAGTAAATGTTGAAGTAGTCTGTACCGACGGGCAGTTTCTTGTCGTTTTAGTCTTGTATGTGGATTTCAAGTTAGACGTTTGTCTAAGTGGAGTCCTAGGTAGCGGATCTGTTCAACAGGAATTAGTGGAATATCATTAAAGAATACTGTAGGGTAGGATGTCGTAGGTTTACGACGAAGGGTAAAGGTTATTTGATGGGATTTATTTGGATTTATTTTGATTCTCCATTTTTGACACCATTCTTGAAGGTTTGACACCTTATCCTTGTTTAGGATATGGGATTGGAGTGTTTGAGAGGCAATAAAGGGTTAATTGTTTCTGATAACACACACGTGTCATCGGCGTAAGTGGTGAGGACAGTGGAAAAGATAAAATATATTCTTTTAAAACATAATATTATTATTATTATAACTTCATGGTAATCAATATAATTTTGTATTATGTTTTGTCTTACTATGGCATATTATTATTATTCCTAAGACTGTTTTTAATTTACTTTTATTAATACAAAATATAGTTTAAACAAAGGAAAATCATCAATTTTATTGTATTCAATATTTTACTTTATTTTATGTCTACTTGGGTGCTAATAAAATCTTTTTATTTAGTACACCTTTTTACACGTTATTATACATAGAATTTTTTATTGCACGTTTTGATTTTTTTTATCGCACGTTTTTACACGTTTTGAAGTTTTTGTTGCACGTTTCAATGGTTTATACTGCACAAAAATCCAGTCTTTAGTGATCACAAACGAGAAATGGCTTGCCCTTTTAAATCTATAGTCATAATGAGGGATATACGATAGTGCATATTTGAAATTTGAATAGGAGAGAACGTAAATTATAAATAATGTTGCATAAATTTAAAGGAATATTAAATTCCTATACTCCTTCTACAGATGGCTCATCGTCAAGGTAATATTAAAGTCTTATTTCAAATGGAAATATCGCCATATGCCCCAATGCTTTTAGAGGATATTAAATGTTCAAATACTACACCTTCTGCTTTTACAAATAAAGATCTTATTTTTACATAAAAGTATGAAATTTTGTAGGAAATAGTGCAATGCTATTTTTTATTTATTTATTTATTTTTTTCAGCACAGAAATGATAACTATTGATAACCAGTCGAAATGGTAATATTTTAAATATAAATACTTTATTATAAAGAGGGATAATTCAAATACAAAAAGAAAGGCTATGTGATTTTCCGGAAAACCCATTAATATCACATTTTGTTTTCAAATAAATTGCTTTATGAATTATACCTATTTTTATGAGCTTATCGTATATAGGATAAACTTTGAAGACTTCAATCTCTTAATCCTTCGAGATGAATTGAAGAAAATGAAAAGATAATAAAACAGGTTTATGGGAACGGGAAGAAAAAACAATCGCCTGGATATAGTAGTGGGGCTTAGTAGAGCCCAAGAAAGAGCCAATAAGACAAGTGAGAAAATAGTTAAAGAGGAATTTCATAGACTAGATCTGGAGTGGAAATATAAGAAACAGCTGAAACATAAATTGGATTTATGGATCAGGTTATACCGTTCAATAAAATGCGGTAGGAGGGCATGTATGTATACAGAAGAACATGTATAAATATAAACAAATTGTATTATTATCTTAATTATCTACGAATACCATTCAGCTTTCGAAAAAAAAAATAAAATAAAAAAAAAATATGGTTAAAGTATTTTTATAAATCAAAATGAATGTTTATATGTATATCTCTCTTACGCTTTCCTAAACCGTTCATCCGATTGCACTGAAACTTTAGGGAATGGTTGGACGCACTCATGCTATGTTTTGTGTGTTAGTAAAACTATTTCAACAAATGATGTGCACGTTGTTCATCGGCAGTTTTTTTTTTTTTTTTTTTCTTCTATAGTAACCCTATGAAAGTGTCGTTTATTGAAAAAATGAGCACATCCCATGCATGCAAGCATATTGTGTGCTTAGCTCATAACAAATACAAAATTTAATTAATTACAGCATTGTCAATTATTTTATAGAAATTAAAATACTAAAAAACAAAAAAAATATAAAAATGAAATAAAAATAAAACGAAACAAAATAAAAATGAAATAAAATAAAAATACATCAAAAGTTGTTGTCTATGTATACCCTGTGATCTTCTTTTTAAAGTTCAATGCTTTGAACAAATTTCTTAAATTCAGAACTATAATTTTTGATGAGATTCTTTTCTGACATTGGCCATGGTTCTCCACTAATTATAATATGTTTGATTAAAAAAAATCTGCCCTTGTCAAAAAAAAGTGGGCAGTTATATAATATATGATTAAATGTTTGTGCTGTCTGTCCGTCACAGCGACAAGTTTCGTTGTCCGAAAGGTGAAAACGTTTAAAATAGTATTTGGTAGGTCCATGCTCTGTTAGAAATTGTGTAAGTTTGTAATGTGTACTTTTTAGTTTGTTGTAGTTTCCTAAATTAACGTCTGGTATAAACTTGTGAACTAGTCGTCCTTTGTTTGATTTTTGCCAGTGTAAGTTTCAGTTTCGTATTGTGTCGTTTCTTAAAGTTTTCTTGATATATGAAATAGGCGTTTGTGAGTATTCAAAAGGTAAAGAAATGTTTGTCGATGCGGATTTAGCTAGTTCGTCAGCCAGTTCATTTCCATAAATCCCAGCATGCCCCTTAATCCATTAATTCGTCGGCAGTTAGTAATACAAAAATAAAATAAAAAAGGATATTAAAATTTAAATAATGATAACAATAATAACTAACATACACAAGCAATTGGTGAAACTAGCAACTTACACATACTTGATGAAGACCGTTCGAACGTCCTATAAGGCACACACTACCGCATCAGGATTTTCATACAAAATGTATTTTTTTATTTATTTTACATTTGTCATACATTGCTTTCATTGACTATTTGTAAAGAGTGTAAATAAACAAATAAAAAGAGATACATAAAAAAAATTAATAATAAAAAATAACAGACATTATAACTGTTTCTTGTTAATCAATTAGTTTTCTCATCATGATAGTTTCACGTGAATTTACAAGTGTTTTGTAATAATTTATGACAGAACAGTTAATTATTACAAGTATAAATATTATAGATATCCCAACTCATCCTAATACTATCCTTACAACCTATGCTGATGATACCAGCGTGATATCAGTCAATGACGATCCTTTAGCTGCATCTCAGACACTCCAGTCACATATCACTTCCATTGAAGAATGGTGTCATAACTGGAGAGTTAAGATAAATCCTAGCAAACCGTAACTAACGTTTACTCTCCGTCGAAAACCTACCTCATCCTGTCCTCCTGTGTCCTTTAATGGTGTACCACTAAATAATGTGGAACAAATACGATACCTGGGATTTTATCTGGACAAGAGACTTAGTTGGAACTCTCATAAAAGATTGAAAAGACAAGAAACTGCACGTCGATTTCGACTGCTACAACACACTAGACAAACGTTAAAATCTGCCGATTCACTACAAGAAACTCATCTATATGACGATTATCAGAACTATTTGGACTTACGGTATAGAGTTATGGGGATCCACCAAACCATCGAATTCTTCCCGCATCCAATCACTCCAATCCAAAATCCTTCTAAAAATCCTTGATGCTCCTTACTTTGTCACAAATGAATTAATCCACAATGACCTTAATATCCCACATGTCGCCGATTTGGCACGAACCAGATACCTGTCCTTTTACAGTTTTACAAAGTCCTTTTATCCCAAGAGTGGCAGACATTGTGGGATCACAGTCCTACAAGTAAACCAAGGATACTCAAGAAGGACGGAAAACCATGGAGCAGTCCTGCGGCACCAAGAGCTGAAAAGAAGAAATCCTAACGCGATTAAGAATTGGCCATACAAGACACCCTCACCTTATAACCAGAGAGGCTCAACCCAAATGTGAAATGTGTGGCAATGATTTTTCAGTATTCCATATGTTTAACGAGTGGTGGGTAAGGGCATTGGTTGACTGAATCGATATGCCTCATAAAATTATAGCCCTGCTATACAGGGAAAAACTATTTCACTAACTTTTGATAAATCTATAAAGATAGAAAGATCGAACGAATCTTATGTTTTACGCTTGAAAAACCTCAAACAAACAATAAGATAAAAAAAAAAAAAATTATAAATTTTAAAATAATATACATTTGTATTTTTTTTTTTTAATTATTTATTGATTTTTCGTCGTGAACCTACGACATCCTGCCCTACAGTATCCTTTAATGATGTTCCACTAATCCCTGTTGAATAGATCCGCAACCTAGGACTCCACTTGGACAAACGTCTTATTTGGAATCCACATACAAGACTAAAACGACAAGAAACTGCCCGTCGTTACAGACTACTTCAACATTTACTAGACAAACGTTCAAAGCTCCAAATTAATTACAAAAGACTCATTTACATGACTGTGATTAGACCTATTTGGACGAACGGAGTTGAGCTTTGGGGCTCTACTAAACCATCCAATTCATCTCGTATCCAATCTTTACAATCCATAATCCTTATTCAGTATATCATTTTTTCAGACGCTTCAGAGGGTTATTGAGAATAGAGTAGGAAGCATAAGGAATCCAATATCGGATGGAGGGAGGAATACTTAAGATTCGAGTGGGTATGGAGTTTACGACGAAAGGATAGGTATCTGCTTGGCATTAACATTAATCAATAATTGGATAAGTTTGTTTGTGACATAGTTACGAACATGGAATATTTTTCGAAGGATTTTAGATTGTAAGGATTGGATCGGAGAACAATCGGAATGTTCATTTAAGAGATCGATGTGCTAAATACAAAGATACATTTTTCATTGTTTGTAAATTAAAACAAAAAATAGGAGAGTATTTTTACAATAATTAATCGGTTTGAGTAAATATAAAATTGTTTAATTTTGAACAATTGTGTTGGTTCAAAACAAAAGTTTTGATTTAAAGTAAATGATAAGTAAGGCATTGGGTAGAGGCGGCAAAAGGTCAGAGCCATCGATAAAGTAATTTTAGAAAAGGTAAACTGACCACTTAGAGTGGTCAATAGATGTCTTTGCGATTTCCTTTGCTATATCGTTTATCATTCTGAGAAAACACTAGGTCTTAACCCTGAAAAAAGAATTACTGACATTACTGCTAAATATAGAAATTTGATTAGGATTGTTTTTTCTTCATAATATAAAAATTGATTTTTTTCTCATTTTAGAAAATAAAAAACATATTTATTTATTATAATTATAAAAATGACCTCTCAATGACAGTAAAGAGTAAATGATTGTTTTAAAAAAAATTGATTTTCAAGTAACTCAAAAATCTTTAAAAATACTATGTCAATCAAGATAAAAAAAATTAAGTAAATTGTTACTTCGTCCGTGATTTAAACTTATTATAATTTTTTTAATTAGCTATGATTGTGTCTGTTTCTTCTTTTTTTTTTAATTATAATTTATATTCCCTTATATTATTACTCTAATTTAATTTACATAATCATTTATTATATTTTATTCTGTATCTTTTATAATGTCTTGCTAAGTAAAAAAGCAGTAACTCAAAAATTGTTAACTAATGACGCATTGGACTTATTTGACTTATCGCGAGACAGCACAAAACAGTTTTCCCAGTACTCTTCTACATAACAAGATTGAGTAATCAGCTTGCGTCTGGGAAAAATTACAAATAACTTTTTGAATTCCTTTCTTATTCCAGAACTACATTGGATTTATGTATTCCAATATTCCTTATCACCAAACTAAAGCCTATAAATCACTAAATTTATTACATTGTTACCGTGATCGACTCAATGATTCTTTAGTTGTCGTCAATCCTATACAGCCTTAATATACAGCCTGTATGTTATATGTTTTAAAACATGAAATGGCCAAATGTTTCAGAATTCAGCCACCTTATCTAGGGGAAAATGTTTACCTAACAACCTTCATAAATTGAAGTTTTACAGAAACTTTTGATAAGTTGATAAAATAATTATTTGTATGCATCTTCTTTGATATGATTTTTAAAATCAGTCTTACATATATAATTTCTAAGAACTGACATTTTAAACAGCACTGTATGCTTTCATTATATCATTCCCAGAATATTAGTTAAATCTTCTAGAACATATTGAATCATTATTATAAAAAGGAACAGACTACACCTGAGTCAATACAGAAGACAATGGATCGTCCTTGACAGAATTCCCTCGATCAGTTGAGACATAGTTCAACGTTCTGACTAATAGAACAGTCCTTGAAAAATTACTTCATCATAAATAAATAAATCATATTTATAAATATTCTTAATATCTAAAAGTTCCGAAAGCATATTTAATAAATAGATAATGTTGTTTACATTAAATTGAAGTAACTTTTCTTCCGAGCTATCGGAATTAGTCCAGAAAAAAAATTTGACATGATTACATAAGTACATATTAATCTTTGAAACACAGTTTTAAATTTTAAGATAACCATTTCTCATATTCCTAAATTAATGGTCACAACTCAGTTTTCTTTTTTGATGACTGATAACAGAAGGTATATATAAAAAACATTTCATTCTTTTATCTTGCTTCATTCAGTGAAATCCTTGGGCACAAGTTAAAAAAAATTAATAAATACCTAGACATCTTTTAACAATAATAATAATAATAATAACAATGCTTTATTGACATATTTACAATTACAAATAATTTAGTATACATGTGCCGGTCTCAAGTCCTCTACATGATTAACATAGTTTTATAGTTTAGTTAATAGTTTTACACTTTACAGATTTTCTGTCAACAGTGGGAAAAATAAGGAAAAAACCCACATAAAAAAAGAAAAAAAAGAAATGTAAAGAAAGAAATATTACATGGTATAAAATAAAATATAGCGTAAGAATTAAATACAATTAATAATTAAATACAAAACAATAATAATAAATATAAATAATCTATATATAATAACCAGCATACATAAATGAATGACAATATGTACATAGCAGTTGAGTAATCAAAGGGAGGTCTATGTTAAGAGTACATGTTTGGTTCTTTTGTGCGTGTATCTTTTGAGGGAATTTTTATCGTAGTTACCAATTTCTTTTAATAGGGGATTTTCTGAATTTGTTTTTTTTTTTTTCAAAGTATGCTTTGGTTTGTTCGAAGACATACTGTTTTAGAGGGAGTAAGTTTAGGTCATGGAGCATGGTTGATATTTTATTATAATTGATAACGAGGGTAATCATTGATGATCCTCATGCAAATGTTTTGAACTCTTTCCAATTTATTATAGTTATTGGATCAAGTTGAGCTCCACACCGGAGAAGCATATGTGATTTGTGCGCGGATAACTGTTTTATATAGTATAAGTTTATTTTTAGGGCTTAATTTCGATTTTTTATTGAAGTAGGGAAACACTTTGTATAAAAGTTTTTTAGCTTTGTCAATTTTATTGTTTATATGTTCGGTGTATGTTAATGATTTGTCTAGTGTTAAACCTAAATATTTTATTGATTTAGACCAAGGTAAGACATCTTTTATATTCTCACCCCTAGTCTCGAAATATAGTAAAGTTTTGCCAAAGATATAACAGGTAATTTAAAAAATGTGTTGTATAGTTAAAAATTTAAAGTACGGATTCCATACAATTGATAAGGTATTTAACGTGTGACAGCGTAGGCAAAGTTGGTTCACATACAAACACTTTTGAATAATGTTCATTAATTTTTTATAGTTTGTTCTCTCTCCACACATAAAAAGAAAAACATAAGATGACAACATTAAATATTAATTAATTACAAATTATATTAATTAAATACACACAATAGAGTGATATTTATGAAAATTAGGATAATGGTTTGACATACATCATATGCCATCTCCCGAGTTAAAAAAAAAAAAATATAACTATAAAAAGAGCACCAAGATAATAAGTATATTATTTATGTTTTATTATAATTAGGTTATCTTATTAATTAATTTTATCACTTACTCTACCCTTCTCTCGATGACTTTATATTATAAAGGATTGTGTAAGTGATGAGTCATGAGTCAAGGGTTTAACACTTTGTTCGAATCCTATCTATATTTTGCTTAAGTAGGTTGGTGACCCATCCTTCCTGCCCTAGTTGGAGTAAGTTAAGAAGTTAAGCCCGATAATATATATAATATATATATATATATATATATATATATATATATATATATATATATATATATATATACCTCTTTGGTAGGTATATTGATGATATACTTATATAAAATAATTTTTTTCATCTGTGAACAACAATAACTTGTTTTATTTTTTTCTTTTAAGCAATATATTGTATGAAGATATTTGCCTTAGATTCTTCGTAAAGTCAATTAACATTATAAGGATTAAATTAATTAAATACTTAAATTCTCAACTATATTCTTTGACATGTCCAAAAAAATTCAATTAACATTATAATGTCATACAATTCACAGAAAAGCGACGATATCTCTTAAACAGTTCTAGTTCAATTTATATTCCATTTAAGTTGTTGACCGTAGCAATTTACCAGGAGAATGCCTGCAAGTTCTTTGTAAGGCGGACAAAGGTTTCTTCATACCAACCTGGAGTTTTGATTATATTTGCTAAAATGTAAATTGTGCCTCGGTTGAAATTATTCCGTCGGCGGGAGAGAAATTGCGAATTTGCATATATGGCGGTAATACACGTACAATACAGAAAGGCCTGGTAAGTTGCCTGTATGAAAACAAAATTCATATCTAGAGGCCTTAAGCTAATCCAATTTTACTATAATATCTCTCGGATAGGAAAAGTTAATTTAAATTCATCAAACATGGTTTTTCTTTTTTCAAAAGAGGAAACATAAAAGGAAGGATTATCTTTGAGAAGGGTTTTTTGTGATTAAAAAGTGAATACAAGACTATTTATCATAAATAGTGGACTAAAGTATTGTTTAGAAAAAAATATATCGAAAATTAAATTTATAAGTGCAAACGAAACATTTTATCTTTCAGAAAGAACATATTATTTCGACGGACAGACTTCAAAAACATTAAAAAATATATTACTAAATTATAAAAGCATAAATGAACAAATGTAATACAAAAACATATTCATCAACTTGAACATTTATCTAATCTCCAGAAAGAAACCACTAAAAATACAGAAAGTATTAAAATATTTATAAATAAAAATACGCTATTACAATTAAACTTAAATTGAATGAGATGTTGGTAAAGATCAATGATAATACATTATTGACAATGTTTGAAATTCAACAAACGTATTTGTATTTGTCAAGTTTCGGCAAAATTATTGATGATCAGGGAAGATGTAAAATTGGAAAAAAAGAAAGAAAAAAAAAACAACTAAAAAAGATGAATTTCAACATAATGACGAAGTGAACTGAGTAAGTGTCATTACGTTAATTTAATTCATTTAGTTTTTCTAATGTTACATAATTCCTGTTTATGGTCATATGTATATATATAATATATATATATATATATATATATATATATATATATATATATATATATATATATATATATATATATATATATATATATATATACTTATTCATCCAGTGATTCAACATAGCTCTTCCATTAAACTTAAATAAGACATTCAAATACAACAAAAGAAAATTAAAACTCGATCAACAACCCGACTACAAATTCCCGAATATATTATTATATTATGTCATCTAAAAACATTGGTATTTATTTAGAGAGCCGTTAAATAAACATAAATTATATCAAATAAACATCTTTACCAAAATATTCCCTGTTAAGTAATATCCTTCCATCAACGTAATAGGGAGTTTTTTTTGTTGTTTTTTTATATTCATTTATTGAAATTTACAACTGTCCATATGTTTTCATCTAGTAAATGGGTTGATTATGATTACAATAGCATGTCAAAACTTGAAAAGAACTACACATCAGCAGCACTTCAATAAAAATTCTACAATAGAAGGTCTCTTTTCAGATGCCTCTTTTCAGAGGGTTATCGGGAATAGAATAAGAAGCAAGTTGAGAGACTAGTGGATTTGTTATGAAGTTTACTATAAAACAATAAGTATCTGGATACGGGAAGTACTTTATAATAAATCCTAAATTTCTTCTTTGAAAAACATTTTTTCCGGACTAAAACGAGCCTAATCTCAAGCGTTTCTTCACCAGCCCGAAATTTTGCAAACTAAAATTATGCTTTCCACAGCTTTTATTTTTTTAGTTTAAGTAGGTTTCAAACCGAAATTGTAATCATTCAGCAAAATGGCTTATATATGAGTTACAACTCGAATCATTTCTACAAGATCTTAGGAACGCTTGCAGTAAACAGGATTAAAATAATCATTGACTTTTTATTAAGTATGATCGTCTGTTTATGAATGAATAAAATCGTGAATAAGATCGAAATGAACGACATAAATTATAAAAACGATAGGACCTACTGAATGACTTGGTACTCACAAATCACCTATTTCCAATTTTTCATTTGTATGCATAATTTTTCAAACCTAATAATTTTTTGTTTCTTTTATTTTATTTGATTTGATTCATAATGATTTTCATTTTGCGTTTCTTTGTCTTTTTAATTATATTCATTCATTTTTCCTTTGCTGTTTTTACGGTCAATAAGATGTACCTAACTATAGATAAACATACGATCTTTCTATTTAGCTGCTACATTAGATTAAAAATTGTTAAAGGATTGTTTTAAATAATATTTCAAATTCGAATATTTACATTGATATATGTAGTATTTCTAAACATAAAATGCAATAATGAACATTCAGAAACAAACTGCAATAAGAGCGAGGAAAACAATTTTGGTGGCCTAGAAGTATTTTTTTAAAGGAAACTATGCTAAATAAAATTAAACTCCATTTAAAACAAATTTAAATTTACAAAAATTAAACTAATTTACTGATTCCTCTAAAATAGTACGGTTTTGTATAAAACAGAATAAAAATTAAAGCAATCAATAACAATTAACTGTTCTATAAATAAATTCTTAATTACAATTAATTTTGTAATTAATTAACTTGCAATTAATTTCCTTTTTTTAAATTTTGGCTTATTTAAGATAAACTATAAAAAAAAAAATAAAGCTATATATTTAGAAAAAAATAAATAAATATATTGAAAAAATACTGTTATTAATAGCTAAAATAAAAATTAATCGCTTATTTATGAGAAAAGTTGAGCCCAATTTTTAGTTGGGCACTAAATCTTTAACTTAGATTCATTAAAAGATAGCTGAAAAAAAGTGACAAACCTATGATTGAAAATTTAAGAATTTAGGTTCATATAATTCTCCTATTTTTTATTTTGTATAAATACATATGAAAGATACATTGTGTCTATGAGTGATCCTACACCTAATTTTGTAGAATATATACACGTGATAGACTTAGTCTGCTTAAGACAGTTGACGACTTTCATTCACGAAAAAATCTCTCGACATAAAAATTCCAAAAATAGGTTTTTTTACGAAAAATGTTATTACTTAAGAAACGAAAGTATTACCCAAAGCTGGAAAAAATTCGATGAAAGGTCGAAACCCAATACAACCCATGGAGCTGGAGCACAACGGCTAAGTAGTTATTAAGTTATTGATACTTCATCTATCTAAACTTTGATTTATTTTTGTATTTATGTCTCAAATAAATTCAATAAATATCATAGATAGTCATAATCGAACGCTTTCAGAATAAATATTTCAGAGAAAACAAAAAATATTATTTTAGAAATGTGTTTATCCAAGCGAAAGACAGATTGTAAAAACGCTATTAAAACACTATTTGTCAAAAACCTTCATATTAAGCGATTATCCCTCGCTTATGTACTTAGCAGCTCAGTGAGACTTCATGTTTTCATGTCATTATCTGATAGAATCGGGGGACCGCATAATATTTCATGCACGGAAACTTAATGATGCCATACGTGATCCTGAAATTTATAGCGAGCAGGGAGTACTCATCTGTCAACGCCGGATCTTTAGGAAGGACATTTTTTGGTCAGCAATACAGATAATTAAAGTTATTATTTGTCAACAATATCAATATATTAATTATTATAAAGTAAAAATATAAATACACAATACACCAATTTCACACTTTGACATGATATCTACCACCTATTTTATATAAACGAAATTTTAGTCAAACAGACTACACCGGTTCAATATTTAGGACTAATTTTCGACAGAAGGATGACATAGAGCCCACATGTGAAAAAGAAACGCCTATGCCTTAACAAAAGACTGAGTCTTTTAAATCCACTTTTACGTAAACTATCAACATTGAATATTATGCAAATTATAATTAATTATATTCCAAAAGAAATTATCCCAAGCTAACCTTGAGAAGAGACGTACACAAACGTACTAGACACGTAATACTAGAATAAAATTTACTTAATAAGGCATTCTTAGAATTTATTAGTTTTAGTTAAATTTTAATTTAACAAATCAAAGTATTGTATAAGTTAATTTATTCTTGAATTGTAATTAATTTTAACACACAAAACATTTGCTTATTTTTATATATTTTTTTTTACTTATTTATTTCTATTACTTTATTTTATTGTGTAGGTTTTTCCTACAGCTTAAAAAAATGTATTCCAAGTTTTAATTTATGAATCGGAATTGTAGTGTGAATTGTTTTATTACCAAAACATGAATTGTACAAAATTTCTTGAGGTACGCATAATGATATCGAGAGTATACAAAATCGTAAATTGTTAAATTCCGTAAAATAAAGCTCTTTATATATACATATATATATATATATATATATATATATATATATATATATATATATATATATATAATGTTTTGTAAGTTTCCTGAGGTTCAGTCAATAAATAAAAAATAACTAACTGTTAGTCGATACCATATCCACCAGTAACATTGGCATGATTATGAGAACTATATGGTCTGGAAACGTCACCAAAACTATTGTTTTTATTTATTGACTGATACATACATACATATATATAATTACTTATCAAAACGACTATGGACGTACGTTTCACATATTAACGGAATTGAATAAAATACATTCACTCAAAAATTATTCAGTAAAAAAAAAAATTGGGAATTTCCAGTCAGAAACATTAAGACACATCACATGATCAACCTGATAGGTCAATAACATAACATTACACACAGACTTCAGCATACCCATGGTACAAGATCACGTCCAAACTTCACACAAAAGATTTCATGATAAACTTTACAGATATCTCAACAATTTAAAACTAAACAAGGCCTCGAGAAATATTTCAGAGGATATCCAAAGAAGCCTACAAAGGAGTTGAATGATCTACACCGTTAAAATTAATTTAATACCATGTTATAACATGCAGACTTCCCTCATTCCTGACATACCAGTTATCTTTCATATCATTATCATATCTGCCTGTTGTCAATATATGTTTGTATGGATTTTAAAAAATAAATAGAAAAAAAAAACAATACTATAAATACCTTAGGACTGTTGTTACAAAGCTTACACTTCTAATCCTTATAAACCTGTAATCCACAACACAAGACACTGTATCTTCACTAAATACCGTTGCAAATATTCACAAAATACTATATTTTTTAGTTTTTTTAGCGAACGATGGACATACAAACCCCACTGAACAGGAGCAGAGCTTGCTGCAGACTAAAACGAGCCGAGAGGCAAGGTACCAATCCCTCTTCGACGTTGACCTTCTTCCCGGTCTAAAAATAGCCGCTACAGCTATTTACCAATTACGATGCGGTGACCAATGCAAGGGGACCGGGTGGGTTGGGCATGGAAGGGACAAGATGTTTTATATAATACACCAGGAAGCCTTTAGTAGAAATATTTTATGATTAGGGACAACTATACTCAAAATATTGATCAATATTATAATTGTTTTCAGTTATTTATTGATATTTAAAGCTGTATACACAATAAAATAACCATATATATAGTAAATGAGATAATTCTCATAGTAAAATGTTTAAGGCTATTAAAGCAACTAACATTGGTAGCACATAGAAGTTTTATATCAGAAGGCCCCGAAGCCATCTTCTTGTCAGACAGAAAGTGTTATCATAGCCTTACCATACTTATTGTTAGTCCTGTAGATAACACAACACGCCTAAGAGACGTTGTAATGTTCTGGAAAGTTAATAAACATCCGCCATTTTCAAAACCGTCAACCAAACTCTAGGTATGCTATCCACAGTCATTATTGTTTATTTTATCGTTCCAATAATCTATTCGCGGCTCTATCATCATAATCTACTTATAAAAATATATTGTATGTAGCCTGCTAAGGTACTGTAATGCTAATGTACCCAGAGGGTGTTGCTAAACCACATGTCTTATTGTGATTAGTAGCATTTTTATTAACTGTTCAAGATTCCTCAAGATCTAACTAAAGATAAAAAAAAACAATGCCTTAAAAATGTTTATAGCTTATTGAAATTAAGGACACAAGGCCTAAAAATATATATATATATATATATATATATATATATATATATATATATATATATATATATATATATATATATATATATTCTAAGGTAATTAGTATGCGTACTTAACCTTTTTTTATAGTTACTCATTGAAAATTGAAAATAATCTTGACAATATTTTCAGGCATCATATACTTTCTTGTTCTGATAAACCTATATAAAAGTAAAACTATTTATTTATATATTTAGTAAGGTTCTTGAGGTTCAGTCAATAAATAAAACAACTATCTACATCTATTGTGTCGATACTATATTGTTCTCATAATCCTGACCTACAGTGAAAAAACAGGTTACAATAAAATTATATAAGTTATACAACTTATTTCAAAACATAAAGTTAGCTACAATATAAGTATATAACAACATATGTTAGAATAATAAAAATATATATAATTACAGAATATAAAGGAGTATGAAGCTATTTACAACGTTACTTGTGAATATGGAATAGACAAACAATTCTAGTACACAACGAACATAGAGGGAATTTTGAACAGACAGTTACAAAGGTTGTGGGGAAATCCCTATTTCTTGAAAATTAAGTTAAAAGGACTGAGTGGTATTCCCAAAGAACTTAATTTTTAAGAACTTTAACTTAATTTTTAAGAAATAGGGATTTCCCCACAACTTTTGTAACTGTCAGTTCAAAATTCCCCTTATTATATTTTATAATAATTTTATTATTCTAACACATGTTGTTATATGCTTGTACTGTAGCTAACTTTATGTTTTGAAATAACTTTTATAACTAATATAATTTTATTGTAACCTGTTTTATCACTGTAGTACATGATTATGAGAACAATATAGTCTCGAAACAATAGATGTAAACAGTTGTTTTTATTTATTGACTGAATCTCCAGAACCTTACTAAACATATATATATTTCTTATTAATTTTACATTCTTGTTTGTTAATTTCATTTAACGTCACTTTATGCTGCTATGGCTAATCGGACGATGCTACGGTGGGAGTCCTAAATTTTGCCTTTCCAGGTATAATTAGGATAGGGATCTTTAACGAGTACCTGACATCGCACAGGCTCAAGACCCCCATTTTACGTCCTTTTCGAAGGACGGCATAGCTAAGGATTTTTTACTCCCTTTAAAAAATCCTAAGGTCATCAGCCGGGCTGCGAACCCGCTATCTTGGGTTTAGTAGGTTGCTCTGCTAACCACTATACCACAGGTGACCCCAATTTTACATTCTTATTTTCCTTTTAAAATTAAGAGAGCACAGTAATTATTGGCATTTACATGGACATGAGGGCCTCAGACATCATGCATTTACAATTAGCTTAGCCCGAGAGGCGTGTAGTGTTACTGAAACGGATAAAATCGAAGGTATTACCAGAAGGCTTATTGCTGATTATGGTATTTTCCGGTTAATGGAGCATTTTTTTTTTATTTTGATGAACTTGAAAACTAGGAGAATGTCAAATCAAGATAAGAGGTTTCAGTCTCATAAAAAAGTATTGAACGCAAAAGCAACTCCTGGCAAAAAAAAAAAAAAAAAAGGCGAAGTAATCAAACGATGACCTACATTTTGAATAATAACATTATTAGATAAACTTTATTTTGAACATAAAACAAGACATATTTTATGCACATAACTTCGCTAATGTCCTATATTTTTGTAATATTAAGTTGAATTCCACGCCTCAGATGGAATTAAACTGGAAAGTTTATTTGTTGAGAGACCGTATTTATTTCATCTTGCGCATAATGATATGCCTGTAAGACTTCTGGTTATTGCGGTTTTATTTCCAGTCGTTGAATAAATAACATTAATTCACCACTCCTTATTGCCGACTTGCGACGGCATAGACGCGGAAATAACACCCCTAAGTACTAAGACACTAAGGAAATACCGTCGGAATTTATAACACCATAAAGTCCTCCGCAGGCCGTCGAGGCGACCTCTCAAACAGATAAGGACCTACGACTTGATATTCAATTTGCGGAGGTTCACAGAGAATCTTCACCTGATACAATTCTCAACTTCGAATGTCGTCACTTTACCTTGGGATCGATTCTAACCCTATCTTAACTTCACCTTAAGCCTTAAAGCCTTCAAGAAAACTATGTAATTACAAAAAATCAAAATAAAAATCAATAGCAAACGGAATCAATATATGTAATAATTATTAATGAAATATTGAACCTGAGCAACCTAACGAAATTATTAAATTAATAATAATGCAATATTAATATTTAAGGTGTCAGAAATAGAGAATCAAAATAAATCCCACCAAATGACCTTTAAACTTCGTCGTAAACCTACGACCTCCTGTCCTACAGTACCCTTTAATCATGTTTCACTAATCCCTGTTAAACATATCCACTACCTAGGACTTCACGTGAACAAAGGTCTCACTAGGAATCCACATACAAGACTAAAACGACAAGAAACTGCCCGTCGATACAGACTACTTCTACATTTACTAGACAAACGATCAAAGCTCCCAATTAATTACAAAAGACTCATTTATACGACTGTGATTAGACCTATTTGGACGTACGGAGTTGAGCTTTGGGGCTCTACTAAACCATTCCATTCATTTCGTATCCAATCCTTACAGTCCAAAATCCTTAATGCTCCACACTTAGTCACCAATAAACTTATTCAAAAAGATCTTTATGTTCCATATGTTGCTTATTTAAGTTATTTAATAAATTTAAACCATATACCTATCCTTTAATCGTAAGCTCCATAACCACTCAAATTCACTAATCTCTCAACTGGCTTCCTACTCCATTCCCGATAATTCTCCGAGGCGTATGAAAAGAAGATGGCCTAGAATTGTTATCGAAGTGCTACTGACGAGTAGTTCGATCAAGTTATGACATTTTATTTTAATCGTTACCAACACATTTTGTTCAGTTGTAAATTTCAATAAATGGATATACTAAAAAAAAAAAAAAAATAGAAATCCTTTCAAAAATCTTCAATATTCCTTACTTTGTCACAAATAAATTTACACATGTTATTTTAGCCTAAACCAGATATTTATCCTTACCTAGTAAACACCAGAATCACTCAAATCCTTTAACCTCTTAAATTCACTTCATTTCCGAGGTCCAAACCATTTCATCCTTCGTTCCTCTTCTACATCCGAAGTCATAGACTTAAGTTAGGCCTTATCATAGTGTTCTTCACCAGACCCCTTCTAGTTTTACCCTTCATTCTCCTTTTATATTTCATCTCCATAGACTGAAACTAACTTTAATTTTCAATTTTTAGGATTCCCCGCATAAGTACTTTAAGATTTAGAAAAGGGTATCTTTTAACCCTTTTCACAGTTTTTTTGATTTCTATAAAAATTCTTTCTTGCCCACACGCATCGTTTTAGGGATTGGGAGCATCTCCTTGCACATTTATTGCGTTCATCTAACCATCATCTAAGTTGCAGATAGTAATCTAAATCATGATAATTTAATATATAATATTCTAAAATAATAATAATAGATACATCCATTAATATTGAGTACTCTACTTCGCAAACCTACAACTTTGATTTGTATTGAGTAGCAATGAATTGTAAGGAATATTATTTAGTGGAATGTCTTCCACTAATCCCTAATAAATAGATCCACTATCAAAGACTATAATTGATTAACTATCTTGGAATCCTAATAAAATACTGTGACGGCAAGGAACTGCTCGTTGCCAGTTTGTTTGTTGGGGCTTAACATATTCTGAATATGGCAAGAAATGACTATTATGGCTGAATATGACTATTATCAAATCATAGGAGGTTACTGACCTATTTCACCATAGTGAGAGGATAGAGATTCAATCCTTTTGTCCAAAATGACATAAATTACAGCCTAGGTAGGATTGGATCCAACGCTCCAAAGGTTGTGTTGGAATAAGCTGGAATGTCAAAGTGCCTGACACTTACACAAGCTCAACCAAGACAACGCAAGGAACTGGTCGCCATTTTTGACTGCTAAAACATATAATCTACTAACAGCCTGAAGCTTTAAGTTATTAAAAAAATAAAAATAAACGTGATTGTTATGAAACCTATATTGACAAAGTAATCAAATTGTGGTGTTTCTTTGAACCTTTTAGCATACTTAATACATACAATCCAAAATCTTTCATAAATTCTTTAATTCCCTTATTTCGTCACCACAGTAGTTACCCATAAAGTCTTTTAGTTACCCATATTTCTTATTCAGTTCCATCTAACTCTCATTCCGTAATAAATCTCTCAAAAACTTTAAAAAAGAAGTTAGACACAAGAGCGTCTAATAGAATTTTCATTAGAGTGCTTTTTGATTTTTAAATGAATTTCTTTCTTCACATTTGAATAAAAAAAAAATTGTTAAAGATAAAACCAACTTTCCAAATGAGGTACCTACAGCCTTATACTGAAAAACGTAATTTTCCCCATCTGGAAAAACCTTTAAAGAATATGGTCCGTTACACATTGAAACAGCCCCTCGTACGTCCTAACAAAATGAAGATCAAACAGTTTATTTTAGACTTTATACAAGCAAGCCTTAATAATTTGTCACAAACATTTACAAGAAATAGGTCCTTTGGTTAGAAGAGAGATAGAAAAAGACAAAAAGTCTTCTAGGACCATAGATAAACTGGAAGTTTTTTTCTGATTACAGAAGTTTTTCACAGGGGCAGAAAACTTTATACATAAAGGAGCCTTTATTTAGAAAGCCATGGTGTGACATCAAACAGTGATTTTTTACTATGTTTTTATTTTTATATTACAGCAGTAAAATTTTACAAATTACTTGCATTTTTACCAAGACTTTTCTTATTTATGAGAAAACAAAAGAATTATTAAGACTTCTGATTTGTCCTACAGTAAATATGACCTACCTTCATGTCATAAATCGATCCTGAGATTAAAAGAACCTTAAGGGGCTCACCTAGCCTCTGTTAAGATTCAACTTAGCTAAAAATTAATTATGTTACTGACCACCTATTTATTTGATCGCCGACCAAAAATACCATCTTATTATCTAAAAGTAAATAAATCGTAAATAATATCCTTTCTAATAATATAATTTTTTTAAACGCGATCATATTTTACTTAATTTATTTATTGAATGTATACAATCACAAAATTTTGGATATAAATCAGAGGTTAAAACAATACATAGCATTAACTTCAACAATATACAAAACCCTGTATGATTTATTTAAAATGATTACAAGACGAGATTCTTCATCCACGTCCTTTGTTTCTGTAAGTGCCTTACTATTTTTAAGTAATCTGTCATAAAATAGTTTATCGTTAATTCTTATATCGTAACTCACTTTTAATAGAGACCCAGTTCTAGAAGTCTTAAGTCTTCGTACATGTATTTTTTGCAACAAAGGTCATGAAGAAAACCAAGCATACTTTAGTTTATTGACTTATTTTTCGAAAGTGAGTTATGTAAATGTAAACATATACACTTTCGGTCATTTTTTTTTTAACTCCTCAATCGCAGCTGTATCTTTATGTGTCCAGCTACTGAATCACAGACAGTTTTGAATTTTATATTTACAGTTATAAATTGAAAAAAAAAAGCAATAGAAAAAAAAAATGAATTTTATTAAAACGGAAGCAATTCATCCCTGCCAGTTGAAAACATATCAATTATTGCTTTTAAAAAAAACACAGATAATATCTATGATTGTCTGTGGTAGCCGATTGTGGTTTTAGGACATTTCCAGATAGGAACAAACATTTGACCAATGAATATTAAACAACAATCTAATTGTAAATTAAAAAAAAAACAACACACACAATACGATATCGGTAGAGGCCAAACAACATCTGTCAATGTCCAATATAGGGAACCAATATTTTATAACAGAATTTATATTTTGCTGGAATAGATGAGAGCGGTAGAGGGGAGAAGGGGATGTTTTCAACTAAGGCTGTCGTTGATTAATTATTGGTTTATAATTACGGTAGAAGAGACCTTTGTGGACACTGCGGTAGTCACGCCTGCCGATACAACATGATTGATGCCTTTCCCAGCTACCACAGATTTTCCACCAACATTACCCAACTGGATATAAAAATAACAAAATTTAACCTAGAGCCACTGTTTGCTAAGCTTATACTTTAATAATTAATTTTACAATAGAATTTTTTTTTTATTTCAAATATTTTTTACGTATTAGGGCAACTATCTAACATGGTCTCAACACAATAACCAAAAAAACGCCTATTGATATTTTTGATCAGACTACTTTTACGAATGACCGAATCACTTCTTTACAATTATTATTACCAATTTTGAACTATAGTGTAGGACACGAATGTAATATACTGAAAGTTCAATCCTTCAAAAAAAAATTTACCTGAAACTATTCATTGATTACAATTGTATAGATTGTACGACAAGTAAATTTGAAGAAAATTATTATTATTATTTAAAAATATTTTCAATATAAATTTATTGAAATTTACAACTGTACAAAATATATACATCAAGTAAATGTGTTGATAGTGAATACAATGCATTTAATAACTTGTGAAGAACTACTCACTAGTAGCACTTCAATAAATTCTACACTAAAAAGTCTGGAGTGGGAGGCTAGTAGGGAGACTTGTGGAGCTTATTATGAAAGGATAGGTATCTGGTCTAGGCTAAATCAGCAACATTTATTAAGCAACATTAAGAGCTTAATGGATAAGTTAATTTTTAATAAAGTAAGGAGCATTAAGGATTTATGCTTGGAAGGATTGGATACGAGAAGAATTAGAAGGTTTAGTTGAGCCCCAAAGCTCAACTCCATATGTCCAAATATGTCAGATAACTGTCATGTAAAAGGATCTTTTGTAGTAAATCGGAGGGTTTGAACGTTTGTCTAGTAAATCTAGAAGTAGTCTGTATCTGTAACGACGGACGTTTCTTGTCCTTTCAGGCTTGTATGTGAATTCCAAGTAAGACGTTTGTCCAAGTGGAGTCCTAGGTAGCGGATCTGCTTAGCAGGGATTAGTGGAATATACAGCGATTCTCCATTTCTGACACCTTAAACAATTATATTGCATTATTAATTAATTAATTACGTTAATCTACTGAAGTTCAAGCTGATTCAATGTCAGCACTTCAAAGTATAGCTAATTTTAGCAAAACTAGCTACACAATTGACAGGATCCGTGGTCATTTGGAAATATTAAAATACCATAAAAAAACCGTAACTTTTCTCTGGACACTCCGGAATTCCCGGAAATGAAGCAGCGGATAAAGCTGCCAAAGAAGCTTCTATGATGAATACCGCACCACTTGAAATATACGAACAAATGATGTTAAAGCGTTTTTAAAGAACAAAGTAAAAACAAAGTGGGAAATCAAGCGGTTCGAAACTCCACTGACGAACAAACTAAGAAATATAAAAAAAGTACGAAGCAGTGGACAAGCGCTATATGAGAAGAAGTGGTTACAAAGAGGCTGAGGATCGGACATTCCAACCTGACTCACGCGTATTTAATCAAAAATAGGATCAACCACTTTGTGAAAGGTGTCAATCTCCAGTTACTATTGCACACATAATAGAAGACTGCACATTATTACAACAAGACTTAGAAAAAAATTAAATACCCCGATCCACAGAACTTGCTCTAGGGGACTCAAGAAATTCTATAGACAAAATTATAAATCTTTTTAAAGAACTATCACTTTACCGTAAAATTTCTAAAATTAAAAATTTCTAACATTAAAATGAAAAGGGCATAATAACCTGGAAGTTGACCGCCCAAATAAAAACCTCAATCTACAATCTACTGAAGTTCGATATTTTATTAATGATCATCACATAAATTGATTCCGTTCGCTATTTATATTTTAACTCAAACGTAATCTATTACCTCATCGAAATCAGAATAACTCAAAAACTTGTTAAGAACCCCAATGCCAATGCCTTATTAATATGAAGTGATCCATTGTTGGGCGATCATTGAATTATTTAAAACTTGTTCCTTTACTATTCAATCTTGACTTCATGGAAAATTCATTACTTAATTTGAGGAGATTTGTCCGCTTCAAGTAAAAGTGGTTTTTAATATAAATCGCAGTAAATAAAGAAAATGTTTATTCAAAAAAGGGAATAAAGCACATTTAAGGAAGGAAATCAATTCAGTAATTTAGAGTCTGATTCATTAATTTTTATCACTGTGGAATTAGATATACAAGATAATGCTATGCTTTTATGACGGAAAAACAATACCAAATTGAAAAATAATGTTAACAAAAAACATGTTTTATTTGAGCCAATGATATTTTTTATCATTATTTATAATAAACATCTATTTAAAACTATTCCTATTTTTACTTCATATCTCTTTAACATCATAATCATAGTGACTGCCCAAATAGTTTCAAGATTACTTATGTAAGAATTACTAACGAACTTCTTCAAATAAAATATATATTTTTGCATCTATTGCAATATGTAATATGTAATTTTTAACATTCTTTGATCAAGTATTTTTAACAATTCCCTACATAGATCGAACGTTGCTACCGCAAACCAAACTAAAGACTGAACTAATGAGCCTAGAACGTGGGAAAATTTACATCTTTTTAAAAGTAAATTTGTCAAAAACATTTCTTTTTGTAAATAACCTGAAATGTAATCCATTGCAAAGATTATGTATTGTAGAAAATATGCTAACAGGTGAACAATTTCGACAAATGATTTTTTTTTTTTTACTTTTCACGGCTAAAAGTTTCATTTTCTTTTACGTGCTCATTAAAAGTATAAGCTTTACGTTTAAAATTAATCATATATAAATGTGTGATCCTGCCAACCTTGCTGTATGGTGCCCATTGCTGTATTATTTTCACCCATTAGGAAAAGCACAAACAACAAAGTTCAATAATTTCAAAATGGTATAAGGAGAAAAATAGTAAAAAAGGTGCTACAATGCAAAACTACGAAGATATACGAGAAATTAAAAGTAAAAAAAAAATTAAGGAGCTTTTGGCCGATAGTACAGCCAAATTTCACCCAGAAGAAACAAAGCGATGGCAAAAATTATTTTAGTTATGAAATTATAGATTTAATTTCTTTTAGTGTGTGAGGAGAATACACATAAATAAATGGTGACCCCGTCACCTAATCAATTACTTAACTATATTAATTGATAAAATAATAAAAAATACACAAACTATGACTCCTTAAGATGCTAGAAAGCAGTAAGAGGAGAATGGGCAAAATTTTATATATTATTAATACAAGAAAAAAAAATGGGATTACAAAAAAAAAAAAAAAAAATTTTGAAAAATTTTCATATTACAGTTTCGCATTAGATGGGGCATATCCCTCAAGAATTTATTCAAAATTACATTACACAATGATTACAATAAAGTGTTAATTTTCATTAAATACTGTTTATTTAATAATTTTCTAAAAATCCTGATAATTTTCCTGATTAAAGTATATGAGGGTTTAAACACCTAAAGAAATAAAACTTTTAGCCTACAAAAATAAAAAAAAATTAAAAAATTAGTTAGGTAGCATTTTTTGCCTGATAGTGTATATTTACTAATCACATGACTTTATTTAAAGCACAGTACAATTTTTTTTTTCTAAATCTTATATGTACATTTTTCACATGCACTACAATATATTATTATAATTATTATGTTATAGTTCTCCAAACTTTTTTATTTTAATATTTCAATCTACTCAAACTTGAAGAGCTATGCTTAATAAAGATGAATAAATGTATATTTCTTCTCGAAGTTATAGCTATATTAATGCAGAATCATAATTTAGACGTATTTTTCCAAGAATATGATAAAGAAACCAAGTCATGGTAATTGAATGTGAATTCTAAAAAGGAAGAATGTGTTTATTCTGAAAAATGAATAATTCAAGATTCAACTCATAACGTCTTGAGATTTATTTTATCATATTGTAGCGAATTTAACTTTTTTTATGAAGTCTAATTATGTAAGTAAAAACCATTGAACAAACATTTATGATAGCTTTTGATTTTGTAAAATAAAAAACAAATAGAAATTTTGAAAAAAAAATTCCCTTAGTATTCTCTCAGTTTTCAATAATATAGTTAATATAGACTTGTTTTGTTTCTGTCCAAAGATTCTCAACTCCTAAGATATTATCAAGATAATACATATTAAAAATAGTGTTTTTCCTTACTCTACAAGAGATTTTTTTAAACTGAATATTGATGAGTCGGGTATAATCTTGAAAAATATGTAGTTTATTCACTAAGGGAACTAAAAAAAAATAATTTTTTTTTAGATATTTGAGAAAGTAAAACAAATAATAATAAATAAATATGCAACCGATTTATTTTGATAAATATTATAATTCTCTAAAATAAGATATGGCCAGAACTAAATTTGTAATCGGAATTTAAGAAAAAAGGTATTTATTTATAAAAGTAGAGTTAATTTTAAAATAATAATAAAATCTCAATGGTGTCGGTCCGTCCGCCACTCCATAAAAAAAAATTGTTGCACCCTACGCTTTTTCTTTATATCAATTAAATTATTTTGTTAATAACTTAAGTTTTACTTTAAATGTATTCCAAATTAATTTATCTTAGTTGATTGTCTTTCCATTGCTATAACATAAACTATTCATTAAATAATTATTATTTTCTACGTCTTAGTTTGTTATTAAAGCATGTTTTTTTTATAGTTTTTAAAACTATAATTTATTATATTTGAGGTATTTGTATCACTCCCGAGTCTTTTTTAAATTTATGGTTATTTTCATTAAGATAGATAGCAAAGTTGTAATTTTTGCTCTTTAATTTAAGCCCATCTAGGAGCGCTTATGACTAGCTCCTTTGGATGCCTTCTTTTGTTCCCAATACTTCCTGAGACCAGCTAAAAGTTATTCATTTTTATCTTCCGTCGTGGATTTTCGACTGGTTTTAACTTTTGGTAGAGGGGACCAACATTTCACCATACCTCTAAATTTCGACCGATCCAACACATCAAGTTCGTAAATTCCAGCAGAATTAAGCTCTTTTTGAACTTCATAAAGCGACAGACTTCAAGTCTTATAACTTTTAATTAGCGAGATCTTCTTGGTAAGCCTATCGCTGTGCATTCTCATGAGGTGCCCATAGTACTCCAGCCGCCTACGTCGCATACTAGTGTTGGCTGTTTCCAATTGTTTGTACAATTCGTGATTCGCCTTTAGTCTGTACGATCCATCTGGGAGAATTCTCGGTCTATGAATTTTTCTTAGACTACGTCTTTCGGCTTTTTCGAGATTATCCAAGGGACTTTTCTTGTCCATTAGTAAGGTTTCAGCTGCATATAATAACTGCCTTACTAAAGTTTTGTAATATTGAATTTTAGCGTTCTTCGAAATGCACCTCTTATTGTATACATTTCTGCGTTAAGTATTTAATAATATTAAGATTAATATTTAAAAAAAAATTAAATTAAATCTTAAAAATACATTCATACATTTTTTTTTACAATATATACACATCTGAGTGATCACCCGACCAGACTTGTTTGTACCTCCACTCATGGCCCCAAGAGATTCCAGCGCTTCTCTCTCAGCTGCGTCACTAGTATAAGATAACACCAGTGTAGGCTGAGTGAGAGCGCTAGACTATAGTCACTTAGAGCATGAGTGGAGAAGCTGGCCATTGCCAGGACTCCATGTCGAAATTTATAATAGATCACGAGGCCATTGCCTTTTTATCCTGCGAGGAGGATTATAGGGGTAAGTGGAGCTTGATAGGGATCGTGCTAGTGGATTAGGATAATGAGAAAGGTTTTGATGAAATTTTGTAAATTTGATAGGTATGGATTCTAGGACAAAAGGTATATTAAGATCGTTATGTAAGGTAACATATGTGGTCATTAAAGGAGCTTTTCCGGGTTGTCGACACCCAATGTACTTTTGTCGTACGATATTGGTAATCCTGCCTTTACAGCTGTCGTTTAGAATTTTAGGTTTTATTATTGTATACTCTTATATGTTCTTTTAACCTTTGATTTACCGATCGTCCAGGTTTTTCTGTGTATTTAGCTTCACAGTCATTAAAAATTTATAATGAATTAATTCATCAATACTAACTGTATCGGTAGTAAATTTTAAATTATCTTAAACCGTTTCATTGTTTATATTGAATTAATTATTTGTACATTACTTGCTATATATACGCATTATTAGTCGATTTTTTTATATGTTTAAATAAATTTGTCTAACTCTAACTTCTGGCTTATATTACAAGCCGTAACGATATTATCTTTCCATACTTTTTCACGATCACGAAAGCCTGAAGTTTCTATTTACTTAATTCCATTCTTATCACGCCATATAATATACACAGATAAAACTTTTTTTTGCAACAGTATTTTTTTTCTCCCTGAGATCGACGATAGCATTGTCCGCATATGTGGGTCAGCCTATCACGCCGCAAATTGCATCCGGAATAATGAACGAAGGCCGTAGGCGCTTGAATGAATTTAATCAACATAAATTAATGGACCACTTGACTCGACCAATCTATCAAACGATGGAAAATCAAGAGCTTTCAGTCGAGTGGGTAATGAATGGAATACATAATCATTCGTACGAGATATGCTGATGAGGAAAATTTTAATTTCGTTCTATATCGGAATATTAATTTTTGAGCTTACACACGGATTAAATTCAATTTAATTTGAAAATTCCAAAATATAAACTTTAGAGTTTTGTATAATACCATCGTAATAAACATATTTCGATTCGTTCACAATAAACTGACCATAAAAATTAATGTGTACTATGAAATATTTTGAATAACTGCAAAGTGAGATAAATTATACCTAAACCAAGCAGCTGTAGATTTTTTTATTATTATCGCAAAGCTTTCGATTCAGTCTGTCATGAATTTTTCAATCAGCAGTTCATCGATCTTGTAAGTCCATAAAAAATGTACGTATAAAGAACTAATTATCAAAGTGTAACTTTAATCCTATATGAGAACTTTCGGTACTAGTTGGGCATAGTGGGTTATAGTTGGTAGCAAAAATGTTTACTCCTAAGTTTTTTTACAACTCCACATTACGTTTATACAAAAGTAACAGTTATAAATATCTTTTTATAATTATATTATTGATTAGACTTATTCAAGTCGTCACCTCTGCTTAAACATTTCCTTATCATATATTTTGAATTACTATTAATAATTCTTTCTGAAAGGGATTCGCTTCACTCATTTTATGCGGCCCTGCTCAACTAAGAGTTTGATGACATCTATGATGATTATTAATAATGCAGAAAGTAACCCTCAATCCGTTCATTTCTATTACAACTAATAGATTTGATGGTAGATAACCTACTGATTTTTGTACATATACGTAATATTCTTGTTTCATTATCAACAATTTCTTTCCGAATCTTTCTGTTCGGATTACAAACTGTTTCTTTCCAATTTCCTAGAAAATTTCTTGTTACTTGTTCCAGCCATTAATTTACACTCAGGACCAACAAACTTCCTTTCCCATAATACAAGGTGTTAAACAGGAGATCCAAAAGTTTCTCGCGCTTCTACCATGCTGCCTCACTAGTTAGTTAGCCAATAGAGACGTTAAATATTTACTTACTAACGAGAAAAGAATTACTTCCAGATAAAAAAAGTTAACCATATCTCACATAAAAATATTTTGTTTTGAAAAACAAAACAAAAACAGACTCATAGGTTAAACCTACATATACTAAAAACCTATATGAACTAAAAAGTAAAAAAAAAAATTAAATAGTTAAGATTTAGTCACCATGGAGAAATATGTTTATAGTGTATATAAAACAGCGATTTCTTATTATTTTTGTTTTCTTAAAAAGCGCTGAGTTTTATTTAAATAAAATGTTTTTGAGACCTCTGAAGTTTGACATACCGATGAAAAAATAAATCATCAAAATCAATTCATAATTGACGGAATAATCGGGTAAAAAACAAAAAAAAAAAAAAAAAAAAAAAAAAAAAAAAAAATACAGACAAATTAAGAACCTCCTCTTTTTTGAAGTCGGTTGAAAATTGCATCAAAATCTCAACAATTCAAAAATTTATGCTTTCATAAATAAAAATTACAGATTTTTCTAAAACTAAATGACATGGCCTGTCCAACCCACAAATACAAGGCCTGTCTATTACAGGTATTCCCTTAAACTCTCGAGGAAGATCCAAAAGTATCTGGATGAGAAGACATCATTTTTTTCCCCCTTCTTTTCTCGACCATATTAAATATCTAGAGGAATCTAGACTAAATAATACTGCTGTTTCATGCCTTTCATTATACTATTGGCTAGCACATCTGCTAGTTGTGGAATAAAGAAGAAAGAAACAAAATGGAAATAAATAAGTAGAAACATTGGAGACACACACTAAGCTAATCAAGTAATTTTTTACTTTATGTAAAAAAAAAAAAATTATTTACATAATATAAAAAATACCTATAACAAAAAGTGCATCTCTTGGAATTCCAAAATAAGGCACTACAACACCGTCGTCAGAACAGAATGTCTATACGCTAGTGAATGCCTATCGATGAACTATAGCCTCGAGAAGCTTGAAGTCTTGGAGAGCAGAATTCTGAGGAAGATAATGGGTGCATGAGGACGGATGAAAACTGAGAAGTAACAATGAAGTCTATCAGAATTGGGAAAGAATATCAGAGAGACTACGAATAAGAGGAGATTGACGTTTCTCGGACATTTGTACAGAATCAATAAAACAGATATTCAACTACCTCTGAAAGAAGAAGACATGTTGAAAAGAGAAGCAGACAAACGTGGACAGAAGATCAAAAAAAGCAGACCAAAGTGAACGCAAGAAAGAGTACTGGAGACAGAGGAAACAAAAGGCAATGGAAAAGAATAAGAGGAGAAAAGTTGTAGCGTGATCCTAAGTGGTCAATTAACATGTAATAATAATAATATAATATAAAATATATATGATAATAAAATAAATAGATGTTTTTCTAAAAATCCTGAACGAAATCCGTGGCAATATTAATGCCTAGTTTAACACAAAAATCCACTAAGCGATAAGAGCCTTTATTGTTTATTAAATGAAAGCTAATTGAAGGAAGTCATAAATCAGGTCTCTAGCGCTAACATAAAATGGAAAACTTATTCCGAAGGCTGGAAAACAGGAAAGCAATATTGTAAGGGGTTGGCCTTACCATCTATCAACCCTTAAACAAACCCCTACATTTTCCTCGCCACCCTCCCACGGTTATTCCCGATTGAGTAGAAAGATTTAGTCTGTGCAATATATGTCAAGGGACCAGCGGTGGTATTCCGCGTAAAAAGTAAAACAATCCCACGAGAGAACAGTCTGAACCCAGGGCCCAGACAAGTAGTGCTTTATTCAGCATTGAAATATGTCTCTATTTAAATATTTCTGATAATCTAGCAGAAATCGAATACACATTTTAAATAGATAAAAACATTGCAATCTAAAATTATCCTAACTTTTTTGTTTGAGGAATTTATTTAAAAATTAAAATTAAAATTACAGTGGAAACACGTTATTTCGTCACTCCATAATTCGTCTTATTTTGTAATCCGTCAGGTTTTATTTTTATTTATTTTTTTATTAATTTAAATTGGCAACTATAAATAACAAAATTAAGTACGTATGTAATTCATTGTTTCCCCTTGCAACTTAGTTAATCTTTAAACCACCTCATTTGGTTTGTCACTAAAAAATACGACTATATTTAAACATTTCGTAAATCATTTCATAGAAAAAAACAAACAGAGCAAGCCCGGAGTCAATTGCTCCATTGATTGTAGTAAGAGATGAAAGGAAGTATGAGTGCAGTTGACGAATTCCCGGTTAATCAGTTAATACTGGAAACCTCTTCCTACAAAAACATTAGCATCTGGCGCAGCAACTTCTGCTCCAAGTTATAAAATGAGAAAAGATAAACAAGAGGTAAGCAGCTGGTTAAACATGGATAGTATGGATGCAGGATATGAAATTTTAAATGACAATGGAATTATAGAACAAGTGCTGAGTGCTAAAAATGAAGCCAGTGATGAAAAAGATTATGACGATGTTTCTAATTCTTCCACTATTCCATGCAAAGAAGTAGAGGAAATGTTATCTAAGTGCATTGAGTGGTTTCGAGGAGCAATGTGAATCAGATATTCCACACCTGATGGGATGCGGCAAGTGTTTAGCTTTTTTTGTCATTTTCACTCAAGTCCAAAGTGTATAATGTTCAGCTGTTCGTTTTTACATTCAATAAATTGCAAAAAAAAAAAAATACAATTATATAGTTTAAAATTCTTTTTTGTTACTTTACCAGCAAAATTCTGTAATTCGTCATTTCCGTTATTTCGTCACACCCTCTCACCCACTCATCACGACTTATCGAGTTTCTATTGTATACCAGGCCAAAAAACAAGAAACTGCTCTTCGTTTCGATTACTCCAGCATTTATTACACATGCGTTCAAAGCTTCCAAAAAATTAAAGACTTATTTACATGGCAATAATTAGACTCATATGGATATACCGAGTTAAGTTTTGGGGCACCACAAACCTTCTTACACTTCTCATTATTATGTCACAAACAATCTTAAAGATCTTAATGTTTCACATGTTACTGATTTGGCACAAATACATATACATATACAACAGGGTGAGTCCCCGATGTTCTCAACTAGATGACTTAGTGTTGTTTATCTCCAGCTGATGCATTACAGCCCACAATAAATCTCACAGGAGCCAAAACACTCAACAGATAACGTGCAGAGATAGCGGTGCTATTACAACAGTAACAGTCGTTCACGAACGATTGTTCTTATCTGAAATCTACCTACCGGGAGGGGAGAAGAGACATTAATCAGGTTCGGTTTATATTGAAGTGATAAGTGGGAAGATAACATAAAACAGTCTAGTTATATCTGATGGCAGCGGGGTTTGTCAATTGAAGATCGGAAGATAGCAACTTTTGGCTTTATGTCATTGAAGAGGTATTTAAAACGAACCAACGGAAAAACCATTTTCTGGTTTGATTCCGAGGCAAATATGTTTTAGGCTCTGCGTTTAGAAGATTCAGAAGTAACTTGAATTTACTGTTAAAACATAGATATCCTATTAAATTAAAGAAAATGTTGTTAAATTTGATTAATAGTCTTATTCCTAACAGATGCCCCTTCTCAAATTATTGTAGGCTCCGTGCCTGTTATACTTTTTAAGACAAACTGACTGAATCAACATAGGACTGAAAGTGACTTACAAAGTCAATGAAACACTGCAATTATATCAAGAAACAGAAATCCAACATACGCTTCACAGACTCCACAACATTACTAATTCTAATTGCACGACTGATATAATCTCTGGAAAATCCGTGAAAATTATGACAAATCACAACTTATATTCTTCAACATGAAACGTCCTCCTGTTTACCTTGACAATACACTGTTTCCACAGACAGACAATATACACTACCTTGGTACAAATTTTGACAGGAGAATTAAATTAGGTCAACACATCAAACAAAAAAAAAAAATTCTCAACTAAATGAATCAATTAAGACTTCAATACTAACTTTTCACAAAATATTCAAGATACAAAATCAGCACTTACACTAACGTACTAAAACCTCTTTGAACTTTCGCATCACAGATATATGGATCAGCTAAAAAGGTAAATATTGACAACGTCCAATTTTTTCAGGCAAGAACATTCAAAGCTATCCCGGAAGCACCCTAGAACGTAAGCAACTAACTAACTCTAATAAATAACCTACACATGTTAACTGTTAGCAAACAAATACGGAGACTGTTTACAAAGTAATTCACGAAATATTTCATGAGCATCCCAACACACTCATAAACGATATGGCAACAACACACTTTCCAGAAAACACCTACAGAGGGCTAAAAAGGAGTTGGATATAGGATCTCCTGAGCTAAGTTAAAAAAAAAAAAATCAAGTTAAGAGGAGCTGTCATAGGGTACTGCTCACTCTCATGCGTTTCAGGCCAAGTTTTTAGTTTTTACCGGCCAGTTTTAGTTTACCGACAAATTCACAGTATTGTTACTAACAGGTATACATTGAAAGTAAAAACAAAATAAAATAAAAAAAGTTTAATATTAATTCGTGGATTCAAATTGATACGTAATGAATTAGATGGTAACCACTGGTGCGAATTTTGATACGATTTAGAAAAATATGGGAGGCGCGGTATTTCAATGGGTAAGGCGTTCGACTACTATGCTCCCGTGCCCGAGTTCGAGTCCAACTTAAGATAGAAAGTTTATTTTCTATCATTTCGGCCACGGATCGAATTCGTGGTCGGAATACCCTCCTGGGAGACCCAGCCTCTTAAAAAGTGGGTACCCTTAATTGGGGGAAAATACCTGGCAGTTGAGCATGAATTCTGGCCAAATCACCTCTTTTCACAACCGTTGGCTTAGAAACAGTACATCCTACCTAAGTAGTGAACCCAAGACCCTTCATGGGGGTAAGTGGTACAGGTTTTATTTATTTATTATTTTTTTATTTATTTATTGTTTTGTTTTTTTTAAAGAAAAATATAGTTAATTTATATTTTATAACCAACCAGCAAAATAGATTTCAATATGTAGTTTTGTAATTGTTTTTATTATTATAAGCTTTTATTGCAGTGAGTGTTAGTCTACCCTGCCAGAGTTGGACATAATTAAATCATAATTAAATATTTCAGTGGATTTTTCAATAAACTAAATCATTAAAAAGGAACTGAAATATTTAATCGCGAGTAAATTAGGTGATTGAATTCAGGAAATTAGTTGTCAAATAATTAATCATAATTAAATTTTGCCCAACTCTGTACCCTACCAACAGTTACTCCTGCCAGGAAGAGGCTATCTACTGGCAGCCACCCATTCTAAACACCCGCGGTGAAGTAGGGACCTATTTCAACGAGCTCATCGTTGAAAGGCACCAAGCCACTCCAAGGCGGATTAAAACCGACACCTTCCTGAATCCTCAGTTTCAGAGGCCGAGACTCTAACCACTGCACTAATGCAAGGCCGGAATAAAATAGTTATATACTTAAAAATAGATTTAGATTATCATTAATCAAAAATAACTTATTAACTTGAACCCATTATTAGATTTTCATGTCTAAATTGTCAAATATCCAATACTTTTTTATTTTGGTAATTGTTAATGTTATAGCATAACTAATATTTTTATAATAATACCTTTAAAATTCAGAAATATAGTAGGGAGTAATCAAACAGCACTTTATAACTATCATACTATTTTTAAAAAATAAATAAAAATGAACAATAAAGAATCGTACAGTCATATACAATTACATATATTAAAAATTATCACCTTTTTGTCCTGACGTTAGCTTAGGAAAATACGCATTGACACATACCTGAAACAAATATTAAAAATAAATAAATATTGAAAATTTAATAATCCAATAAAATAACAAATCATATAAAATTATTATTTTCATCAAACGAGCTATTTAACTATTGCATTTTGGGGGCACCTGTGGTGTAGTGGTTAGCATAGCAACCTACTAAACCCAAGATTGCGGGTTCGCAGCCCGGAAGATGACCTTAGGATTTTGTAAAGGGAGTAAAAAATCCTTAGCTATGCCGTCCTTCGGAAGGGACGTAAAATGGGGGTCCCGAACCTGTGCGATGTCAGGTACTCATTAAAGGTCCCTATCCTAATTATACCTGGATAGGCAAAATTTATGACTCCCACCGTAGCATCATCCGTATAGCCGTAGCAGCATAAATTGACGTTAAACGAAATAAACAAATAAACTATTGCATTTCAGGTATTAACAACATATATAATAATATATGTGTTAGCATCGTTGGTACAGAAAAGTGTTTCTAGATTTTTTAATAGAATTTTCAATATATAAGGGTGGACCAAAATTACAAAGAGATTTCAATAGTTAATAACTACTTTATTTTTAATTTAAATTTTACATTACAATAAAATTATATACGACAGAACATGACAAAAAATGACATCAGGTATGAAAAATTATTCCTTTAAATGTACTTTACTGCGGACTTGAACTGTGGGGTACAGCAAAACAATCCAATATTAAACGCATTCAAACCTTCCAATCCAAAGTCCTCCGAACAACTGTCAATGCACCTTATTGTGTTACTAACGAAACCCTACACGATGACCGAAAAATACCTTTTGTCCTTGATCTCATTCCTTCTATATTCTCGAAATTTCATCAAAATCTATCCAATCATCCCAATCCTCTAGCCCAATCTCTATCCAGTCTTAAACATCCATATAACCCTCCCAGAAGGTTGAAACGGCAATGGCCCCGAGACCTTTTGTAATATAATGTTATGATAGAGTCCTGGTACTGACCAGTTTCTCCACTCATGCCCTGAGCATATGTAGCTATAGCGCTCCCACTCAGCCTCCACTGGATATTACTAGTGACGCAGCTAAGAGAGCAGCGCTGGGATCTCTACGGGTCTCCCAATAAGTGGGGGAATAGGCTCGATTCGAGGTTCCACAGGCTGAGTGTGTCTGCTTTGTACATATAGTAAGAATGTATATTATTCTTTTTATTTTTTTTTTATTTATTAATTTTTTTTTTAATTTTTATTTCTTGATTTTTATTATTACATTTTATTCTTGATAATTGAATTACTGGTTTTAGAATACATCTTTAGCACTGTCACCTATTGCCCTTAATTGAGGCAGATTGTACATATATTTCTACAATAAAAAAAAAAATTAAAAAAATGTTCTTTATCTTCTGCCTCACACAAATGAACCCTTTCAAATATTTCTCTACGAGAACTCTCACCATATCTTGTCCTAAAGCTCTTATTTCGATTTGAATATTTGTTTTTAAATGTTGGAGAGTTATAGCTTATGTAAGAGATGTAATTATAATCATAGTATAAATTTGTTCACAGATTTTTTTGGTAATAATTATAAATTAATGCAATATTTGCATTAAAAGAATAAATGATTTATTATATAAACATCTTCCTGATCTTCGACCAACCCTGTGTTAATGATTTACATCATACTTCTGTATGAGAGCAAACAGGCATTTCTCAGAGACCGACAGCAGTCTGTTAGACAAGGATTAAAAGAACATGGAATATCTCTTGTCGGGTGGGCCATTTCTTCCAGCCGTTAGAATACCCTTCGTACGTGACGTTTGACTTTAAAATTTAAGTTCAACCAAAATATGATTGGAAAAATTAAAGATTTGCAGCTTAATAAATGGCTAAAATCGCCTAATATCAATATTTTAAAAACCCATGATTTTATTCTTAATCATTTTATATCATTTATAGTAAAAGCAAATAGAAAAAAAGAAATATTTTCCACCAAGATGCATTTTACTTAGGCCTTTGCCGACGATAAGCAAGAAGTGCGGTGCAACATCATCCATCACTCGCTATAAAGACAAAACTCCCAGGCAGGAGACATAAATCAACGTAATGGACTAGACCCAGATATTCTTTGCCGTCATAGATACTAGAGTCGATTAAGGGTTCTGTCATGTCTGCTCTAGTTTCATATAGCATAGCAAAAATAAAATAAAGAAAAACAATAATACAAATCTCTGAATCATGGAGTTTACAACGAACAATTTAGAAAATAATAATTATAACGAAGCAACAAGAACCCAAGGATTCTATTCCGATACACAGACAGTATGAACAAATTATTCGCGGTTCATTCGCTCAAAAGATATAAATCCGGGGTCTTAACTATTTCTTATAAGCTAAATAAACTGATATATTCTAAATATAACCTATTACAGTATTTTAGTACTTCATATTATTATTGTGTTATGCACTTATAAATTATTATTAATATTATGTTATTCCGTTTCATTCCATTCTATTCTCTAACCAAATTATAGAAAATAAACAAAAGAAATACTTTTGGTCCTTCGGGCCGGATTTGAACAGTGATTTTAGAACCTTTCATTAAATGACCATATCATTTACATCTCAAGTTATACCTTTATTACTACCAAAACCAACAACGATAATCACATTTCTTTTTCAAATTTACAAATCCATTTAATGCATGCAAAGATCAATAAAAAAAAACCCATTTCAAACTGTACAAATAGTAATTCGATTTCCGCGTTTTTAGGTTGTAGTTATAATACAATAACAATTAAAATTTTCATCTTCAATGTTACTGTTCAAACAACGCCTTACTGTTTCTCCAAGAAAACCTTAGATAATGACGTTAATACACCTTTTGTGCTAGGTTACATTTTAGTCATAATTTTAAAAATTTAATTAAAAATTTTCTCACCATCCATATCGACTAACACAATCGCTATCTAGTTCCACACTCCCTTATAATTATATTAGGTTAAAAAGGCACTGGCCTCGAGATCTATTATAAATTTCAACATGGAGTCTTGTCAGTTGCATATTTCTCCACTCATGAACTGTGTGAGTGTAATGGTCTTACTCAGCCTTCTCTGTTTTCTTTATATTTTTTTACCACTGAGATAGTAGTGATGGAATCTCTTTGGACCTGGCTTAGGGAGTGTCAAGAATGAGTGTATATTTTAAAAAACTAGAATTGTATTTTTAACTTTTTTTCTAACCCTATTTTTGTTTTTACCTTTGGTCATTGTTCTAATATATTTTTTTATATATTTTGTTTACACCTTATACATTGCATAGTTTGAGTTTCTTTCTTTCTTTTTTTTTTTTTATTTTACCTTAATTATTGTATTATCAGGTTCTTTATTCATTATTATTTTTTTCTCTTCTTCTCGTTTATTTATTTTTGTACATATTGTGTGAACAGATCCAAAAAGCCATCCATACTACATATTGCCCTCTTTAAGGAAGATTGTAATACTTTCTCAAAAAAAAAAAAAAAAGAATTAAAAATAAAAATTATAGTTTGTTTACCTGTTTCTTTCAGATATTATAAACAATATTGCATATTCAGAACAAATAAGCAAAATTCAATACTTCATCTTCAGTACTTTTATTTTATAAAAGGACCTTTGTAATCAAACCAAACTTTGCAACTAATACAACAAATTCAGTCATTAAAAAAGTCGTATTTTATAATATTGTTCCTTTTTTGAACTTAATATTTTAATTTTCCATTCAAGCATCTACCCTATAGGGTCATTAGCAACAACAAATATATGTGTTTTTTTAACATTCAGTAATTCAAACATTATTGGTATTAAAAGTAAGCATAATTATACAAAGTTATAAACATTGGATATTTTCAAAAATCTTTCCTTACATCCTTGTATTCCTCGCAGTCCATTAAGATGTGCTCCACGGTCATGGGTACATTGCAGATCCTGCAGGTCGGTGGATAGAGTCCCTTTAGAAGATACGTGTGCGTTATGGCTGTGTGTCCCATTCGTATCCTTGCCAAGACAGCTTCTTCGCGGCGATTTCTCCTTTCTGATGTTCTCCATACGTCAGGACTACTTTTAATTTTGCCTAATTTTTCAGCTGTTTTGTTCCACTCTGTAATCCATGATTCATATTCTTTTTTTTTATATGAATACGCCTATCCGATGCAGTCGTTTTATTGATGTATATGACGTCTGAATTGGGTTTCAATCTTGCAGCATTTGCAGCTTGGTCTGCTTCTTCGTTTCTTCCGATGCCCAGATGAGAAGGAACCCAAAGAAGTCTTACCACTTTGCCTGAACGTAGACATTCCTTCTCAAGAAGTTGGATTTTCATCACCAAAACGTCTTTTGAGTTTCTGTTTTCCAGTGATTTCAGTGAGCTTAATGAATCGGATACAATCAGATGATATTTGCATTGACTATTCATTATGAATGTCAACAATTTCCAGATTGAATAGAGCTCACCGGTGTATGCACTATTCGATTCTGGTAGAAGAAATTTGTAACAAACAGAGCCCATAATAATGGCACATCCAACTTCAGAGCTGGATTTTGAAGCATCGGTAAACCAAAAACAGTAGTTGAAGTACACTTCTTTTCGTTCATTAAACATTTTTTGGTAAATGTGATGAGGAGTCGTGGGTTTTGAAAAAAATGATAGACTGTAATCAATCGTACTTTCTGTTTGTATCCAGTTAGGTATTGGATTGCCTGGGAATTTAAAATATTTAGGGAAAGATAATTGTAAATCATTTGCCCATATTTTGCATCTACAATGGAAACATTTGCAGGATCGTCTATGCTCTTCATTCAAAATCGTATGTGTTGTAGGATCGTAAGCGAGGAGGTGTTTTTTTTTGACATAATTTGGCCGAAGTATGCTAAACTCAAATATTTTCTCCTTAATTCTAAAGATGGCTCACCACTCTCTATGTACAAACTTTGGGCAGGTGTGGTTCTGAATGCACCAATACAAAGACGAAGTCCCTGATTATGAATAGTATCTAGTGATTTCAGTGTTGAAACACTAGCAGAACTGTAGGCAACAGCTCCATAATCAATGATAGGCCTGATCAGAGTACGGTACATCATTAATAAAGTTCGTCGATCTGATCCCCACTGAGTGCTGGACAGAACTTTTAATAAATTTAGCCCTTTCTGGCATTTTGCTTTTATTTGACGAATATGTTCAGACCATGTTAGCTTTTTATCGAAGTAGATTCCTAGGAATTTGAAAACTTCTTCAAACATAATAGGTTGTTGAAACAAACTTAATGACGGGTGCGTTTGGCATTTTCTCCTTTTACAAAAATGGATGGCCACCGTTTTGGAACTTGAAAAGTTGAAACCAGTATTTTTAGACCATGATTCGAGATTCCCTAGAGTTGTTCTTAATTTCCACTCGATATATTCTATTGACTTGCTTCTTATATAAATAGCAAAGTCGTCAGCAAACAAAGAACAATTTACTTCTGCAGGCGTTGTATTTACAATGCTATTTATGGCTATTAAAAATAATGTTACGCTTAGCGGAGATCCTTGGGGCGTTCCATTTTCCTGATGGAATGATTGAGAAAGGTTAGATCCAACCTTAACTTGAAACGACCTATCTTTAAGAAAATTGTTAATAAATGTCAATAGCTGCCCTGAGAGACCGAGTTTGGATAGTGTACTGACAACATTATAGCGCCACATCATGTCATATGCTTTTGTGATATCTATGAAGACAGCTACCAGGTGTTCTTTGTTTGAAAAAGCCCTTTGAATTTCGTTTTCAAGCTTCGTGATTGGTCGATAGCAGAGCGGTGTTTTCTGAATCCACACTGGGAAGTTGAAATGAATTTTTTTGAGTCCAAGAAATAAATTAGTCTATTATTAACCATCTTTTCGAGAAGTTTAGAAACACAAGAAAGTAGTGAAATAGGCCTATAGTTATCGATGTTTATATCTTTGTAGTTTTCCTGATTAGAATAACGATGGCCTTCCTCCAGGCTTCGGAAACATCCCTGTCGTCCAGATTTCATTATAAATTGAAAGGAGAAATGAATGTGCAATTGACGGTAGTTTCTTCAAAAAATATATGGGATCTGATCGGGGCCTGCAGTAGATTTATCTTTGCATGTGTTTAGATAAAATCATTTCAGCTAGAGTAAATGGCTGATTAAAAATTTCTGAGCCATGTGTATGAAATTCAATCGAGCTTTTTTCTTGTTCACATTTATGCTGCAGAAAATCGATGTTATAATTATCAGTTTTCGACATAGTAGAAAAGTGATTTCCAAAATGCTCAACTATTTTACCAGGGTCAGTTATGATTTGATTATCTACTGAAACCGAAGAAACAAAGTCAAGTTTTTTGGATCCTTGGATGGCATTAACTTTTTTCCATACTTCTGTTATGGTAGTATTATTGTTGATAGAATTGACGTAAGTCATCCATGAATTTTTTTTGCTGGCCCTCAATATCTGTTAGCAATTGATCTCATTTTTTAAATTCAATTAAATCTTCCAGCGATCTTGTTTTTTGTATCGGTTCAGTGTTTTTTTTTTTTATTCATAATTGCGATCCGGCAGTCTTCATTCCACCAAGGAACTAGACGTCTGTCATTATAAATTACTTTGTGTGGAATATTCATTTTTGCTGACTCTATGACACTTTGGTTAAAGAAAGTAATTTTGTTCTCCAGATTGACATATGATTCTTTTTTTCATTACCATTTCTGATTCTATCAACAATGAAAACTTTTCCCCAATTCGCTCTTTTAATTGACCATCTCGGAACTCTATGTAATGTAGCATTTGAAATATCATAAAATTTAACAGTCACAGGAAAATGATCACTTCCATACAAGGTGTCCTTTACGCTCCACTGAACTTTATGTAAAAGTTTAACGTCTATGAATGATAAGTCGATTGCGGAAAAGGATCCATTGGCACAAAAATGAGTCATTAAGTAGAATTAAAAAACTATTGAGATCTAAAAATTTCTCTATTTCTCTTCCTCTATTCTTGTAGTCTGATAAAGTTGAACCCCACAATTTATTGTGACCATTCATATCTCCGACCATGATTAGAGGTCTTGGGAGTTGGTCAACTAAAGTTTTGGAGATCATTGGCAGTGAAGTCTCGGTTTGGAGGTATATAGATATTGCAGACTGTGATAGGTTCAGGTTTGTATAATTTTATAGCAACAACTTCTAAGGATGAGTCAATATTAATCCGTTCAGAATATACTTCTTTTTTTACCATAATCGCTACTCCTCCCCAGGCAGATCTGCAATCATTTCTGTCTTTTCGGTAGATGTTAAATTTTTTTAAATTAACAGCTTGTGATTTTAAAAAATGTGTCTCTTGTAAACAGCAGCATATGGGATTTTTTTCAGCTAAAAGTAATTTGAAGTGCTCGTAATGTTTGTAAAATCCGTTACAATTCCACTGTAATATGATTGGGTTTTTTGTTGTAGTCATTTTATTAAAGTAATGAAAAGTTGTTAGTCAGTTCCTAGTTGTCGGTGCTGTCGTCTGTATTTAATGTATTTTCTGTAGAGTCCCACTTTCTTTTTAATATCTTGAATATCCTTAATTTGGATCGTCTGTCAGTTGTGTGTTTCTTTGCTTCGGCAAGCATGTCTTTTAAGCCCTCTTTGTTGTTCGTGAACTCGTGAACTAGTTCGCTGAAGTTTTTAGTTTCAGACGACATTTGAATGAATTTCACCATTTCATCAAAAGAAATGGGATATTTATGTAAATTATCTTCTATTAACTGTCTAGCATTTTCGAAGTTGGTTTCAGTATTGATATTGGTCTTTTTCAGTTTTTTTGACTTATTCCGAGAAGGTTGAGGTGCTGGTATTGGTGGGAAATCTTGTAAATTAATGGTATTTTCAAACTCATCCGGAGAATCTAGAGATAAACTTAATTCTATATTGGATATTTTGAGAATATTCTTTTTGTTTTATGCCTGGTAATGTATGTAAAATGATAGCATTTTCTCGTTTTGAAAAACGGTCTGAAGCGGTGGCTTTAGCATATGTGGTTTCAGTTGCGTTGAGGTTAGACTGGGTTTTCGAGTAAGTACTGCTTTGGATTAGTTCCATTTCTTTCTGTTTTTGATTAAAACATTCTGAGACATTTTTGAGGTATTAATATTGTCTTTTAAAATAAAGTGTAAATCCATAAAGTGTCTAACTATTGCGACACAGAAAATCCATTAGTCTTTTAAATATGTAGATCCCATAAAGTGTCTAATATAACGCTTCATGCTGTAGGTTAAGGCCCAATTTATGGGCTATGCCACTTCCATTCTGCATATTTGATATGTTTACGCCTTTCTATGAACTACGCATCAAATGTTTATTCTTCAAATCTTTTAAGAGTTTGCACCGTCAGAGTTATTTATTAGATAATCTATGTAGAATTAATGAAACTTATTGAATGAAACACAGTACGAATAAACCAGAAATTTCCGATAGTACAATGAGATAATTATTTAAATTAATCCAGGGAAAGATAGTGTAAAAATGTCCTGATAATTGCATTATAACAAATGATAATAACAAATTGATTAAAATTCAAAATAAATGTGTTCTTAACTTCACATTCAAAAAAAAAAAATTTCACTAGAGATTAATAAAAAAATTTCTAAAAACTATCATCACAAGGAATCGTTTTAGATTTCAATTTTTAGAAATATTTTAAAAATGGAATTAAATGGTAAAAAATAAAAAAAATATAAATATATATATGGCAATAACTTGTAATGCAACCACTCATCGGTAGCACTTTAATACAATGTCTATAGTAGGTCTCAAGACTATCTTCTATTCAGACGCCTTGGCGAGTTATTGGGAATAGAATGGGAGGCAAGTTCAGAGACGACTGCATTTGAATGGTTATGGAGTTTGCTATGAAAGGATAGGTATCTGGTTTACCATAACAGTAACATGGAACATTAAGATCTTTACGGATAACTTTATTTTTAGCAAAGTAAGAAGCGTGGAGGATCGTTTGAAGGATTTAGGATTGTAAGGACTGAACAAGAAAAATTGGAAGGTTTAGTTAAGCACCAGAGCTCAACTCCGTATTTCGAAAAAGGGCTAATTACTGTCGTGTAAATTCGTCTTTTGTAATCAATCAGAGGGTTTGAACGTTTTTTTAGTAAAGGATGTAGATGTTGTTTCTTAAGATTGATGAATTTATCACCACTTGTATTGGGATTATTTTATTCGAATACTAGTTTCTAATGCTGAACTTTCTTCTTCAGTTCTAAAACATACAAAATTTTCAACACATCAGCACTAGCAGGATTATATATACTAAAGTATTCAAAACAGATATCTGAAATATATCCATCATGGAAAGGGGAATGGGCAGATAGGTTAAATTTTTGGAATTTAATATGGGATTTCCCTCATGACTCATTGGATTTTCCGTTCCTATTGGAAACAAATTTAAAACGAGGCTATTGGAAATGTTCATCTAGTCATCTATCCTGATTGTATTGATGCTCCTATCATCATCATGCCATCATGCGTACCCCAAGTGATGTTTCTTGTCGATTTAGTCTACAAGTCGAGTGGATTCAAACTAAGACATTGGTCCAGTTGGAGTCCTAGGTAGTGGATCTGTTCATTAATGGGTTATTGTTAAATGATACTGTGGGACAAGTAGTGGTAGGTTTACAACGAAGTGTAAGTGATATTTGATGTGATTTGCTTAGATTTATTTTGAATCTCCTATTTCAACGTCATTCTTGAAAATTTATAAAATGACATTGGAGTTTTTAGGAGGCAATGAAGGATCATTACTCACTGATAAGACACATTTGTCATCAGCGTTAGTGATGAGTCGGGATATGAAGTCAATCTAAATGCAATTTTTTATTTTAACCATTCACGGCTAAAAATAAATATAAGGAATTAATAAATATCAGCAATGTTATGAGGTATATAATTTTAAAAAATAACCGTAAGAGATATGGCCTGAAACAGTAAATGCAATCGGAAGACGTAGAGCTTTGATCGAACTGAGATCAATTATTCAATGGAACAAGAATGTATCGTTCCGAAAATAAAAGGTTATTTTTGGAAAGAATACAGCCCTCTCCTCCTCTCCCTTTGGGAATAAATTGTGAATAAATAAACCAAGTTAACTCTTGTTCCATAATTGGAACTAAACTGGGTAGTGAGTGGGTTTTCAATCGAATCTTTACTGGCCTCGGAAAACTATAAATAAAAAAAACAAAAGGATTATTGCATCGAAAGAAAATTTACATAAATGCTCTATGAATATTTATTTAGTAAAGTATGATTTCAAAACTTCTATGTTTATTTATATTCACATTTATAGATTCAATACCACTTTTTTTTACAAATCGTTGTGTTGATCGATACTACTTTTGAAACAAATCGTTGTGTTGGTCTCCAAATTTTATGGACTGCAAGCTGGATTAATAAAATTAAATCCAGAATATAGTGATTGGATAAAATAAAAGTTATGAGCAATGGAATTGTTACCGATTGTTAAACGAAAAGCATTTAGCTCATGTTTTAGTTTTATTTTTACAACAAATTTAAGAGTATCAAGAATTTTTATTAAGGATTACTTATGCACATTGTTTTTACAACTCATTTGATTTTCTTAATTAATTTTCTAGAAGATGCCTTTATATACAAAAACCATTTAAATTTTATTTCTCTGGCCACTAGTTAACTCGATATAAACGATAATATCGTTAATTTCGACTTTTATTTTCTTTACATTTTCAGAAATAATAATGATATAAGAGACTATAGTAAATATTTGTTCAAATTATATCTAAGAAAGTCATATAAAATCAGTTAATGTTATATAATAACTATCTTCATAAAAATGAGTTTCTCGAAAAAAAAAGTATTTAAGAAATAAAGTATTAAGCAAGAAATAGGATTTATTATTATCTACAATATACAATGTGTAAGGTTATAAAAGTTCAGACAGTGTAAGATTATGACAGTTATTCTTATCACTAGGGAGAAGAACCGATTAATAATAAATACACAATGTATCATTAAACTATTTTCAATGGTATCGATCAGTTCATAATAATCAACTTTGAACTATCGATTCTCGAATCGAAACAGAAAGATTTTGAAGAAGATGTGATATCATTTTTTCTAATATGCGGAGTACCACAAGGTGGCTCATTATTTCCCGTACTCTTTTTCTGTTTATAGTTCAAAAATTGTTCGAATGAGCAGCAGTAACACTACCGTGACAGTTTTTACGACAATATCGCGATCAGAAAAGGTGTGCCTGAAAATAGCAGAGGAGCTCACACGACTAAATATTATTAACACAGATAAAACGAATTGCATTGTATTTTCTTTCCAAAAATGCAGGAAAAAAATTAATATTTTTTAGAATAAACTATCGAAAATCATAGTTTATCTCAGTGTGAGTGTTAAATTTGACATACTGCTTAAGTTCTCGGCCTACTTATTTGCAAAAATAGAAAAAAAAATAAATAAACACCGTGCAGGCTAAACCGTTTATTAACTGCTTCAATTGTGTGCTAACGTTTAAAAATTAATAATATGTAAATTTGTAATCTGTTCGACTCAGTGTTATAAGGAACCATTGTTTTCAAACATTGGGACAACAAATCCAACAAAATAAACAAATCCAATAATTTCGAAATTTAACACTGAGAAAAATCATTACAAGTACCACAAATCAACGAGTTAAAATATATAAGATATATGTGGAGTTACAATTTAAAAAAATAAAGGACATAATTTTTTTTCGAATAATATGCATCGACCTCTCTTAAAATTATATCTTTCTCCTTATGAGCACCAAATTTGGCAGACTTTTTATTAAATGTGAAATTATAGATTTAAGTTATTTTAGCGTGTAAGACGTATACAAAACGGTAACCTAATTCCCTAATTATTAATTCAACTTTAAAAATTGAAAAACAAAATTATGATAAATAAAATATAACTTCTTAAAATGCCGAGAAGGAGTCAGAAGAGAATGGAAAACCTTATATTAGAATAACATAAAAACAAACAGGGGACTGTGAAAAAATAAATAATAACAAAATAAAAAATCTGTAGTTCCTAAATACCGAAGGGTACACTATTACATCCGACTAAATACTGAATGTGAATTCTAGAAATTGACTGCATTTCCCAAGTCAAAGGGGCTTATGTAACCTTACCCACCGTCAAACTACAACTAAATATTGCTGACTAAAGGCAAAACCTCACAAGTTAGAGGAAGCCGTACACCTACTGCTTATTGAAACGTAGCAAACTTTTCAAGCAGCTTCTATATTTTCAGCAGGGAGAATTCATTTTACATGTAACGTACAGACAGGAGAAAAAATATACATAAATCGTAATTCACAATATTTTTTCTAGATGAAAGATTACATTACTGGTAAAATATATTAAAACAGTTAACTAATCTTTTTTCTATGAAATGTTTAAAGACTGGGATTAAATACGAGACATATTGAAGAAATATTTGTTGTTTTACTACTATGTTTTAATGTATTGTTGTTATACAAATCTCAAAAGCCTTGCTTTCTACGGACGTGCTAGTAAACCATTTTTTTTTTCTTTTGTTACATTTATTTCTGACATTTTTTAACGTGTCTAAAAACAATAACTTGAAAAGTTTCTTCAATAAAATTTTAGGTGATTTCTACACATTTCATGTTCACGTGTTACCTATTTACATTTAAACGAATAACATGTATTAACTCTCAATACGTACATTTGCTGTGTTATAATAAAAAATCATTAAACATTTTTATTACTAGTCACCCAAGTCAATGATTGTATGTAGACTCTGATCTAACAGAATACACAAATGGATTTCTTATTTATAAAGAAGGGAAACGATTTAGCCAGATATTTTTTTCTATTGACAACTACCATCTAATTCAAAAACTCAAATATTTCATAGTTTAAAAAATTATAAAATTTTAGTATAATTTATTATATTATATTTATTCATAGAAATTTCATTTAAAATGAATAAATCCAGTAAATGTGAGAGATATTATATGTAATGACATGTAAATAAATTGTTCATTGGAAGCACTTAAATTAAAACTCTCACTACAAAGCTTGGATTATTAGGAATTGATAACAAGAAAACAATATTATAATTATTACTTTTACATTATTTTTATTCTCCAGAATCTTCTATTTGACAATAAAATAGAAAACTATACTCTAAATTAAGAAACAATTATTGTAATAAATTATATGCTCCGCATATCAATGAAAGATGTTGAGAAAACTAAAATTTTAATAGCAAATAGGATAAATATCTTTGCTTATATTTATTTTTTAAAATTCTATTTATTGTACTATTCAACATTACAACTAGTAAATGTAAACCCATACAAATATTGCAATTACAGCTAATTTAACAATGTAAATAGTTTTTTTTTTTAATTTAAAAAAATTAATCTTAGACATAGTAATTGTTCACAAATTCAAACTTTACAAAAAAAAAAATATTCAAAATTAAGATATTTTATATTTAACAGTCAGCGAGAATATTAAAAGTAACATTTCTTCCTTGCCTTTAATTTATAACGCTTGTAAAAAAAAAAATCAATTTCATCTTTCAATTTAGACTGAATACAACTAGAAAATGTGATGAATACATAAAGTATAACCAACAGCAAATAAGGTAAAACGAAATCAAAGTAACATAAAATTTGGATTTGGAGAAAATTTAATCATAACATAATATTTGACACTAATTTCCTGGAATCAATTACCTAATTTAATTATGGTTATAAATTAATTATGTTTTAATTGAAAATTAATGATAGATGACATTGACTTCAAACACCGTTTGAAATTTTTTAATTAGAAACTAAAACAAGTTCAAGATCAGTTCATTGCCTGATTATAAATAGCTGAATCCAGGTTTTTACATAAAATAAAATACTAGGACTTACGCAGAACTGTAATTTTAAACAAAATCTCAGATTAATTCAACAAATAATTAATTCTTTTTATCGTCTGCTCAAAAATCATAACAGCCCTAAAGCACAACAAAGAAAAAGGTAGAAGTAAATGAAAGAAATATATATAAAACAAAAGTTTAAGGCTAAAATAATAATGAAAAAGCTAAATATATAATTCTTTCATCTGTTTATATTTGTTATTTTTAAAATATTTTCTTGAGTTTAATTTTTATCTTATCATACAAAACATTAAAAGTATTGCATTTCATAATCTAAAAATATATTTTCCGTGTCACAAATGCAATAATGTTGAGATAATTAAACGCATAGTGTCATGTTTACGTCAACTCTGAATTAATAGGAAATTATCACGCTATTGTTTAACATGATTAGAGGACACAATTTTTTTCTATTAAAAATTTATCATTGTAATGCTTTTGATATTATTTATTTCTGCTTGCTTTTTTTTTTTTTTTTTGGGTACTTATTTTTTTTTATCCAAAAAAAACAAAACACAAGGCGAATGATGTATTATATTATTCTTCTATTGATTACTACCTATCATTGAGAGAAATATTACAATTATTCAACAAATTTATTTTTGAAATCTATTTACATGAATTTCCAAACACGAATAGAAAGATGATATTTTAATAATACACTGAACACTATAATTAACAAACGTAAGGTTTCTAATGGGAATTTCAAGTCCGCGCATTTGAAATTCGTCAATGAAATCAGAGTGCTATCATGAAAACACTTAAAAACAGTTTCTCAAAATTCTCATTTCCCAGCATTTTCTTTAATCTTCTCAAAGTTTTTTCTCGTAATTATTCCGTGAAATATTTTCTAAATATACTACAGTCAATACAAAGGAATTCCTCACTTATGGATGTTTTTCCAATGAACTTTTCTTTTCTCATTCCAAACAAAATTTTAGAAACTTTTCCAAATATATTCTATAGTCAATCCTTACAATCCAAAATCCTACGAAAAATCCTCAATGCTCCTTACTTTGTCACCAATAAACTTATCCATAAAGATCTTAATGTTCCATATATTGCTGATTTATCCCAAACCAGATACCTATCCTTTCATAGTAAGCTCCATAACCATTCAAATCCATTAGTTTCTCAACTTGCTTCCCACTCCATTCCCGATAATACTCCGAGGCGTCTGAAAAGAAAATGGCCTAGAGATCTTCTAGTGTAGAATTATTATTGATGTGCTACTGATGAGTAGTTCTTTTCAAGTTTTGAAATGTTATTGTAATCTTTATCAGCTCATTTACTTGATGGATATATTTTTTATAGTTGCAAATTTCAATAAATTTATATAAAAAAAATTAAAAAAATATATCTAGTTTTTTAAATGATATGAAAGATCAAGGATAGTAAAATTTTAATAACCAGCGTCTGATAGTAACTAAATAAAATTAAAAAAATATGATAAAGATAATATAAACTTGACTAACGACTATTCCAGGTGATATGATCAGCAGCTATGACAAACCTCCACGTTTTCCTCCCAAATAAACGATTAGTTTAACATTACTGTCAGATTCGAGCCTGGTACCCGAATATATTAGTCTAGAAACTACCCCTCTCATTGTAAAAATATAAATTCGTCATGAATAATCAGTCTTGTTTAATTTAAAATAGTTTAAATAAATTCATTAAAATTATAAACAACTATTGCTCAATTAATATTTGTTCATTAATAACTATTTATTTGTAAATTATTTCAATAACAACAATTACTCTTAAGAATATATTTTTTTTTAATGCTGCAATGTAGGGATTCATAAAAGCGGTTTTTCCAGGTGTATTGGTATTTTCAATTTATTCCATGGTTGGTGGTTTCAATTACATCGCTTGCAAAATGAAATAAATGTATATTTCAAAAACAGAAGTATGCTCACATTTAATTAAAAACCTTCATATTTCAGACATGCAATGTTTTTTTGTGTTACTTATCAGTTTTAATAAAAAATTTCTTGAAATAAAGGAAAACACAATTCAGTTCGTTGTTCGTTGTAAACTATGAAAAAAACATGACATGCTAAAAAAAGGATTCTTACTGATAAAACAGATACGGTCTTCAAAAAAATTAATTTTAGCTAATGAAAATACTCGAATCCAGTAAAACCTAATAACAGTTTTCCTTGTTGGAACTGTTTTTACACATGGTTGGATACAAAGCGTAATACGTTTTAGTAAATAAAGAAGTTTTTTAGTAAAAGAGAGTGATTTCACATTTATGTTTAGATAAATTTAGGATAAATGTTTATGGAAGTGAGAGTAGCTCAGGGATGAGGCATTCTATAGAATAGAAAATTTATTGTTTGTTATTTCAACCGTGTATCGCTTTATGAATTTAGTATTTTTAATTGAATGGAAAACCTGGCAGTTGAGTGTGGATGCTGACCACATCTATCTCAATGAATGATCACTGGTATAAAACAGTACTTCCTTAACAACTATTTAAACCCAAGACATGGATATATACCTGGGTTTCAATGGTGAGATTAAAAAATAAGGAAAAAGTAAATTTATAGATTAAAAATATAATTCGTTCCTATTATTTACAACTAATAAACAGTAGTAAAATAAAAATTCAACATTAAACTATAGAGCCTAAAATTTTTTTTGTTGAATATGTACAACATGAAAATAAATGCGTTTATAATTCATTTTCTTGTACATTGAGAGGTACATGTGGAAAACCCACTAAGCCACGTTTAAATTATGTTTTCCAAGAGAGAATAAGAAAGTGAACAGTGGGCCATTAAATTGGATTTTATTATAGAGGTTGTTCTCTCTCTACTCCCTCGGGAAGATAATTTCAGGATAAATTTGCTTAGAATTATGTTAGATAAAAAATTACTCAATTAAAATAATATAATAATAGAACCTAAAACGCGAAATTCATTATCGTCGTCTGAAAATTGTTTCTTTTTCCTCTTTTTTCTAGTGGGCCTTTTAATATTGTCAATATGGGTTTTAATCGGTCTCTTATCTTTCACTTTTTTTTGTTGAATATGTACAACATGAAAAAATAAATGCGTTTATAATTCATTTTCTTGTACATTGAGGTACATGTGGAAAATCCACTAATCCACTTTTAAATTATGTTTTCCGACAAAGAATAAGAAGTGAGAAACAGTGGGCCATTAAATTGGATTTTATTATAGAGGTTGTTCTCTCTCTACTCCCTTGGGAAGATAATTTCAGGATAAATTTGCTTAGAATTATGTTAGATAAACAAATACGTTATAAATATTTCGTTTTGTCAATTATTACAGGTAAACTAGTTTAATTACAGGTATACGTATTTTTCGGGTTCACAAATTCCGTACTCGTTCTAGATTCCTGGGAATTTGTCTTAAATCATCTTCCGGCGGTACTTCTAAGTCCTCTATTATCGCGTCATACTCGGAATTGTTTTCGTCCGCTATTTCCTGATTTAATAATTCTTCGACGTCCATTTCCTCCACGTCGCTATTATGATTCAATTCGTCGCTTCCCCTGGAAAGTGCATCGGCCACGTAATTTGTTTTTCCCTGAATGAAATGTTTAACTTCGAATTCAAATTCTTGTAATTTCCAAACCCACTTATTATGCGCGTGTACCATTTTCATTGAAAAAATCCACGTTAAAGGTTTATGGTCCGTGCATAAAAGAAATTTTGTACCGTATAAATAAGGCTTAAAGTGTTGGGTGCCCATACTACCGCTAGTAATTCTTTTTCTATTGAACTATAATTTAATTCCGCATTTTGTAATACTCGGGACGCGAATGCTACTGGTGTTCTATTTCATCTTCGTCTTTTTGTGAGAGCACGGCTCCGATGGCTTTATTACTGGCGTCTGTAGTTAATATAAATGGCCGTTCCAATCCGGATAATTTAAAATTGGTGTGTTAGTCATCATTTCCGTTAGGGTTTGACACGCTTCCTTTATTTCCTTCGTGCCATAAATTTTTGTTTTTAATGAACTAGAAATCGGTTGGTAATTTTTGCGTAATTTTTAATAAAACTTCCTATAGTATCATCATGCCCAAAAATTGTCTCGTCGTCTTTTCATTACGCGGATGGGGAAATTTAAAATTGCTTCTATCTTTTTTCGTCTGTTTTTAATCCGTCTGGGGTTACGATATAGCCTAAAAAGTTCAATTCGGTTTTAAAAAATTCGGTTTTATCTAGTTGTATTGATAGGTTATGTTCTTTTAGGGCTTCAAATACTCTTTTAAATCTTTTAAATGTTCTTTTTCGTTTTTTGAGTAGACTATTATGTCGTCGATGTAAATCATTAATTTCAATATAATTTTGTTGTTATTATTTATGTTTTATTAATCCTGTAGATTTTAAATTCTCGTCGTCCCTTTTAATACTTCGCCATGTTGGCTAATAATTTCGATAATTCTTCCTTTATTTCCGGATAATATGTTCGTGGCGAATTAAGTTTTTTATTTCGTTTTTATCATTAATAAAAAATATCATACTCGAATGGTACAAAAAAAAAAAAAAAAAAAAAAAAAAAAAAAAAAAAAAAAAAAAAAAAATAATATATATATATATATATATATATATATATATATATATATATTTATTTCCCTTTATTTGTTTTATTGACAATCTTTCCTTGCTTTCTCCCAAGATGAAAAGAAATGCTTTTTTTTTTTTTTTTAAATTCGATCATTATTAAATCTACATATAAAATAATTTTGTACAAGAATTTTTCTTTACCAAATAATCATTTATTATTATTATTATCATTATTAAATCCAATGGCTTTACATTACCCATTAACCGTCGCGCTTCTATTTCCTGAACTATACTAACCGAATGAATATTCTGCAAATTCACATTGTTAAGTCTTTTAAATTCCCTCACATGTTTATTCTTTTTGGGCCAAATATTTTATGAAGTGCTTTATTTTCCGGAAATTGAAGGCGTTATTCTTCCCTTAAGGCTCGAATCCGGCCTGAGCTGATAGAAATTTATTTCACAGCGGACTTACAGAATGAATCTAGACTTTACCACTCTGGCTAGAATAGGTTGGTAACCTGTAGGATAACCAACTCTTCTAAACCTAGTTGGAGAACATAAGTATTCAAAATTAAACAAAATTATTCTTTAAAATGCTTTTTTATGAAATAATCTTGCGTTTCAACCCGAGGAAATGGCATATTTATTCTAGATTTACTTTTCTTTTAATTTTTTGAAGACTGTTGATAATTAACAAACCGGATAATCCGCCCACAATCAACCGGGTGTTTACTTTATATACTGAAACGATTTCCATAAATATCAAATGTGCTCACTATTAATTATTTTTCTCTACTCAGTACTTTAGGAGTTACCTAAATTTAAGATTCTAGTTTTAACTGCGTCTTGATAAGATTTTCTTTTTCTCATTGAACGAATATCTACATAATTTATTTATTAATACAATTAATCAATAGAAATATATTTTAAATACTTTTTTTTTTTTTTTTTATATATATTACCTAGATACCCACTATCTCACTACGTAGTTTTGATTTCGACAACGACCTATTACGATATATTAACAAAGTTCATAAAAGCTATTAATAGACAGATTAGTTGAATAAATAAAAAATATTTTAAAGAACAAAATGCTCCAAGTTTGAAATTGAAAAATAATTTTTAAAACAAACTGTTTTTCAATATAATGAAAGCTTTATTTTTATATATTTTTTCAATAGTTTTGTATACATTTTATTATTTAAAAAAATATTATTAATTCGATTTATTTATTGGTTTATTTATGTAAAATATACCAGTCGTCCTGTTCACATGCATATTAATTCAATGTGATTTCTCTTATCTGAAATTCAGTTTATCTTTGTTGCAAATTCATTTTGGTTTCAAATCGAATCAAACTAAGAATACAAACTAAGATAAGATAAGATAAGATAATCACTTTATTTATAAAAGACAATTCTCGTTCAAATAAGAGTCTGGTACATTCTCAGATTTATTCCAACTTTATTTTCTTATTGGAAAAGAATATGAAATAAAAATATACATATTTTACATACAAATACATGAATTAATCTAATAATAAATTATAGAAAAAAATAAATATAAGGAGGAGTTCTCTTAGTTAACCATTTAAGTCCACTAATGAACTGGTACGTTTATACAAATTTGTATGGATACATATAAAAAATTTAAATACTGGATTTCATTTGTGTAGATATTTTACTGATATAATTATAAATACTGTTTATTTTATTAATATCAGGAATATTTAAAATATTTTCAACATTGGCAATGTCATTGGTCTTCGTGATAAAGGTCTGCAAAGGTCTGCAAGAAGGTTTTTCTGGGCTCATTGAATTAGAGCAGTGCAGTAGCAGGTAGCTCATGCAGTCCTCCACAAAATGCTCACAGAAAGCACAATTTTTGTTTCCTTCAAGTGAACTGGTCGCATTCTTCAGGTACAGCTTGATGACTGCCGGGCTGGAAACTGACTGAAACTCTTAATTGACAAACTGATACTAAAACTCATAACACATCTTGACAGCAATTGGGACTCAATTAAGATATAATATTTACTAAACAGGAAGCTAACTTTAAATGATAAATTTTTCTCTGGTACAAACTATTTACGATACATAAACATGAGGCATTTAAACGTGAAATGAGAAAAAGAGGCAATACGAAAATGGAACGAGCACTGGACACAATCAAACAAATCATATTACTTAGACCAATACATACCCCTTATAACAAATACAAACTTTAATATACTAAAAAGCTCAGACTACAAAATTACTCCATTCCTGACAGGACACGGACAAACGGGACAATACAAATACAACTATAAACACAACTACAAATACAAATAGAAAAGCAACTAATTAGGTGCATCAACCTTTTTATGGCGAAATATCATTTAACTTTTCTTGAATATCTGTATAAATCTTTTTGATCAGAAACACATTTTTGGCTTGATTATATATTACAGAGTTGTATAATTCTAAAATTTAAGAATAAAATTATATTTATTATACATTTTTAAATTGAATAGGTAATGTTCTGTATAGACTCGTATATGCAATTGGCAACCTACAAGAGCCATAGTATAAAATACTAACTAAGAACATAAGCTCTATATCATTAAATAAATTAATTATATAGAAATGTATTATAAATATATAATAAACTTATAAGAAATTAAACAGTGAGTGTAGCTGTAACAAGTTATTAAAAATTAAATTTTGAAGAATGAAAATTTCATTCTAATCTTCCACATGAAGATTTATTTTCTGTAGAAACTAATTGTAAAATTGAAAAATCAACATGTTCTTAGGCCATGTGAGTGCTGATCCTATCACATTGAATCTTTCGTTAAAAGTAAATACATATGTTTTTATTATCTTTATCATACCTTTCCAATTTCATTTAATCACTATCAGACGCTAGTTTTTAAAATATGATTATTCTTAATCCATTTTATATATCACGTCAAAACTTGTTCATCCATCAATATTATCCGACCTAATTTTACTGTCGGATATAGGTTACTAGTGGTGTTGGTAGGTCAGTTATGGCTATCCCCATACATAACATAAGTACAGTTATAATAGTGCTCTTTTAATGACTGCTTTTGAAATGTAATAAATACTATTAGAGAGTATAGTTGAAAAAAAAAATATTTTCTTTTAAAACCAGATGGAAATACTTCATCTTCAACGAACAAACAGTCATGCATGAAGATATTGTTTATTTTTATTTTAGGTCTTATTAGAAAACAATATAAAAAATAATTATGTAAAAAACTTTTAAAAAATTTATAGAGACTGCATAAATATCTAAAGACTGCAGAATAGAGCATTTTAAGAAATTCGAAAAATAAGAGATTGTCTTTAAATGTTTTTTTATGATTGTACTCGGATTCCTCTCAAGAAATTTCATGATTGTCAATCACAATGTTCTATGTATTATGAAAATACCTTCTGATTTTTAATGACAACAATTTTTGAATGACAATATAGCTAAATTTAAATAATAAAATAAAGACATGTCAAACAAATTAAAATAAAGCAATATTCTTTAAAAAAACAATTAAAAAAAATAGATGAAATAAATAAATCAAAAAATACTAGAATACCTTTATACGTATTTACAATCTTGACAGCAAGGCTAAGAATTCCCAAGAAAAACCCTAAAAAACCGGATCATACATCAACTATTGTTGAATTTTACAATAAATTTCGATGTCACTGTCTTTCTAATAATGTTTAGAAACGAGATATGTCACAGGAAATATTTTAAAATATAGAGTCAGGAGTGCAATAAATGCAAGAATTCTCTTGACTTCCAGATTAGTTCTACAAAATAATTATATATATATATATATATATATATATATATATATATATATATATATATATATATATATATATATATAGTTTTTTTTTTTAAATTTATTTACCGTAGCAACATATTTATTTCCCCCCTAGTCTAATGAACTTAACTCCTGATTCTTTGCTGAACTCACGAAATTTAAGCGGATGAACGATTTAAAAAAAAAAAAAAATTTAATTTCGTTCATTCACGTATTCGTACAAGTTCACAGTTTTGATTGTAAAAACACAATCAAGAAATTAACTCCTATAAACACGGATGAATTGTCAAGAACGGGTGAATGGTACATGATTCAAGATTTCACATTACGATATTAATTAGTTCTATTTTAAATTATTAACCAAAAGTGGCCTCTTCGGTAAAATTAGATGCTAAATTTGGTTTTCAAATCCGCTATAATTAGAAGCAAATAAATCCGTGGTTCCACGCCTTTGTGAAAACCTTACAAACCCCGTCTCTTTCGCCGCCGGGCTTGTGGTCGACTAAAGAGGAGGTAAGCCATAATTCCTTAAATGGCCGCACTAAAATCCTACCATGGTTTGGATTTTGAATTGTGCTACATTTTAACAAATAACGATTTTTATTTTATTTTTTTAATTTTGATTCTATTTGAAAGCTTTTAAAACCAAAAATTAGATCATGCAATTGCGTTATTGTTCCATATTTTCATTATCTGGTCGAGTCATCCTTTTGTGTAATATTTACCTCAAAACTTTAATTTTTTTTTTTCTTAGAATATGTTTGTTTTTTTTGGTTTGTCAAGAAGTCGTTTTCTCAATACGTACGCGTTTCTAACTCTTGAAGTAAAAATTTATATAATTATGCAAATTGTTATTTTCAGGATTTGGGACAGCGGACTGAAAAGAAATAAGACTTCCCTCTTTTGACCTTTCTTAACCTCTTCAAAGGCGTTGACCTTTACCATAATTTTCCTTTACTAAAATCCTGTATGAAAATCAAATTGTTTTATTTCTTTATACTTTTATTATTTTAAAACGTTTACTTGTTAAAGGTTTAATAATATATTAATATATATACATTTGTAAAGTTGGTTTTATCACGGCTGCTGCACTTGAAATAAAGAAATGCTGTAGATTATAGTTGGAAAACAATTTCAAAGTTCATTTAAAATGAGAAGAAAATGTTTCATATTTAATTAAAAAACAGCCATAAATGAAAAATCTCTTTTTATTGACGGAGGTCTCATTAGAAAATAATGAATAATTGTTTAAAAAAATATTTTTAGAGATAGCGCAGTAATATAGCATTAAAGAAAATCAGAAAATGAGAGCATGTCTTAAAATGTTTCCATTGCACTATTCTTCCATTGTTGAGTTTGAAATGTGAGGATCATACCCTTTCCAGCAGGCCATTTTTAATCGTATTCAAAAATCTAATAATTGCTCTAAGAAAACCGCTAGAGCAAAAATAGATACTATTTTTTTAATTTCTTTATTTCTTATATAATTTGTTTTTTACAATTCACAAAATTACATACTGTACCAAGAAAATACACCAGACTCATCTTAAAATACAATACTAATAATCAAATTAAATATAAGTGATGTAATCATAATTTATAATGAAAGAAAAATATATGAAAAAAAAATCTTTCAACGGGAATAGATACTATAAGGCCTAATTATGAAGCACAACTTGACTGATTTTTCACAACTCAAATATTATAAACTAGCATTTTCCCGCTCTCATAAGTAAAGAACTTAGATAATTTTAACTAATAATAGTTTTATTTGTTCGTTGATAAAAATGTTGTCATGAATTATGAAATTAAGCATTATTTTTTTAAGATATTTTCAAACATAGCATTCAGTTTTACTCGGTTAAAATTGCACTGATTAGGTTTTTGAAGATTACGTTAATGCATAATTAGACATGCAATTTTTAATGTTTTTGTATGAGTTGGTAATACAGATAGACTTAAACTATTACAAAATCATTGCGCATAATTGACTTCGTTATCACTGCTTTTGACTAAAGACCCATGGATCATATTTTTACACACAATATCCAAAGAGCAAAGGTTAGGTTGAATTGCTTATGGACACTCAACATCAGGGGTTTTCAATGTCCGTGCTTTAATCTATGTTATTTATTTATATTTTTTACAGTTTTTTTTTTTATAAATTTCATTAAAAATATAATATTTTTTGAGAAATTGGATGTTTGGGTCTATAATTTTATTATTATCGTCAAGAATAGTTGGGAGGTGTCTTTGCAAATGCGCTTCCTGAAAATAACTATCCCATAAGGGGCAGTCGTCCAGTATGTGTCTAATTGTTAATTTTCAAAAAGCAAAGGATATACATTTTGATTTTTTAATAATTTTTATTTGACAGAAATAGTTTTATTGATTCCATCCGGTTTGATTTCAATTTCTAACCATAAAGGTATATGAAAGTGTGGCAAACCTCGTTTCTGCTACCCAGCATTGTACATTTAAATTTATATAATTATAAATTTTATTATTGCGAAACCTTCCTAGGACTTTGAAGATGATGTTTATAAAACTTGTTACAATTGGTTCAGTAGTTTTACCATTGCAAACTTAGAATTTAGCCACATATTGTTCGATTTTTAAACATCACTATGATCCAAACTTATCCACATATTTCTAGCTTTTTGATAACAATATCATTGAATTGAATAAATGTTATTATCTATTTGTATCTCTATATATCATCGTTTCTTTGTAACCTCTCTTGAATGGCACCACCCATCGGTCAATTTTCTAACTTCACTGCGTACCATATATTTATCGCTTATTTAACAAAAATTTAATTTAAAGTATGTAAATTTTATAATTGATAAACCTTCCTTGAACAATGATAATGATGTATCTAAAATTTGATGCAGATTGGCTCAGTAATTTTCAAAAACGAAAAATGGATTGTCCTTTTATATAATAGTATAAATAAGCATTTCAAAACCACTTCTTCGAAACCACCGATACAATATGGTACAGTTAAGGACAATAATTAATAGCAATATTAATTCTGTCTTATTTACAGGAAAATCAAAGTAATAATAATATAGAATAAAATTATAATAAAAAAAAAATTCTTAAATAAAGAAACCTATACCGCTATAACCCATGAAGGGTATTTGGTTCAGTACTAGGTATCGAAGTATTGTTTCGTGACCAACGGTTATACAAGGAGATGATGTGGTCTATAATCACATTAAGCCGCCAGGTTTTCCCCCAATTAGGGATACCCACTTTATAGAGGCTGAGTGTGCCACAGGAGGGTCTCCAGACCCCGAAGTCGGTAAACGGATAAAGAAACAGAAATTAAATTTTCTTCTTTCAGCTCCGGAGTATATTAGTTCAGTTCCATACTCCATGAGCTACACCTTTCCCAATTATAATACGAAAAGCTAAATATATAAATGGGTACAATAAAAAAATAAAATAAGATAAAATAATAACAGAATTAAATAAATTAATAAATAAAAACTCAGAATACCCCAGCCAGCATGTGAGGAATTAAGGCCTCCAGGAGATGCTAACGCTTCTCTTCCGGACGTCATTGGTTCCGTAAATTGAATTATAAATATACAATGATATATACAATTATAAGCATATATTAAATAATTAAAGAATGACGAACATTGTTTTCTAGAAGTCCAAGATAATTATTCTCTAAAATAAAGTATATTAATGAAGTTTGCCTATGAAACTTAATTAGTAATTTATTTTTTAGTTTACAGAAAAAGGACTACAACGGGGATCTAATTACAAATTCACTTTTCTCAATTAACTTACGTCCTTTTCAAAAGTTCCATTAAAACGAAATTGTGAGCTTTTGAAAACACAGAAGTACCATAGACGTTATAATTTGTGCTTACTGGGAAACTTCGAAGAGCCCTGCAGTATCTTTAAATAATTCACATGTCATTTTCTTGAATTTTAATATTCTTTTGAGTAGGCAATCCTGTATAATGGCTTTATCAAGAATTAATGAGCGGGTTTTTACTCCGGACTACAGCAGTTTCTCCAGCTCCGCGCCCTGGCCCGAAATAATATTCGTGATTCGAGTCACAATTCTACGAGTAAGGGTCTCACGTGCTAGGCGTATCCGGGAGCGGAAGGTATTGTTGACGTAGTTGCGTGCACTTCTACGTTTATTATTTATAAGAGCGATTCTCATTTGCTATCACACGATCAATTTTCGTGCTCGGAAAAACATTGATTCGTTCCCGTAGTACGAGGTAGTGGAATAATACGTTACGGTGAAGGGAGCTCTTTAGTTTTATATTCAAATCATACGAGCCATTCATTTTTAAACTGTCTTCTGACAAAGTAATCACTTAAAATTAATTGTACATTTTCTAAAAATATAAAAACTAAATTCTATATATAGGAAAAATATTTTTATACAGAAATAATTATCAAAGGAGAGAGAAGGAGATTATTCGAGAATTATATGATGAGAATACATGCATTAAAAAAATATTTACTTTATATTAGAAATATCTATAAGTAGTTGTGAAGAAGTGTGTAAGTCAAATTATTTGGAATGAGTTAATTATTAGCTTGTAAAGCAGGATTTTTAATAAAGCCTGAATATTTATATTTTAGGGCAAATGTTTTTGAGTACTACGAGATTAAGAAAAACGATTAAAAATTCCCTCTTGAAAAGGGTAAAATTTTAACTTAACCACTTCCTCAAGATAGCCTGGGATATGTATTTATTTCTAGAGGTATAATTCAGAATAAAGCTCAAATAAAATATGTTTTTTATATATGAAGTTTTACGCTGTAACTCCTCATAATAGTGTTTATTAAATATCTGATTTATATAGATTGCTCTGAGTTCTGGAGTATGCTTTTGCCAAGCTTAAAACAAAGCAAAAGTTCAGAACTTAACAAAGTGGAAGTAATACATTTTACAATTAAAGACACGCACTCCCTGGACAAGCATACTCCTCGAACAGATATCTAGATACTAATTATATTTCCAAAATATCATGAAGGCAGTGGTACAGACCTCTGTCAGTTGAGTGACGATATCTGGATGAAGTGGGAGCGAGGAATGTGGTACTGCCGACGCCTGGGTAGCTACTGCCGACGTTAGAGGGTAGTCCTGCGCTCTGGGGGATTTCGCACCAACCCCCTCTGGGTCACCCGACCAGTTTGTTTACCCCTGTTAGCTCCTCGGTTAGTATGTTAGTCATGTCGTCCTCCTTTCTGGGCGGACAATCGCCATATATAAAATAAATAAAAGAGGTACAAAAGAAACGAAGTATAAAAAATGGGTATAGCAACTAACACACGATGCAGAAAAAAGTTGAAAAGTTGAATAAGTTTCTTTTATAAACGTGGTGAAAATAGACTGTAGAAAAACGTTTATGTACATATAAATTCATACACCTGATGATTAAACTATTTTTGTTTAAACTATTTATTGATATTCACATCTGTATAGAGGGTGTAATTCGGTATTTAATTAGAAATTCTAGTGGGAACAGAAAAACAGATCATAGGGAAAACCTAAGGGACTGCTCATTTATCTGACAGATAACTGTGGGGAAAATTTCGTCCATTTCCCTTCTTTAGGTGATTATAAACACGTTTGATTTCTTCTCTTTAAGTTTTAAAATTTTAAATACCAGAGCAAAACGGAAAGAAGCCGCTCTCCGGTTTCGGCTACTACAACATTTACTGGATAAGCGTTCAAAGCTCCCAATATAAATAACAAAATATTTATTAGCATGCCAATAATTAAACCCAATTAGGCATATGGAGTTGAGCTTTGGGGCTCCACTAAACCATCCAATCCTTACAATCCAAAATCCTTATTAAGACCTCAATGCTCCTTATTATGTCACAAAATTCGTCCATAAAGAGTTTAATGTTCTATATCGTCTACTTGAAGGGAAAAGTCACTAAGTGCCTTTTTTTTTTCCATATTCGACAAACAGTCATTGTGTGTTGATATTATCATTTCCCATACATATGAAATGTCACTAGGTGAATAAAACTGCTAAATGTGCACATTAGAGAATGAAAACAATTACCTATACAACTATTCACTAAACTATAGATTTTTAATGAGCATATCCCTGTTTTAATATTGAAACGGAAAAAAAAAATGATTTTGTTACTTAATAACTTTTACCTCTAAGCAGACGATATGTTGCTGATTTGGCCCAAACCAAATATTTATCTTTTAATAAAAAACTCCATACCCAATCGAATCCTCTTGTCTCCCAAATTGTCTCGCGCTCGATTTCTGAATATTCTGAACTTAAAAAATAAGAAATTTTTAACACGTCACTAAGAATAAAAAATTTAAAATTAATAGGGCCACCCTTTAAATACTATAATCGATATTGAATAATATCTATATGCTACAAAAAATAAATGGATAAGAAAATGAAATGGAAATACAACTCACTCTTACATATCTTAAGATTTACTCGGAATATTGATAATTCATTGATAGTGTTTAAAGAAAGACAGAGTGAAGCAGTTTCGAATCAATAGAGAAAAAATATTCCAAAAAGAAAAAGAATCAATGAAGAAGAATTTTTATAAGGATGCAATCCGATGTATATCACTGTACAAGTTGTGTTGTTGGTTTCTTGTATTCAAAAGGTGGATGCAGTGCGTAAAGGAAGGATGCCATATATATGTTTTCTTTTTCTTTTTTTTTTTTTTTTTTTTTTTTTTGAAAGTATTGACGTCAGAAATTCAAATAATGCCTCTCGATTTCATAATCACAGAATAATTTATTGATATCACCAATAAAACCAAGAACAATTGATAATGACTGTAGACATCCAAGATATTTTAATAGGTTTGAAAAAGTATCAGCTTAAATTGAGCATGATTTGTATATGGTTTTATTAGACTGAGACCCGGCAGTAGCCGTATTATTTTCATGCGTTGCCGTTAAAAGTTTCAATTTCGTGCCCGTTTAGATAATATTATGATCACGCAACACGAACACATCATACCTCGGAGTTTTTCTTGGCATATAGCTACCGTCATGGTGCTTCTAATTACAATTAAATGGAGTTTTAACTTTTGGAGCGATATCGAAATAAACGATAAAGGAAATTTTTTTAATTGTTCATTTTTTTTTTTTAAATGTGTTGAAGGTAAGATAAATGACTAATTTATGGAACAAGCCGACTGCTAATTTATTATTCTGTATACAGAAATGTAAATATCATTGAGCAATAGATAATTATCATAAATATGTTTAAAATTTAAAATCATATCCCCAAACTATTAAACGCGCATTTTCATTAAGAGGTGCCTAATTATGTTTTAAAATAACACAGCTAATGAAAATAAATATAACTAGTGTTAACATTACATTTGAAGATACACCATTTGATGAAATGAGGAAAATATAACGTATTATTATTTCGCCCTGTGAGAAATATTGATCGGGAAGTGGTTTGTTAATAAAAATATATATTTTTTTTTAATCACATCAAGAAGTCCAAAAAAGTACTATACAGATATGTAGTCCAATATAGAAACACAATGGACGAGTTTAAGTCATGGAACTTTAACTTTACAAGATATTTACATAATGTTTTCATTATTATTTATTTATTTATATTTACAACTAATGGTTTAAAATATACAAAATAAGCGAATGTGGGGAAAAATGGTTACCTCTAAAGCTCAACTCCGCATATCCAAATAGGTCTGATCACTGTCGTATAAATGTGTCTTTTGTAGTTTAATAAAGCGCTGAAGTAGTCCATAACGATGAGTATTTCGTTGTTTATTTTTCAAGTTATGAATAGAATCATTGTCATATCTATTACTTATCGGCCTTCAGTAAGCACTACTTTTAAATAAATATCTCAAACGAAAAAGTTTGAAAAATTGAGTTTTTAAGGACAAATCAAAAGAATGAACAAGAATCATCTTACGAGAATAATAATGGAATTTTATGATAATTGGAGTAAAGTCACTAAAGACATTTTCAAACGGATGGCCGAAATTAAAAGGGTCCTAAAGCTATCAGAAATTGTTAAGGGAAGATATTCTGGACAGAGATTTTTGTAGATAAAAAATCCACAGTTGGAAAGTTGAACGAGATGAAGCACCAAAAAAAAGTTAAGTAAACGCATTTAGTGCTTTGTGTACTACCGATTGGGATCATTCGAACATAAAATAAATAAATAAAAAATTAACATAAAAATAAACATTTTAATTTTTATAAAAAGCTATTTTTTTTTTTTTAATTTCTTTATTTCTTATATAACTTGTTTTTACAATTCAAAAAATTACATGCTGTACCAAGAAAATAAACCAGACTCAACTTAAAATACAATACTAATAATCAACTTAAATATATGTAATGTAATCATAACTTATAATGAAAGAAAATATAAGAAACAAAATTTTTAACATAAAAAGCTATGAGAAGGGATAAAGCCGGAGTTAATGGTTAGTCTAACACTAAAAGTATTTTAATAGGAAATCAATATTATTTGTTTTAATTATGCTAATAGAAAATTTTCAAGGTTTAACTACCCACCATAACTTTCTGGATTATATTTTTACAATTCTCATTTGCATGGTCTGCCACCAGTTAAATCATGTTATGATATCATTTGAACATGCAATTCATATTGTACATAACTCGTATATAACCTATAATATTTTTTATTTATTGAAATTTACAACTGTATAAAATATATACAACAAGTAAATGTGTAGAAAGTAAATACAATGGCATGTAAATAACATGTGAAGAACTATTCACTAGTAGCACTTCAATAAATTCTACACTAAAAGGTCTCTAGGCCATCTTCTTTTCAGACGCCTCGGAGGATTATTAGGAATGGAATAGGAAGCAAGTTGGGAGACTAGTGGATTGGAGTGGTTATGGAGCTTACTATGGAAGGATAGGTTTAGGATAAATCAGCAACATATATAACATTAAGATCTTTATGGATAAGTTTATTGGTAACAAAGTAAGTAGCATTGAGGATTTTGCGAAGGGATTTGGATGGTAAGGACTCAACTCCGTACGTCCAAATAGGTCTAATCACAGTCATGTAAATAAGTCTTTTATAATTAATTGGGAGCTTTGAAAGTTTGTCTAGTAAATGTTGAAGAAGTCGAAAACGACGAGCAGTTTCCTGTCGTTTAAGTCTTGTATGAGGATTCCAAGTTAAACGTTTGTCCAGTTGAAGTCCTAGATAGCGGATCTGTTCAACAAAGATCAGTGGAATATTGTTGAAGGATACTGGAGGACAGGAAGTCGTAGGTTTACGACGAAGGTTAAAGGTTATTTGGTGAGATTTGACTGGATTTATTTTAATTCTCCAATTTCGACACCATCCTATAATATTTAACTTGTAACAACTCTGGATGATTAGAGGAAAAATTATGTGAAAGAAAAATTTATGGTCATACTGAAAATTGATTTAAAATAAGACAATAGCAAATGTTAAATTGGTAACTAAATTTAAAAAAAAATTGAAGTAAAACTAATTTGTTGTTATTTCAAATTTAACAGTGCCTCTGGTTTGAAGGATTAAGAAAAATAAGAAATAGTTATAAAAATGTAATAAGAAAGAATGTTAATTTCATCCAATGTTTTGGTAGCTATCTTGTTTCGAGAACTGATTTGCATAATTTTGATTAGTAACCGCCAAATATCAGTAAATAACGATGTTGTGATAAAAGTAATTGCCATGGTCCAAATATAATGTTGATAATAGGATAATTGTTCAATGCAGAGTATGCTGCTATGCAAATTAACTCATCAATACCCTACCAGATGAGTAACAGAGAATGGAAGTCTAAAATCTGAAATAGTCATTGAAGTAGATAGGGGATTCGACAAATGAGCTGAATTATAAAATACGTAATAAAAATGTTCTTAATTTTTGTCTTAATGTTTTTCAAAGAGCATCATTGAAGAACGATAAATGATCGTAATAGAAAAATGGGACAGCCTTCAAATAATGTTTAGGTTTTTCGCCTATAAAAAATATATCTCAAAATGTTATTATGGATCAAAATAATATTAAATCAATAAAATAATTATAAAAATAATGGCTTTTTTATAATTTAAACATCATAGATATACGTTTATAGTAAGAGAAACTTAATGAATGGTTTGTTTTAACAGTCTTTATGGAAAGTTCTAAGTGTATTTTGTTTTAAATCACTTTTTCTGATAAAACTTAAAATTTAAACATTTATGGTTATCTATAATTTTTTTGATTGATTAAATATTACATTCTACCTGAATTAGAGGCAATAAGTAATATGGATGTTTATGACTTTACTCATATAATAAGTGCAATAAGAAATAAATAAATTAATAAAAAAAAAAAAAGATGAGAGAGAAGGATCTCGAACTACACAAAATATAAAATTAAATAAATGAATTAAAAACATTTATAATAAGTAAAACTAAAAATCATTTTCTTTCTTTTTTCTTAAAAAAAAAAAAAAAAAAAAAAAGAAAAAATCTTAAAACTTAAATTTAAAAAAAAAAAAAAATATATATATATATATATATATATATATATATATATATATATATATATATATATATATATATATATATATGTTTAGTAACTGAATTGTTGTGTAATAGAATTTTTAGTATATTCCATATCCATTAGTAACATTGACATGATTATGAGAACAATATAGTATCGAATCGTAACCAAAATAGTTGTTTTTTATTTATTTACTTAACCTCAAGAACCTTACTAAACATTTAATAGTAACAGTCAAGAAATTTATCCATATATATATATATATATATAAATTGAATCAATCGTTTTTTTCGTATTTTTATTTATAATTTCAACTACATAGAAAATATGGCCAGTAATATGGCAGTAACAAGTAAAGCAACTATCTATTGGTGGCACTTTAATAAACTTTCTATAGTCGAAGGTCTTAAGACCATCTTCTGTTCAGACGCCTTGGAGAGTTATCGAGAATAGAAGGGAAAGCAAGTTGAAAGATTAGTGGATTTAAATCATTATGAAGTTTACAATGACAGGATAGGTATCTGTTATGGAGTAAATCAGCAACATATGGAACATTAAAGTCTTTATAGATAAGTTTGTTTGTGACAAAGCGAGGAGCATTGGGGATTTTTCAAGGATTTTGGGTTACAGGGATTAGATACGAGATGAATTAGATGGTTTTGTGGAGCCCCAGATTTTAAATGTGTATATCCAAATAGGTTTAATTACTGTTATGTAAGCTATGTAAACGTCTGTGAAGAAGTCGAAAACGAGGAGGAGTTTCATGTCGTTTTAGTCTTGTATGTGGGTTCCAAGTTAAAAATTGGTCCTGTTGGAGACCTAGGTAGCGGATCTGTTAAACAGGGATTAGAATAATAGTGAGTGAAATATTATTTAAAATAAAAAATTAAAATATAAATACAATCATACTTTATAAACTCAATCTAGGAATCCCCGAAACCAAGCATGCTCCTCCATTTATAGAGGAACAATAGTGATTGATCCAAGAGGTCGGGGTAATAGAAGATAATTTACCTTAATTTAATAGTTAATATTAATCTATAGAAAAAAAACCTGTCTAATTGAGACAGTTTAAAGTTTTACATAAGTTTTTAGTCAGTTTTAAAATATTGAGATTGACTTTAAAGTTTAAATTTAATGTATACTTCTCATCATCACCGTCAGCAATCTTAGTTTATCAAGGATTCCTGGGATCGTATCCAGACAATCCCGAAATCCCGGGATTTGTAAAAAAGGACTTAAATTAAATTACACAGCTGACATCCCAAATCATCCTACCACAGTCCTTACCACTTAAGCTGATGATGTGTAATCAGTAAACAATGATCACTTCATTGCCTTTCAAACACTCCAATACCATATCCTAAACCTTCAAGAATGGTGTCAAAAGTTTCCAACTTGGAATCCACATACAAGACCAAAACGATAAGAAGCTGCCAGTCGTAACAGACTACTTCAACATTTACAAGACAAACGTTCAAAACTCCCAATTAATTACAAAAGACTCATATACATGACTGTGATTAGACTTATTTAGACGTACGGAGTTGAGCTTTGGGGCTCAACTAAACCATCCAATTCATCTCGTAATCAATCCTGATTTAGACCACACCAGATACCTATTCTTTCATAGTAAGCTCCATAATCACTCAAACCTTTAGTTTCTCAACTTGCTTCCCACTCCATTCCTGATAATCCTCTGAGGCGTCAGAAACGAAGTTGGCCTAGAAACCTTCTAGTGTAGAATTTTTAATAGAGTGCTACTGATGAGTAGTTCTTTTTAAGTTTTAACATGTTATTGTAATCGTTGTCAATACCTTTACTAGATGTAGATATTTTTTACAGTTGTAAATTTCAATAAATGTATATAAAAAAAATTAAATTACCTATTAACAACAAAAGAGCGGACACAAAACAAGACAGTATATAAATAAAAAAGTTTAAAACTGTTTACAAACGATTGTTTTACTACACAGAGCTTTATTGTTTTATCTTTAATAATATTTAACAATACTCATCTATTTTTATTTTATTAAATGTACCCCTCGTTATATAGCTGTTTTCTCATCAAATATTTGAAAGCAAATCAAAGGAAAATGGATATGTACTATGGCTCTTCTTGGAAAGGGCTGATTTATTAGAAAAGGGGACTGGCCGGAACCTATATTCCCTATCTGTAATGCTACATTTTCCAATTTATTAAATTAAAAAATTGAATAATATGAAGATATTATTAAAATATTGGCAGACATATATAAATAAAATATATAACTGAAATTAGTTGGGCTACATTTTTTTTTTTTTTTTTTTTTTTTTAAATATTAATCCTGAAAAAAAATGAACTTAAGCTCTAAGACCAAATAATAAAGCGTTCATATTCTATTGAAGCCTTAAAGTTAAGAAAAGTAAGTTTAAAATTATGTAAATGTATTGATTAGTGCAAACATGAATAGTTTCTTTGTTTTGTTTTCTCTAAGCCATAATTCAATTAGATATTTATGGGATGTATTATGTATCAAGTACATTCAACAACTATTTATTTTTGAACTCATGACAAATAATGTGCATATATGTGATTTATCTTAGTCATAACGTTCCAGTTATCGATATTAAACAGATACGCCACCTATGACTCCATCTGGACAAATGTCTCACTTGGAATCTACATACAAGAATAAATTGACAAGAAACTGCTCGTCGTTACAGATTACTTCAACATTTACTTAAAAAACGATCAAAGCTCCCAATTTATTACAAAAGACTCATTTACATGACTGTGATTAGACTTATTTGGACGTACGGAGTTGAGCTTTGGGCTCTATTAAACCTTCCAATTCTCCTCTTATAAAATTCTTACCATCCAAAATCTTCAATGCTCTGAATGTCACAAGCAAACGTATCCATAATGATCTTAATTTCCCATTTGTTGCTGAATCGGCATCTACCCTTCCATGATAAAATTCATACCTACTCGTATTCATTAGTTTCCCAACATGCTTCCGACTCGTTTCCCGATAACCCTCCGAAGCCTCTTAGAAATAAGATGTACTAGAGACCTAATGTAGAACTTGAAGTGCCACTAATGAATGATAGTTTTCAAGATATTTTTAAGTCATTGAGATGATTTCCTACACCCTGACTGGATATATACATTGAATACTGTTGTAAATATAAATAAATAATTATGTAAAAAAAAAATCTACGTCTTAAATGTTTTTCCCTCAAAAACTTGGGCAGCCGTGAAGAATACACCCTTCCGGAAGGGAAGCCTATTTCAAGTCAGAGCCTGGTACCATTTATCCCTGTCTTGTCACTCTTCCGCAGCCAGGCCCGTGGCTAGCGTCTACTCCTCAACCAACACAAGGGAAATTTCCCAATTTCGGTAATCTAGACGTTCTTTAATATTTTAAAATAATAACTGGCAGTCTTGCTAGTAATTGTACTGTAGCTCTGTCTTCACAATCTTGCACTCTAGTTTATTTTTTTTTTAATTTAATCTTCGTGTATATGACCATTTGACATTGAATAGAAGCATCATTTTGTATCTTTATTTAGTATATTTATTTATTTTTCAGTTTATTTAATTCAATTGTACATATTGTATGAATGAATTCTTTGTCATCTATGTTTTTCATTGTCCTTTAGAGAGGCACTTTGTAATATTTATTTAATAAAAAAAATATCTAAAGCATTAAAGGTTAACTGCAGTTAATTAGTTATTCTTGTTAAATGTAAAAATGCTCTGGTCATCAACGCCAATTGTTCATCTTTTATTTGTATTAGTTCATTTGTCAATATGTTTCATATTTATACTTAACAGTAGAAACTCGATAATTCGTCATGAGTGGGGAAGAGGGGGTGACGAAATAACGGAAATGACAAATTACAGAATTTTGCAGGTAGAGTAACAAAAAATCATTTTAAACTATATAATTGTAATTTTTGTTTGCAATTTATTGAATGTAAAAACGAACATATGAACAATATACACATTGGACATTGACAAAAAACACAAAGAAAGCTAAACACTTGCCGCATCCCATCAGGTGTGAAATATCTGATTTACATTGCTGCTCAAAACCACTCAATGCACTTAGTTAACATTTCTTGCATGGAATAGTTTAGAATTAGAAACGTCATCGTCATCATCTTTTTCATCGCTAGCTTCATTCTGAGCACTCAGCACTTGCTCTATAATTCCATTGTCATTAAAAATTTAATATCCTACATACTACATACGTACTATCCATGTTAGACCAGCTGCTTATCTCTTCCTTATCTTTTCTCATTTTATAACCTGGAGCAGAAGTTGCTGAGCCAGATGCTGATGTTTTTTTAGGAAGAGCTTTCCAGTATTAACTGATTCCAAAAATTCGTCAACTGCACTTATACTTCCTTTCATCTCTTATTACAATCAATGGAGGGATCGACTCCAGGCTAGTTCTATATATATATTTTAAACATTGCTTTACCTATTAATATTTCATGACATATTTCTGCAGTCAAATTATTAGTAGTTATACAAGAATTTAAACACTGATTCAATAGCTGAACTATTTTCTCTGAAAGTTGTTGAAGGACCAGGATTGAATCCAAACCTATTGAGTTGTGAAGGAAAAAATAGGCATTCCTGAAAAATAGGCCTTATTGCCCTGTTATTGCTTTAATATTGGTATGTTGGTGGGGCTTGTCCAGTGAAAATTTGTTTCCAATCTGTGTACCAATCTCCTCTCTGCGATATTTGCGGCTGGAACTACCCCAAGGATTGACATTTTTTTTCTATCATTCTTATTTCGTTCGGTGAGATATCATTCTAAATAAAATTCTTTTTACAGTGGTTTGGTTAAATCAGAGTTAAGATCATCTTACCATAACTGGTAATGCGAAAGCTCTTTTTCACCTCGTGACCCATATAAAATTTACTGATATACAATTATTTCTTAATGAAGAATAAGATGATCAGGAATGCAGTCAAAAAGAAACAACAAGTCCTAGTAAAAATACTATAATATTGTGCCAACGTTTCGAGCTGTCTTGTAGGTGTACTTCAGAGCCACCGAACCGCACATACGAATGATCACTGATGTAAAAAAGTAAGAACCTTGTTAAAAAGAAACAACAGGTCCAAGTTAAAATACTATAATTCAGTGCCAAGGTTCTTAAATGTTTAATCCAGTCATCGTTAGTTTCCCCTCTTGTATGATGTGTGGTCTCGAAGAAGACTTGCAAGGCAGGTCGAAACGTTGGCACACAATTTATAGTACTTTTACTAGGACGTGTTGTCTATTTTTGATTGCATTCCTGATCATCTTATTCTTCGTTCATAATTAACAGCCAACTATTCTTTTCTCATGATTATTTCTTAATCTGGATAATGGTAGTATAAATTACTAAACAGTGATACGTTTAAGCAACTATTAGGTTAGTCCCGCATATAAAATAGATAAACCATTTTCATCCGATTTCCTTTCACCTAAAGACAAAATATATCCTTTCTAAAAAAAGTGGTGTAAATGATCTAAAATGTAATGAATATAAAACTAAATACACATATATTATTTTTTTTTTTTTTTTTTTTTTTATTTTTATTATTTTTTTTTATTTTTTATTTTTATTTTTACTCTTATTATTGTTTTTATTTTATGTCTTGTTACTTATGTTATAGATTATTTTTTTATTCTTATGATTGTTTTTATTTTATGTCTTGTTACTTATTTAATAGATAGATAGATTTATTTTTTATTTTTATTAGTTTTATGTATTGTATAGTTTGAGGTAATTTGTTTATTTTTTTATTATTTATTTTTTTTAAATTTTGTTATTATTATTTTTTATTTTTATTTTTTATTTTTATTCTTATTATTGTTTTTATTTTATGTCTTGTTACTTATTTTATAGATTATTTATTTTTTATTTTTCTTAGCTTTATGTATTGTATAGTTTGAGGTACTTTGTTTATTTTTTTAATTTTCTTCTAATTATTTTATTTTATTTTTTTATCTATTCTTTGTATTTATTTCTTATTGTACATAGTGTGTGAATGGATCCATTTAGTCTTCCATATTACTTATTGCCCACATTGAGGCAGATTGTAATACTTTCTCAATAAAATAGAATAAAAAATAAAAAAATCACATAAAAAAAAAGGATGATCACTAAATCAAACTTTAAAGAAATATACAAGGGCATATAATGAGTATCGTTATTCCATTTTTGACCCAAAAATTCAACTGATTTTGAAGTGGAACTAGTAGATCACGTAGAAAATAGTACAAAATTAAATATTTATGATAAATTAGGAATAATAAAATAGTTCGAAACAATTCCAGATATTTGTTTAAATGCCTAAATAAATATTTCCAAAAATCCCGTTTTGAATTCGTTTCCATTAGGAACAGGAAAACCTAAAAGACTGTCTGTTTACTTGACTAATAAATATAGGGATCAAAATGTATTTACCTACATTACATTTTGTCTCCTTTCACTTTACCAACGATTAATTATTTCAATACAAACCTAAATAGTAATAAAAGATCTTAAGAAAAGTGAATATCCTAGTTCTACTTAGGTTTAAAATGAGATATTGGCCCGAAACGTAGCTAGTGCCGCCTCTGGAGCTAAAGCCATGAGCCCGAGAGTAATTAGAACCACAATTAACACCATAAACATCACATTAATAGTCGACCATTTCCGCTCCTCAACACCAAATGAAAGGCGACCTTAACAACTCTGGAAGGTAATGACGAAGAAAATTGAGGCACCTTAGCGCTACAACTCCTAGGAAGGCGTAAGAAGTTGGAAATTGCCACCATGAAGTGAAAAGCCTTCCCTGAGAAAGATTACGAGCTGGAACAAAATTACCCGCAGAGGAAGAATACGTCGTTACCCGCACTAGGGGAAATAATCCTCACGGGTTTTCTGTGATAACCCGCGCCAATTGTGTTACCCGCTTCGCGGAGTAGGACGAATTTACGGCTCGTTTTGTTGCCGATGTCTTCTGCAACGTCGATCCATGGGATACTTCATTCGATAAAAAGGTAGAGCCTTCATACCTTGCCTTTATCGCCAAAGTTGTAAACTCTTCACTACGCCTCAGTAAAACTAGCTCCTCTCAAGGTATAGGTTACCTTGATTAAACTTTTTTTTTAACCATAATTTAAACGAGATCCTTTATCGCTAACCATCATTTGATAGTTGGAATGAGAAAAAAAATACGAGACTTCAAATTATTTTTATAAGTTTCATTTTGTAAACAATGATGTTTAAACACTTTAAACATCTTTCCCTCATATTAGACCATAATTTTAGAGTTTCATTATTTTTTTGTTTAATTCCATAAAAAAGTTTAGAGGCCTATTTAGCAGACAAACTAGAAAATATAAATTACTCAACGCTAATAAAACATACTCTACAACTTATGAAAAGCAAACACCATAAAGCCTAGTCCAAACCAGTGAACATGTTGAGCGGTTTAGGTCTATAGACGAGGCCTACAAAGACGTCTACGTAGATACGTCTACAGACCAAATCCCGTCCAGCGGCCTGTTCCTAGGCCAAAAATTGTAGATCTAAAGTCTACCGATCGAACAGGAAAACGAGCAACAATAGACGTCTTGTATGATATTTTGATAGTGTGGACGTCACCTGAAATCTATAGGCGACATTCGCCAGCCTATCTCTAACTTCCAACTAGAGTGGATCAAATTTTTAATTTTCTCAAATTAAAAAACAATTTATTAGGATTGATGAACTAATTGCTACTTCTCTTGGAATTATTTTATTAGAATACCAGTTTCGAAGCTAAACATTCATCTTCAATTCTAAAGCATACAATATTTTCTACACATCAGACTATGTTACATGGATCATATACACCAAAGTTTTCGAAAATGTAAGACAAAAAATCAAGCATTAGATAAACATTATAAATCAAACATTAAACAAATACGTCAAGCCAAAAATAGCCTAAAATTATATATTTATAAAATCAAAAGAAATAAAAAAATCGTTTAAAAACGATCCAGATTTATGTTTAAATGACCAGATAAACATTTCCAATAACCCCATTTTAAATTTGTTTCCAATAGGAACGGAAAAATCCAATGAGCCATAAGGTAAATCCCATCCAATCTTTAGCATTCGAAACTAGTACTCTTATTGAAGTGGCAATTAATTCATCAACCCTAATTGTATGTTTAAATGATATTTTAATGATTTTTTTTTAATTTGATTTATAACATGTGCTATAACTATAAGGTATCAAAACTAATTGAAGATTGCAATGGGGCTCATTGTTATAGGGATATTACAAGCACCGACTACAAAAACCATGTAAAAAAGAAAAGTTAGAATCTTTGGCTGCAAAGTAAAAGGAAACAGTAGCGGTTATAGACGGTTAAACTGAAGATATTAATGTATTCAAATCAATCCATTTGTAAAAGTTTTTTTTTTTCAACCCAAAACAATTATATTTATTTAAAAACCACAAACAAATAAGCGCTATTTTACTGCGGGTTTTTCCACTAAACATAGACAATTTTGAAATATTTTTTATTCCACTTTCTTAACAGATAAATTTTTTTTTTTTTTGTACATTCTACATTGGTTAACAGTTATCTGGATGAGGCGATTTTTTTTTTCTATAAAGTTTTATTTTTTTTAAATTTTTATATATATTTTTTGAGATTTACAACTGTACAAAATATATTCATCAAGTAAATGTATTGATAACGATTATAATAAAATGATAAAACTTGAAAAGAACTACTCATCAGCAGCACTTTATTAAAAATTCCACACTAGAAGGTCTCTAGGCCATCTTCGTTTCAGACGCCTCGGAGGATCATCAGGAATGGAGTGGGAAGCAAGTTGAGAAATTAACAGGTTTGAGTGATTATAGAGCTTACTATGAAAGAATAGGTATCTAGGTGTGGGCTAAATCAGCAATATATGGAAGATTAAGGTCTTTATGGATAAGTTTATTGGTGACAAAGTACGGAGCATCGAGCATTTTTCGAAGGATTTTGGATTGTAGGGATTGGATATGAGTTGAATTGGATGGTTTAGTGAAGCTCCAAAGCTCAACTACGTATGTCCAAATAGTTCTAATCACAGTCTTGTATATGAGTCTTTTGTAATTAATTGGGAGCTTTGAACGCTTGTCTAGTAAATTTTGAAGTAGTCTGTAACCACGGACAGTTTCTTTTCGTTTTAGTCTTTTCTATAAAGTTATTCTCACTTTTGGGAAATGAATCTATTTGACCCTGAATTTTAAATTTTATATTTTTTATATGTAAATGGACCACCGTAGTTTTCTCACTAGGCTTCTGAAATTTTTAACCGAACCTCTCTCAATTATCAATTTAAATAAGTTTATTGCTTTCGAAAAAAAACATAATTACAAATATGGTATATCCAAGAAATATATTAATATCCTTCTAGATTATATTAACTTACAAAAAATATTTTCTGGTGTGGAAAACAATTTCGGTGACAGCCAATTCATCACCAACACTGACAGCGCGGAATAATCTGGCACAGCCATACTAACATCAACCATTACAGATTAAAAAATCAAAACGGAGAAACTTTAGAAGTAGAAATATATTAGGTAGTTATATGTTAAGTATGTTCATGTGAAATTTACTTATTTCAGGTTCTACACCTTATTAATAAAATAAAATTAATTTATTTAAATTGAAGAGTTTGGCGATGGTTTTAGTTCTCCCTAAAGTCACATAATCTATGCATTTTAATGTTTTAATGTTTCTAAATTCACTAATCATAACTGTACAATTCACAGGTACAGATAATGATTGAAAAAAAAATTAATGAATATACATTTTTTCTATTCTTATCAAACATTTATTGTTATTTATTGAAATTCCTACAGTATAAAAATTACATATATCATTATAAACAAAATAGAATGAAAACAGTAAATATTTTATATATATAAATAATAATTTTAAAAGAAATATTAAAGAAATGATAACCATAGAAAAATTTAAAAACCGCGCAATAAACAAAAAGTCAGACGTTTTAAATCTTAACACCTGTGATTCCAACTTAATACATTCAGACCAATAATATACATTTACATTTATATACATCATACAAACCATTCTTCCATTTATTAGTATATTACACTGAAATATTTTTGTACCTGCATCTTTGGGAATACCCATACAGTCCTTTTAACTTAATTTTTAAGAAATAGGGTTTTTCCCCACTAACCCTTGTTAACTGTCTGTTTAAACTCACTCCCCTAGGTTAGTTGTGTACTAGAATTGTTAGTCTATTCATATCCACCAGTAACATTGTAAGTAGCTCCATACTCCTCTATATTCTGTAATTATATATATTTTTATTACCCTACACATGTTGTTATATACCTGTACTGTAGCTAACTTTATGTTTTGAAATAACTTGTATAACTTATATAATTTTATTGTAACCTGTTTTTTCACTGTAGGGCATGATTATGAGAACAATATAGTCTCGAAACGTCGCCAAAATAGTTGTTTTTTTTTTTATTTTATGTCTGAATCTCAAGAACCTTACTTAAAACAGACACTCACCTATATATATGTATATATATATATACTATAATATATATATATATATATATCAATGGCTTCTTCTAGGAAGCTTTATGCTAACATTACAGTTCACAGGAGAGCAAGTTCCCACGAGGGGTTTCTAAGAAATAGATTACAATGGTTAGGAGTCAAAGCTTAAAATTAAAAATATCTAAGGAAAAATATATAGTGTAACTCCTCCCCACCTAGATACGAATTTCACTGCTTTGGGTTGTGAAATGAGTTACAATTCTAGTTTTGTAAAAATAATAAATAAAATTTACAAAGGTTAATATAAAGATGATATACAAATAAAAATTATCCACAAAATAATTATGTGTAGAGTGTTAGAGTTATAGGTATGTTTTGTTGATACAAGATGTGAAAGATGTGAGGTTTGGATAATTCATGAAATTTTAAATTTTTTTAATTTCTAATGTAGTGTTTTAAAAGCTGTGAGGAGGCTTGAATATTTAAAGTTTGTTTATCAAACAATTGTTAGAGAACCATGAGTTTGACTGGATGAAATACAGTTTTATTATGATACAAAATTGAATAAAGTTTGTTTTACTAAATAAAGTCCTGTCATATGATAGTTTTACTGTTTCTTTTTCTTGTTGAACTTGAAGATCATCCGGGTTGTAAAATGCTATGAGAATGTAGCGTGTTTTCCTGGGATTTCTTCGAGGGGTTTTTGTTCTTGATTAGACTGTGTAAAGACAATGTACACTGGATGATTTTTGTAAAATATCTTGAATACATAAGTCATCCATGTGTGAGAGATACGTCAGCTGTATGACAGTGGGTGAATGCGTTTCCTTTTGATACATTGTTTTGATTAAGAAATTTTTTTAAAAGTTGTTATTAATATATTTAGAGATATTGAACTTTGGAATTATTGTTATGATTTCATTCTTCATCCTTACAATAGATGGAATGGGGTATAAATTATACAAACTATAAACACAGTTTCTTCAAAATTGGAAGTGCTAAAGTATAAATAATCTCATTTTCATGCAAAGCACATTGTACAGATATTGTGCGTTCTATATCTAGGATAAATTTAAATTGAAATGGATAAAGAAATAATTGTTATTGTAATGTGGAGCTATCTTTTTCTAATTCTTGAAACAATGTTTTTGTATTAATTATAGCTGGATGTAGAATATCTTTAATTTACAAATGTTAAGAAGTTTCTATATCAGAAATAGTAGTAAGAAATTAAAGAGAAAAAAAGTTGGAATGTGATCTAATAATTCTTTAATTGTTAACAAGTTAACTACGGTTCCTATATCATTAATTTTTTTTGCGTGCAATATGCAGCGCGTATTTCTCTTTGTATGGTTTTTAATAGTATTATTAAATTGAGTAATTTAAATCCACTGTTTATGGGAATATTGGTTATGTATGGGTCAACAATCTGTGTCCTGATTTTCTTTAAGAGTTTTCATTAATTCAGAAAATTCTTTTTTTATCATACGCATCTAAGTTACCGGTTATACCCTTTTATAATAGTGCCTAAAGCGTTTATTAATCCTCTTTTAACTCGGTTATTCCTGGATCATGTATTTTAATATTATTTATTTTTTCGTTAATTATAAAATCTTGTACTGTTAATTATATTAATGTGAACTTTTAATTCTTTTAATAACTGAATTGTTTATAATGTGATTCATTTAGGTAATTTTCAAATTGCCAATTTACGAAAAGATATTCCGTAAATAGTGGTTCCTAAGTCTAAGAAGTGTATTATTGTGTGTTGGGAATGGGTTTGCAATTTAGCGTGTCCCTAGGTTGATAGGTATGACGCCGAGGTTAGAAGTAACATTTTTTATTTCTATCATCCCTGCAGTGAGATTGATACTAACCTAAAAATTAAATTAAAAAAAATTAAAGTCAATCATTTAATTATAACTATTTTATTGTATAACAATATTTTCCATAATTTGGCTTATAATGCCATTCTTAAAAACTAGTAAGAGTTCATATTCCTGAACTCGTTATGTTGTTTATCAACAATAAAATTATTCTTTTTATCATTCTTATTTTTTTTTTTTTTGTATTATTGTTGTATATAGTTTTGGGCATTTTATCTGCCATCTTTTCACATCAATATAAGTCGTATCCAGCGACCTTATTGTGTATATTAAATTGTTATTTATATTAAATTATTGTCTTATGCTTTTTATTTTAAAGAAAAATAAAATTATTTTTAAGCAAAAAAAAAAAAGATTTACTAATATTAAAAAAAAATTAGTTTTAAATAAAACATAATTATTATAGCTTGTAATTATAGCTTGTTCTTAAGCGAAAGAATGTGTCCGGGCGAGTGCTTTATTATCCGTTCTAAGAATGCTGACTCGGTCCAGCTCTTTCATCTGGAGGTCTACCAACATGGTATGTTTGTCTTTTCTTTTCTGCGGTCCTCTTATATTTTTTTTCCAATGAATTTTTCTCGCGTGTTATATGTTTTTTATCAATTACAGTCGGTTTTACTATGTTTAATTAATTTTTTTTTAATCTTTTCCTTTTTAAAAATTTATTTTTAATTTTGATTGTTTTTGCCTATTAGCTACAAATACTGTTTCCGGGATTTCGTTGGCAATTCTTCGCGATTTTATTCATCCTGGTTATATATTTTTTTTCTTTGGCTACCTGATTCCTATGATTTATTTGTTTCATGCAAAATTTTTACTCTTTCTTTATGGTTTGCAAACATAATCATTATGATTTGATTATTGAGATCTATTGCACTACGGGCGAGTCTATATCTAAATGTCCAGATATTAGTTCGAGTGGCTTTAGTTGTGTGGATGGAATGAATAGTGTTGTTATACGCTCGAGTACGGCATATTTATTTTTTTTTTTTCCATGTGCGTCCTTTTTTTGAATTCGTCTCTATTATTTAAAACCGTAAATGTTCTATTAATGTGCTATGAATCTTTCAATGGGTCCGTTTGATTGAGGTGATTCGAGTAGGCTGTATAATGTAGTTGGATTCTGTGTAATTTTAATAAATCGGAATAATATGAGTTTCTAAATTCTAACCTTATCTGTTATTATTTGTTTTGGTAACCCCCCGTGATGAGAAAATGAGAAATTATTTATTAACGACTTCAGTTGCTTGACCATTTTTTTTTAATTTATAAACTTGCGCAAATTTTTGAAAAGGAGTCGATTAGAGTTAAATAGTTTTGTTTTCTAGTGTGATTGTATCAATGTGAACTATTTCAAATGTTTAGATGGTGTTTGGAGTAACGTTATATTGGAGTTTTAAAGGATTCCGATCAATTTTGATACCGTACAAATTTCGCAATTATTAATTTGAATTCGAATTGAAGTTTTTTCATATTAGGCCAATAATACAATCTTTTGTCGATCGATTAAATGTTTCCTCCGAACCGCGGTGGTTTTGTTTTGCCAATGTGGTAATCAATATTAAGTACTAGATTTGTTAGTCTATTCATTCATCCTCTATATTCCACCAGTAACACTGTAAGTAGCTCCATACTCCTCTATATTCTGTAATTATATATATTTTTATTACCCTACACATGTTGTTATATACCTGTACTGTAGCTAACTTTATGTTTGAAATAACTTGTATAACTTATATAATTTTATGTAACCTGTTTTTTCACTGTAGGGCATGATTATGAGAACAATATAGTCTCGAAATGTCGCCAAAATAGTTGTTTTTTATTTTATGGCTGAACCTCAAGAACCTTACTTAAAAAAGCACTCACATATATATGTATGTATATATATATATATATATATATATATATATATATATATATATATATATATATATATATATATATATGGATAAATTTCTTGACTGTTACTATTAATGTTTAGTAAGGTTCTTGAGGTTCAGTCATAAAATAATAAAACAACTATTTTGGCGACGTTTCGAGACTATATTGTTCTCATAATCATGCCCTACAGTGAAAAAACAGGTTTCAATAAAATTATATAAGTTATACAAGTTATTTCCTATCATAAAGTTAGATACAATATAAATATATAACAACATGCGTTAGAATAATTAAATACCTATAATTTCAAAATATGGAGGAGTAGGAAAGTACTTGCAATTTTACTGGTGGATATGCTATTGGCATCTACTACTAAATTATAACAGTTCTAGCACACAACTGACCTGGGGAATTTTGAAAAAAAAAAAGTAAAGGTTGGATTTTCCAAATTGGTGGTATTCCCAGATACAGGTATAAAAAGGGATTTTCATATTTAGGTGTAATATATGAATGAAAAAATGTTTTATATGATGTATAAACATGTAAATGTATATATATATATATATATATATATATATATATATATATATATATGTTTTTTTTTTTTTTTTTTTCCCTCTTACAGTAACCCTGTAAGAGGGGCGTGTATTTAAATATCTGTACATTCTCCATGCAATTAGCTTATTACATGTATCTAACATGTTTAGTATTTTATAAAATATGTTAAATTTAGAAGTAATTTACATTTAAGTATTTATGCTGAATTTTGAATCGGTACAATAAACAATGTAAAAAAAGAAACAAAACAAAATTAAGTGAAAATTTAATCACTAACACAAAATATAAGTGAATAAACACAAAACAAATCAAAAAAACAAAACTAAAAACATCAATGAGATTGATCTCCACGTTGTTGGTCGTCTTCTTCACTTCTTTGAAGAGTTCTAAATCACATTCAGTGATAAACTTTTTCATTTCCTTGAGATATTTATTGAAAATATCCTTCTCTGGAAGTGGCCAATCGTCTCCTTTTAATAGTATGGATTTTATAAGGTGACTCTCTTGTCAAAATGAGAGCAGTTATATTGAATGTGATGAAAAGTCTGTTGTGTTTGTCTATCGCAGTGGCATGTATATGAGTTAGTTAAATGAAATCGGTTCCAATAGGCATTACTTTATCCGTGTTCGGTCAAGAACGTAAATGTGTATTATTGGTCTGAATGTGTTAACTTGGATTAAATCATTTGCAATTTACTAAAACAAACAAATAGTCAACAGAAAAAACATGAAAATAACCATAACAGATATTACACTATTCTATACAAACAAACACTATTAGAAAGACTCAGAATAACACTCACAAATAACCATAAAACTGACTACACTATCACGTTAAAAAGTACGTCCACAGTTGAGCAATTGCATTCCAATTCATATCCATATGAAGCCAAGCTCACTATGTAGTGCAAATTGTTCTATTACCGAAACATGTAATAATATCTAATATATAACAATAGTAAACAGTAAAATTTTATTTAAATAAAACATTTTATTTTAGTAAATACTATAAATATGTATCGCACAGCTGAGAGAGCAACGATTGGATTTTTTTAGACCTAGTTTTCCATCAAATAAGTAGTCGGGTAATTTTACGAGTAGTTCTAGGTGACCTAGGGTTCTTGTCTTTATTTTATGTAGAGTACAATGCATTATTTTATTTTCATTTTTTTTATTTCTATAAAAATATATCATTATAATTTATTTAATCGGACCTCATCAAGGAAAAGGTCAAGTATTTTTTTTTTTTTTTTTAACTTTTTAATCATGATGATATATTTAAAGAAAACCTTTGATTTTCTAAAGATTATCAACCATCAAACATGAACGCCGAGGCGGTCATCGTAGCAATGAAGAACAGCCCGCTAGTATCGACAAGAGGAAGAATCGATACTTGGCCTCTTGAGCCTCTTGAGGTGCCCTTTCTTGGCAAAGAGGCCACCGAGTGGGAGAATCGATAAAATATTGCAGTCGTCTGCGGCAAATGAAAAGGCAAGAAGTATTCTAGAATTATTTATTTCAGTTTTATTATTTTACATTAAAGAAAAAAAAATTAGGTATTAGAAAAAAAAAAGTTATTTTATATACTTATTTCCCTATGAATTTTCATAGTACAAAACACCTATTACCCTATTATTTTATGTCCTTTATACTAAGTCCACGGTAAATTATCAGGTCCTTTTTAAAAAATTTCAAAAAAAATATATACAAATTCGTTAATCTTTAAACTAGTATCTTATTTACAATATGAAATAATTAAACTGCAACATAAATAAGAGCTAGGGAAATGACTTAAGAGGCCAGAACGCTTAATCAAGATAAAATCATCTCATATCCTATCAATTATAGCAAGACTTTGATTCATTCAATAAACTGCTACAGATCTGAAACTGAGAAGTTGAGGACATTCAAAACTCCCCAGAAGATGTATCCATAATATATATAAAGATGAATATAATAGTGGTTCAACGGAGAAGTGAAAATAGGTTGTGTTCTAATCAATGTACACCGGAAGATTTTGGTAATATCGGTCACTGTCTGGCCTAGCCTTAGCAATTATCTTCATCTATAATCCGCTCTTTGTTTCAATGATAACCTTTGGAATTGAAATAGGGATTTTTAATAACGAAAAATTTAAACTAAACCATGACGGGTCTAATCACCTTTTTCAGACTTTTTGGAAGAAACTCTTGGAAACAACATTCATTACTTTGCTTTTTGACATTACTACTTTTATTAAAAAATATATCAAAAGTTTTATTTCAATATCCACTCCTCTCTTATTTCGGTTTTACTAAGAAACTGTGGTAGTACATATGAAATGTCGCCAGCTTTAGTGTTAAAGGACTTAACGTCAAGTGTTTTGAACAAAGTCCCACTTTGTTTTGTATTTCAATTTTTTTTCATTAGGAACAGAAAAACCTATAAGTCATAGGAAAAACCTGAAGGGCTGTCCATTTACCTTACTAATAAATGTTGGGGTCACAATGTATTTACATACATTACCTTTCACCTTCTTTCACTCTAGTCCCTTATATCTTACAAGAATCGTAATTATAGGAACCGATTAAAAAGGGAACCGACAAGTCAAAGAGAAAACCTAAAGGACTGGCTATTTACCTGAATGATAAGTGAAAGAATCAAAAAAATAATTTTTAGAAAAAAACAAAACCGACTTCAAGATAAAACCTATATAAACACTTGAACTAAAAAATAAAAAATAATATTTTAATTGCTTCGAAAAAAAAACAAACATTAAATGACAATCAACGAAATTATCGATACTTATATACCTATTCAAAATTTATGATCAGTTACTTTTGGAGTCGGTGCCAACCAAGAAGAGCAGTTTAATCCTGCCTTTGGAACAAACCTGTGAATGGCAGGAGACAGCGGTGAGGTGGTAATGAAACAGTGGGATGATCTTTATAATTACCAGCTTTCTTTCGGATTCTGTTTCTTTGTTTGGCACCGACTCCAAAAATAACTGATCATAAATTATGAATAGGTATATAAGTATCGATAATTTCATTGATTGTCATTTAATGTTTTTTTTTTTCGAAGCAATTAAAATATTATTTTTTATTTTTGAATTCAAGTGTGTATATATAGGTTTTATCTTGAAGTCGGTTTTGTTTTTTTCTAAGAATTATTTGTATTTTTTAATTTTTAGTGATGAGTGTATTTTCTACGCGGAATTCGGAATTATCTAGCAACAAACGCTCAGCTTCTTACTCCTTTCTTTCACTTTGTAAATCAGTGTTAACATTTCGTTAATTGAAAGATTTTCAGACGCCATTGTAAATAACCAATAAGTGACTGGTAAACGGAAAATATTAACAATTACGGGAAACAGGAAAACAAAAAACCCATAAAATTCTTTTAATTTGAGTTCGAGTTAAAAAGACTATGACTTCCAATAGTTCAGTTGATAGAGGTGGTCCTAGAAGTCCTATTGTCAGTTTGACTTATTTACACAATTTTTCACGTTTTTGTCTGAAATCTACTAATTGAGGTGAAGTTTACGTGTAATGAACTCCCGACAGTAGATTTCGTTCGACTTATTTAAGAATTCAGTTTATCGAATTAAAACACAACGATAGTTGATTGTATATGTAAATTATTTTTGTTAATAATTTAGATTTAGTTACCATGGAGAATTTAGATTACCATAATTAAAAATAGGTTTATAGTGGAAGGTTATATAACAGTGATTTTTAAAATTGTTTTTTTGATTTTTCCTAAAACGTACAGAGTTGATTTCAAAATATTTTTTATGGGACCACCTCTGAATTATACCCTACCGATCTAAAAAAGAATCATCAAAACTGATTCAGAATTGACGGAGTAATCGCTTAACATACACAAAAAAAATAAATAAATAAAATAAAAATACAGATGAGTTGAGAACCTCTTGTTTTTTGAAGTCGGTTGAAAAGAATATATCATCTCTACATCTTGATATATTTCAGAAACCCTTCTATTTTACTTCCTTTTCTTACATTTTAAAAAATTTATTATGTGTTATCTATGTAGCGAAGTGGTGATGTTTTTAAATTTTTCTTATGTTTTAAGAACTTATGATGAACGTATAACATTCGAGACTAGTCTTCGAATAAAAAAATTCCAATAGAAATGGCAGATAATCCATCAACCATAGTTGGATTTAACATTAAATATAATCCTTCTTGCATCAAGTGATTCTTTTCATTCAGTTTCTAACACTTAATATAGCATACACGATAAAAATATGTTAAAAATGAACTTGATGCATAAGTACTAAATAATAATTATTTAATGGCTTTCTAAAATTATTACAAATTAGTGCATTGTTATGTTATTAAATTATATCATTTCCCTGTAGTAAATTAAGCTCATTGGCCAGGGTATTGAATGGTAAAGCCCTCAGAACTATTCCTGGCTGAATATAGACGATCGTTAAGTAATAATATAAAGGTCAGACTGCCCCGAAGTGACTTCTATTTGTTCAGCTGAAAGCTACGTCTAAAGAATCGAACTCTACAGTTATTTAGCAATCGACAACTTCCATGGTTCCCATTAAAAACAAGTAAACATCCCATTACTTTCCTTTTGTTGATTAATTTTCTACTGCGTAGGTTTGGCGCAGTGGACCATGAACTAATATTATAGGTTTATATACTAATGTTCAAGACTGGTTGTGAATTTGCTTTACAGAAAAAAAAATGGCCTCCTTGGAATACTCAAACTCTAAAAGTGCGTACCATATCCTTCAATGGATTCGGGAGTTGAGCGTGGGCAGAGAAACGCCTTCAGGAAACAGTATTTCCATACCAAGTACTCAACTCAAGCCCCTTCAAGGATCGAAGTCAAACAGATTTTTTTATTTCCTTACTTTCACCTCCTCAACCGGAAAACTACCTTGGTACTTGTTTTCATTTTGTTATAGTACCTTGTTTAAATAACATTTCATTAATATTATTAAATATGTTATTATGCTTCTTATATTTTATTGTTCTCGTCATTTACTATATATTTTTTTTGTTTTGACTTATGGTTATTCCTTCATATTATATACATTAGGAAAAAAAAGATTACTTTCGCGATCATATATTAGGTTGATGCAAAAATAAATTTTGGTATTCATTAAAAACAAGCCACAATTTAACTTCAATAAAATATATTTAATCAAAATAACTTCCATTACAATTTATACATTTTTGCCAACGCACAATTAATGCATTAATCCCAGAAGTGTAAAAAGTAGAGTCTGTGGAATCAACAAACTTTCGAAATACATTTGAATGTATTTTTGGAATTTGTCCAGGTGTTTAAAAAAGTGAAAATCTGTAGGTAAGAGTTCGGGTGAGTATGGAGGATGTGGTAGTGTCTCGTAACCCAACTCGTCTCGTGCGACATGTGGACGGGCGTGGTCGTGAAGAAGGATTGGCCCTTTCCGATTAACAAATGCTGGGCACAAACGACGCAGTTGCTGGTTTATCTCATTAATTTTATTAAAGTACTTTTCAGCAGTAATGGTTTCACCCGGATTGAGGAACCTGTAATGAATGAGTCATGCAGATGACCACCAAATAGTGACCATAGTTTTTTTTTGGGTGTAAGCTTGGATTTGGAAAATGTCGTACAATATCCATTTTTCATCGCACGTTACTATACGACTGAGAAATGGATCATTTTTGTTGAATAGGAAAGCATAGAAGAGATTTCATACCTCCGATCCTTTTGGTGGTCGTTCAGTTAATGAGGCAACCACTTGGCGAGCTTCATTGTTTTTCCAATTGCCTTGAGATGGCGTACGTTGTTGACTGACTACACATCGAGTTCTTCCGCTATTTCTCAAATAGTTTTGGTGGGGTCAGCTTCAACTATTGCCTTTAACTGTTCGTTGTCAATAGTAGAGGGATGGCCACCACCTACTTTGTTTGAAAGGTCAAAATTTCCACTACGGAATTTTTGAAACCATCGCTGCACTGTAGATTCATTAATGTTACCTGGCCCCCAAACTTAATTAATATTTCGAGCCGTTTGCGCAGCACTCCAACCGAGTTTGGAATCATATAAGTAAATTTTCAGAAAATCGCTCCTAAACGTTATTTTGTCTGGAGGCACTGAATGGACTGAATTAACCATTAAAAAAAAAGGATTATATAGGAAAGCAAGCGAGATAAATAGGCTTTAAAATTATGTGTATAACTTAGCATGTGGATTAGTTTTGTTTACACAATTGGAATTAATAATGAAACGGAAATAAAATCCTGCATTATTTTTGCATCAACCTAATACTAAGATACCAAAGAGTTTTAGCCATTAAGATATTTTTCTTTTATTTATAAAAAGCGACAAGAAACTGCTCGTCATTACAGACTACTTCAACATTTACTAAACAAACTTTCAAAGCTCCCAATTAATTATAAAAGACTTATTTACATGACTGTGATTATACCTATTTGGACGTACGGAGTTGAGCTTTAGGGATCTACTAAACCATCCAATTCATCTCGCATCCAATCCATTAAATCCAAGATCCTTCGAAAAATCCTAAATGCCCCTTACTCTGTCACCAATAAACTTATCCATAAAAATCTTAATGTTCCATATGTTGCTGAGTTTGCCCAAACCAGATACCCTTCCTTTCATAGTAATCTCCATAACCACTCAAATCCATTATTTTCTCAACTTACTACCCACTCCATTCCCGATAATCCTACGAGGTGTCTGAAAAGAAGATGGCCAAGAGATCTTCTAGTGTAGAATGTCTATTGAAGTGCTACTGATAAGTAGTTCTTTTCAAGTTTTGACATGTTATTATAATCGTTATCAGCTCATTTACTTGATGGGTATAATTGTACTGTTGTAAATTTCAATAAATTGATATAGAAAAAAAAATATAAAAAGCTATCGTAATTATATAACCAATCCCAATGTATGGATCATGTAATTATGTAATAAGCTTTCAGTTGTATATAATACGAAATACATTGATAAATGGCCGGCTTCAACGTTACTTAACATATAAAAAAGAATATTATAAATTGTATTTAATTTTTAAAACATTGACTAATAAAAATATACAGGTATAAAGATACAGAGATATTGTTATATCTTGAAAAACTTAACGTTAAAATTTTCTTGATATTACAGTATTCCACGGCAGGTGCGATATATTTTATTGGTGTTAGGAGTGCACAATTTAACTAAGCATTGCGAAATACAAATTGTTTGTTTGTTTATTTCGTTTAACGTCACTTTATGCTGCTATGGCTAATCGGACGATGCTACGGTGGGAGTTCTAAATTTTGCCTATCCAGGTATAATTAGGATAGGGATTTTTAACGAGTACCTGACATCGCACAGGCTCGGGACCCCCATTTTACGTCCCTTCCGAAGGACGGCATAGCTAAGGATTTTTTACTCCCTTTAAAAAATCCTAAGGTCATCTGCCGGGCTAGGTTGCTATGCTAACCACTACACCACAGGTGACCCTGAAATACAAATTTTATCACACTCTTCCCCGATTGGCTTCCGTTAATTTCCCCACTTTTGAAATGTATTTCCATATCCCCTCGGCCAACTGAAAAAATAAACTTATTACATTTTACACCACATAAAGATAACATATTTTTGAATGATTTCTTGTAAAAAAACTCAATATCGAATTTATGGGAGATATTACAGTACTCCACGACGAGTGCGATATATCCTTCTCACAACAAAACACTTAATGTTTTTTTGTTTTTTTTTGTAATCAATACGCATTAAATTTCATCATCATCATCATCTTATGGTGCTTATAGCCCTTGCAGAACCCTGGCTTCCTCTACAATGCTCTGCCATTCAGACCTATTTTCGGTAGCCCTTCTCCACCCCCACTCATTTAACTAACGGATATCTATACACACTTGAAATCAGGTAATTAAATAAGCAATATTTGTAATTTATTTCATTTTGTTGACATGGATATGTATTTTGACTGGGGGTCTTATTTTAAAAAAAAGGCAACATTTTAACACTCTCTGGTTCTGTTGGTGTTCCTCTGATCGAAAATTTGATGATAGTTTCAAAGTCAGAAATTTAAACGATAATTATTATTTTTTTTTTATATATATAACATTTGTCGTTAGGAACTACTGTTTAAGATCTATATTGATTCGAATGAAAAAAGTCAAGTTGTAACGTTTTTTTACCATCAAATATGTAACGTTTTTTGACCCTCAAAAACGTAACATTTTAACACGCTCTAGCTCTGCTTGTGTAGCTCGATCATTTTTGAACAGCCGTTATTTAGGGAATGACCCTAAAAAATACTTATAATGCACAATTACTGGTAAAACTGACTAGCCGCATTAATTACAAATTCAATGATTCAGTGATTTCGACAGGAAAAAAAGTATATAATCATATATACAAAGATAAAACAATTCTAAATACTTACTTGACTATTTACATATTTGAGGAAGATTGATTATCTAAAGGATGTAAAAATAAACTATTGTTAATAGAGTTAAGAGGAGCAGCTATACGAATAGGAGTGGGTAGGGAATTCCAGAAGGAGGTTGCACGAATGATGAAGGATTTTTCAAAGGAAGCAGTTCCATGTAGGGAGGTTTACAGGATAAAAGGTTGAGAAACCTTGTACTTTGGAGGTGAATAGAAGAACTCACAGTTATTAGTTAAAGAATACAGGAAAGTCTTTTGGCATTTTGTGACTGGAATTGGAAGTTACCCAGAAAGCATTGCTGTCGGAAATTGGGAAAAAGCCACCGAATCTCAGAATATTGGTAAGTAATATGTGACCACCTGGAGTTCCGAAGATAAATCTGATGAAACAGTCTACCACGGTTCACTTAACACTCGACCGGTCACGCACCCGGTACAGGTTGGGTACAAAAGTTATAACTCCTTTAATAATATTTTAATCGGCGAAATATGCTTTCTTTAGAATTCTAACGACAATTTTAAACAAAATAAAATTCTATTCTTTAAATATTATAATAATTGTGTGATCGAAATAGAAAAAACACCTAACCCTTACAAATTACGGTACGCGACCGGCCGTGTTACATTTTTTCTTCTAAGCAATATATCACCACAGAACATTTTAGAGGAGGGTTTTAGGAAGGATCACATTATATAGTAGGTTAAAAATAATAGTAACATCATTGCAAGGTGTTTTGACCAGGTATCGAGAGCTCTACCTGAGAAATTGACAAGGGTCACTATTGGGGCAAAGGCATTGTCTATTATTTGCATCTCAGTCAGTATTCTGCTATATATGCGTAGGATGATACTATTGCAAAGAAGATGCGTGGAACTTGCAAGTTGTGTCATTATAAGAAAAAGAGTAATACTACGAAATTATGTGCGAAGTATAAGTTTGAGCCACTAGGAAAAAGTGTTTAGTTCATGCCTATTATCATAAACTACCTGGACCCGTTAAGAAAAGGATGCTATCAGCTTTACTAATAACTAAACCTATAATGGATGAGGAAGAAGAGGATCTCTTGCTCGAGGCTTTTAAATTGCGAAAAACAATTAGCAATATGTTTAATAAAAGTGTGAACGAGAGTGCATTTCAAATATTGATTAACAACCACTTAATCAACGACGAAGAGAGGTTCAAAGAATATTTACGACGTTAAAACTATATTATAACTCGATATTTTAACGTCCCACACACATCTGTTGCAACTTAAAGCTTCAATTAATGTTTCATCCTCCTCTGCATTGAAGCGGGATGCCATTTTTATTGAAAAATAGAAAAAAAAATTAAAATAAACAATTATTCACAACCCAAAGTCGCGGCGTACAACTGACTGACTCCTCCGAAATGAGTTCCCCAACACGCTCGACTTAAAGCGCTGGCGTACAACGTTTTGCACTCTGTTGGAAAACAGACACACTAATTTAGTGTATAAAGTAGTGTCCGGTGTATTGCGCCGGGCGCAATGTCTAGACATTGCGTTCTGCGAGGTGTATCCTTCATCGGGGAAAACCCGCCTTTACAGCCACAGACAGGGCGACAGGGAGACAGGCCGCGACCGGCCGAGTGTTACATTTACATGTACCCACAGTAGACAAACATGTATATAACCTATATTGGCAATTTTAAGACAGACTTCATGGACATAAAAGATACTCATTAAGGACGGCCACGACTGGCATACCCAGAAACACGTCCAAATTGCTGAATAGAAGAAAATGTTAGATCTGCTCAAATTCATAACTTAAGGAGATGCTGTTGAGTGCTACTCTCATGTCTATAATGAATTGTTTTTTTCATGTCTACTTCTAAGCGATACGCTCCATTTGTTTAGTAAATTTAAATCTTTCGTTTATTATATATAAAAAGATATCTGTTTATAGCCACAGGACAAGCACCTAAAGGACCAAAATCCAAAGGATTAAACGGGAAAAGAGAGAGTCCTTTGTAATAATTAATCTTAATTTTCAAAATAGGCAACATTCGTGGGATATCCTTCTGTCATCTTACAGTCTAAATCTTAAAATCTTAAATCTTTCTAAAATTAAAACAGTTAAATCAATTTTCAGAAAAAAAAAAAATAATCTGTAGGGCAGGATTGGCCCAGAATGCCATTTGGCCGTCAAAAGTCGTCAGATCCTGGCATATCTGACACCAGTATCCTTTAGAGGCTTTGTATTAGTTACATGTCCAGCATATTGACTTATAGTTACATTTATAATGGGTATAATAAAAAATTGATAAAGGAAAATGCTTATTTCCGATCAATAAGTTTTTCGTTCATGCTGTTGAATGAGAGAACTGGGTTGAAAAATGAACCATCACTCAATATATTTATCATCATTCCCCAACCAATTTCACAAGCACATGATAATGGGTTGAGGAAAAAAACTTCAAATATTTAATCAATAGGGCATTCCAAAGACGCGCGGTTGGGATTGTGTATTATGCAAAGTAATGAAATTTCTCCAGAGCGGAGGAAATAAACTGTCCCTCGAGGTGAATTCCGGCGGCGGCGAACAAAGGGGAATTGGTTCCCTTTCAAAGGAGGAATGCAGGGGCCTTTCAACCATCGCCTCCTTCTTCGTCCAGAATGGACTCCTCCGGAACAGCATCTATCGAGGAGCTTCTGTAATTTCCTCGCTGTTGACACCAACCAGCGGCGAAAATAGTCGACAATCGATAGGCAGAACACATCGAATCCGGGTCAGGAACTGCCAAGAGAAAGGGGGAGATCGAGTTGTCAATATATTGATAAGGGTTGGTTTTTTTGTAAGGGCTGGAAAATTTTTATTTTGAAATATCAACAGGTCAGTCGAATATTAATTAATAGGTCGTAGCAATCGGATCATTTAATAACAGTATCCAGTAATTATTTGAAATAGAGACTAATATGCATAACAGACTTCATGGAGATTTATTGTACATTTCCTATATGAATCCAATTTCAAGGAATAAACAGAACTACCATTAAGTATTTTATATCTCTGTATCTCTGTATCTCTACAATCCATGTATCTCCTAGTTCAGGACTTCTTAAGGAAGTATTGTTACAGCGCCAACGGTGCTACGAAGAGGTGATGCGGTTAAGTAATAACATAAGTGATTATTTTGGCTCACAGCTATATAATCTAACATAAATAATTTTACAACAGCAATTCAAAAGTTAAAATAAAAAATAATTAGTATAGTTAAAGTATAATATCTAAAAACCCATTCACAAAATCAATGATCGTTTTTTAGAAAATAAAATAAAAAACCAATGATATCATTAAATGATGAAGAGGATAGTTCGGGGAAATTATAAGCCTTCATTAGGGATAAAAATAAAAAGATATGATAACAAATAGAGGGATTTAAAAAATATATATATATGTGTAGTAGATATTACATGTATTTGCTACCCAATCAAATAAAAAAGAAGGTGAATAACAGAAGATATAACACTAATTTAAAAAAAAATCTTAAACAAACTATATAAAAAAGAAGAAAAAGAAATAATACTAAAATGAATTTTACTTATTTTTTTATATTAATTTTAAAATCCATGTATTTTTAGTCGTATTTTTTGTTCTTTTAGTCCAGATGAAGGCTTACAAAGTGAGCCTAAAAGACGCCAAAATACCAATATACAAATAAATTATTTACAATCCTTTCTTTTTTTTTTTTTTTTTTTATTGAACTTTTATTGAGTAATTATTACAATTTGCCACAAATTTGGGCAATAAGTAATATATATGGCATATGATTACATTCAAAAATTATGTACAAAGAGAAAAAAAAATAATAAAAAAAAATTACATATAAAAAATAAAATAAATAAGAAGATAACCGAAAGAACTTCCTATACATAAACAATATACATACAAATAAAATGAAATACTAAAATAAAAAAATAAAACATAAGTATAAAAAATAAAACAAAATTAAACTATTTTGTTAAAAACACAAGTTAAAAAAGTTAAAAACACAATCATACTTTATTTACAATACACACTCATCCTAGGGACCCCCAGCCAGACCCCTCCCTCTAATTATGGAGGGACAAGCCAGGCATAGAGAGGACCCAGATCTTCTCTCTCAGCTGCGTCACTGGTGTAAAAAAACCCAGTGGAGGCTGAGTGAGAGCGCTATAGTGCATTCACGCCGGACATGAGTAGAGATGCTGGCCATTGCCATAACTCCATAATAAATAAATTTTACAAAAGATCTCAGGGCGACAGCCGTTTTAGTCTGAGAGGTGGGTTAACATGATGGGTGGAGCTAGATAAAGATTGAGCCAAAAGGTTAGGATGAAAGGAAAGTATTTACAATCCTCAGAATGTAATACCGAAGTGCTAAATTTGAAAGCAAGCAACATCAAAAAATATTAGCTTAATTGCCTTTGATGTATAATACATTCTACACAAAATAAGTTTAAAAATTAAATTAAAAAAATTGAGAGCCTCAATGATTTAATAATGGTGATAGTAAAATATGTTCATAAATAAAAAATCACAATGAAATGCAAATATTCATAAAGAGGAGAATCTTCAGATTCGTATTAAATTTTCAAAAAGAGATCACAAAAATATATATAAAATCAAAAGTAACAAATATAAAAGTGATTGATTTTCAAACAAATCGAAGTTTTTAAAATTTTCATACAAAATACATCATTCTTCCGATAATCAATTGTTATGGTAGATTTATAAAACTGAAATATATGAAACCTATTTTTAAAATTTTGAATTAGTAACTGTAACGATAAACTAATTAATCATTAGTTATAAAAATGTAAGAAATCATTAATTCAATATTATTGGTTGTTAGCCACTTTTTTTTTTTTTTTTTTTTTTTTTTTTTTTTAAATATAAACAATGAACAAAAAAAAAGTAATTATAGGGATTTCAGCAATCGTTACGTAAAAATAAAAAAAAATAATAAGAATATCACATTTTTCAATAATATTTTAATTTTCACTATTAACTTTAAATGTTTCATTTAAGGAGATTAATATCAAGTTATTATATTAAAAAGGCATAACTCCCCATTTGCTTTATTCATTTAACTACATGTTTCGGAGCTTGTCATGTTGCTCCATCTTCAGGTTCTAACACTGTGATATGTAAGTGATGTAATAATATAGTAAGGAATTGTAAAATAACATGATTGTAGAACCTGAAGATGGAGCAACAGACAAGCTCTGAAACATGTAGTTAAATGAATAAAGCAAATGGGGAGTTATGCCTTTGTAATATAATAACTTTTCACTATTAACTTTTTTTTTATTTATACAGTTTAGAATTTATATATTTTATAATAATTTATTAAATACAGAATATTTACTATGCACAGTTTTTTTTATTAGGATAGCTGAAAAAAATGTGTAGTTCATAACCTGATTCTTATAGAGGTAACTAGTTATCATCAAACGCAAACTAGATCAAACACGATATGAGCAACACTAAACACGATCATCAGATGCAGGATAATATCAGAAGTCAATGCATAATCGCCATGAATAATGTATTAATCATAACGTAGTTAGGTGACCAACCAGCGTGATGGTACCATGTTCGCTCACCAGATAGCATTAGTCACCAATTGGGTCTTTTTATTTTTCTCCCTCCTTCTAATAGAGCAAATCAGTAAAGTTTGGATCAAAATTATTGCTTTAATAATTTTTTTAAATAATATTTTTAAAAAATATTTAATTATATAATTTTATTACTGATTATCGTGGCTCTGTAAAAGAATTTTTACACTTATATTTTTATTAAGAAAATAAGTATCTTAATTTATTTTTCTTTAACAACCGAATTTTCTTTTTATGTAAAATTTAGTTATTTAATATGATTCATGACTGCAGATTTTATTTCATATATTATATATATATATATATATATATATATATATATATATATATATATATATATATATATATATACTATCCATAAACATAAGTTATCTGATACAACCAAGAAGGAAACATCCAAGAAATAAATTGGATCGAGTATTTCAATACCCAAAGCCCCCAGGCCATTTCCTTGAGGAAAAGAAAACCTGCCAAGAATAATAAAATTGTATGTCCTTAATTTCCGGAGTCAGATTGTTTGCCTCGGTAAACATTCGTTTAAATGGGATACATTATAGAAAAACAACCCCACCCCATCCTTTTATCGGGTTTAATCTAATTTCCTTTACTCTTCTGCTTCTCGAACTTTATTGATGTACACTACTCAACATCTTCTGTCAGTCATTCTATTTTAACAAGATAAATGTTATTTAATCATATGGAATGCCACAGGAAAAACAATCCTCGTCCAATTAAAAAAAAAAAATTAAATCCATCCATTTTTATAATTCGAAAATTAGTTTTTCAAACATTTTCTTAAGCAAAATATTAGTTTAGCTGTGTACAATTCTATTTGTTGTTTCAGTAAAGAATTATAGGATTTTTGTTTCAAATGAATGGTCTTTCGCAAGAATCAAAACCTTTCAATTGAAACAAAAAATAAAGAAGTGAATTAACTTCTAAAATATTAGTTAAAACTAATAAAAAAAAGGTTGTGAATTGGGTCTAATTCACACCATGTATATGAGCCTTTTGTAATTTATCGGCTTGTTCGGGTATTTGTCTGGAAATCTACAGGAAGAACAAAAGGACGGGCTAATTCTTGTATTTTTAGTATTGCATGTGGATTCAAAATTAAAAATTTGTTCAATTGGAGTCCAAGTTATTGAATCTGTTCAAAAGGGATTAGTGGAATATTGTGAAAAGATACTGTAGCATGAGAGATCATTGGTTTTTCGACAAAGGCTTTTAAAATTAAAATTAGATTCGCGGATGATATTCCTCTCACTAAGATATTTGCTTGCCTGTGTTTATATATATATTTTTTTTGTCTAAGAATTACGTCTAAGAAAAGAAAGTACAGTTAATGTTTCAGCTGGCAGTAATTATTAAAAAAAATGAAAATAGTGCTACTGCGATCTTCACCTCTGATTCTTCAGTGTTCACAAAATAAAGTATGCAATATTTTTAAATATATTTAATATATTTTAAAATACACCTCAAACAAATTAAAAAAAAAAAAAATTAAACACGATCACAGTAACAAAATGTTTAAAGTAAACAATAATTTTTCCTATTCTCGCCTCTTTACCCGATCTGTCTGTGTTCCTCAAGGAAGTATCCTATGTCTCATCCTTTACACAATGTATAAAGCTGGCATCCCGACTCATACTACCACTGCCCTCACCACTTACGCTGATGACACATGTGTGTTAGTTACAACACACATTTATTGTATCTCAGTCACTCCAATCCCATATCACTAAACTTCGTGAATGGTCTCAAAAATAAAGAATTAAAATAGATCTAAACAAATATAGTTTTACTCTTCGTCACAAACCTACTTCTTCGTGTCCTGCAGTACCCTTAAACTTAGTTAAAAAGATCCGCTACCCAAGACTCCATCCAGAAAACGACTTGAAATACTTATACGAGACTTAAGAGACAAGAAACTGCTCCTCGTTTTCGACTAATTTTGCAGACTAGCATTTACTAGACAAGTGTTCAAAGCACAATTATTTACTAAATAGTTATTTACTGAACATACAGAGCTTCAGCATTGTGGCTTCACTAAACCTTACAATTCTTCTCGTATCCAATCCGTACAAACCAAAATCCATCTTAAAATCCACAAGGTTCCCTTTTATGTCAGAAATAAACTTATCCATAAAGATCTTAATTTTCCATATGTTGCTGATTTGAACCAAACCAGATACATATCCTTTGGTATTTTATTTTAACTTCGTCTGGAGTTGACTCCATACCCACTCGAATCCACTAGTCTCCCAACTTGCCTAACAATCCGTTTCCGATAATCCTCCGAGGCATCTGAAAAGAAGATAGCCAAGTAATCTTCTATTGTAGAACTATTGAAGTGCTACGAGTGAGTAGTTCTTTACATGCTATTGAAATGTCATTGTAATCATTTCCCTCAAATTATTGTATATAATGAAAACAATATAAATATAAATAAATAGTTTAAAAAAAAAAAATTAAATACAACTTTAAAATCAAGTTCTATTGTTTAATGTAATTTAAAAAAAAAAGATAAATAAGAATAATTTTAAAAAACTTATTGGAGAAAACAAGTTAATCAATTAGTAACAGCCAACGTTTTTGTCCCCTACGAGGTTAACCATAAAGGGAACCTAGTAGGCGAAAACATTCCACCACAGTTGGCCTATTTCACTATTTTAATTGTACTTGCAAATATATTCTCTATAACTTACCAAACGGTCAATTTACATGGTTAAAACAAAATAGTTATAGGGTATTTTTTTATTTTTTTAACAATCAGAGATTCTACTTCATTAAGCACTTTTATGTTAACCGATCCATAGTTTACACCATATTATTTAGTTTCAATTACATACGTTGTCCTTTTTTTTTTTTTTTTTTTTTTTTTTATTGTCATTTATTTATGTTATTATTTCTTGATTATAATAACTTATATAAAAAATAAATTTTCCAAATAGTGAAAATTTAATTCTGTCAATTCCGAAATTAAATAATAGATGGAAAACAGATATACTTTTACGGTATATTCGAAATAATTAAAAAAATATAAAAGTTATTACGAAATAAATATTGAAATAAAATTTTAAAATAATCATATTTAACTATTAAATATATAATTATTGAATTAGTACAACTATTAAATTGAAATAACAACTATTTAGTATATAAGTATGTTTTTGCTATTTACAAATAGCTTCTATTCTTATGGCTCTGGACCCGACACACAGTGGTCCTGTACGCGAAAAAACTCCGATTTCTCGAGGTTCAAAATACAACTATTAAGTATTATATTTGAAAACAAGAATAGTAAACGGAATTATTTCGATGAGTTAAATAGTCGAGATCTGATTATTCGTTTACACAAGGACGTTGAAAGTATACTTTGGCAATGAAACAATGGCTGTGAAATTTGACTCGAGCTTTTTAATATTAATAGAATTCCTTTGAAATTCGTTTACAAATCCATATTACATTCATGTTATAATTCATATTAGTACGAATTCATATTATATTTCATATACTCTGTACATTTGCTTTCCTGGAAGTATTCGTATTTTCAAAATCCAACTTATAATAATTATGCTATAATGTTTTACCAAAGTTTAGCTTATTTGCGCCGCTGTGCGCCGTCTTCTGGCAATGATAAATCAATTCAGTATGCATTACTGTACACAATGAAACCGTTTTCAAGTGCGGCATTCTGCGGCTCTGACCTACAAATCATTAAGATTGGGAATAAACGTGGTCCATTAACCTACGTATTATATTGCCATGTTTACAAGCAAAACTTCAATATCTCTTACACTAGACATCATCAGTCTGACCTCAACGACAAGCAAGGAGATGAAAGCCATACAGTTCCTCAGACGTCCACGTGAACGTTTGGCACTTCCATCAGCGCTGCTGTACTTTCCTCGATGCTCACTTGAATGTGTGGAAATATTCAAAATATTAAAATTAAAGTTGTAAGGTTGACTAATAAAAAAACTTAAAAAATTGAGATGGTTAAAAAAGATAATATCCGAAAACACAACATAGATCCTGACAAATTTGGAGATTACTGCGATGATACTGCCCAACTTTCTGTCAAGTTGTATAATTGGTATTACATGCCAAATAAAGTTCATAAAATTCTGTGCCACGGAAAAACCATTATTGCTTCAGCGGTTTTGCCTATTGGAATGCTGACGGAGGAGGCGCACAATAAAGATTATAGGCGATATCGTTTAGAACATTCAAGAAAATGCTTCAGAGTTGCTATAAACGAAGTTTACCATATGCTGTTAGTTTCTTCCGATCCGTACATAAATATGTTTCGAACGGAATATGTTTTAACACAAGTTTTAAAATGTATTTTAATCAAATAAACTGCTTATATTCTAGATCATTTTCACTTCAACATCCTGGAAACTTATAACTCTACACTTTCAATTTATAAAATAACCATTATATTCCATTTGCAAACGACAGATTGAATAAAATGGGTTACCAACAACCAATGTTTTAAAACACATGATTTTCGAATATTTTTGAGAATATCTCAAAAACTATAAGTCCCATCGGCTCCTGACCAGATTCAATCGATTCAGGGATGAAATTTATTTTGATTTGTGTCACTTTTCTTGCCCATGACCGATATGTAGAAATATAACTTAAGTATCATATTTTACGAAAATCAGTTGAATTCTGTTCCCCCTTCACCTCCCCCTAAAAAGAGAAATCAATACAGTGGTTTCGCCCTTATAAAATTATTGGTAAGTAGGTATGTAACTTGAGTACCAATTTTTTCGAATATTTTTGAGAATAACTCAAAAACTATTCAATTGATTCAGGGATGAAATTTACATGAGGGTTAGCAAAAACTGAAAACATAAGAAATACATGTTGGGAGATATAGAGTTTTTTTTTTTTTCGCCAAATTAGCTACACTGGACCACTGTGTGACGTTGCTTTACTCTGAGTTGTCATGTTTTGCATATTTCAGATATAAAACGACAGTGAATTTATTACTTTAATTTTTATTAATTTTTTAAGCTATTTGAAACGACTTTGAAAGGCACAGTTTCTCCTTGTGAATACTCTTAGATAAAAAAAAATATATTTCAGAAATATTATTGCACTGCTATATCATAAAATATTTAAACGGATTTCAAATATTTCATTATTAACTGACATAATTTAGTATAACACAAACGTGAGATAGCCGCAAGACAGACCATAATAGTGGTGTATAAGAAAGGGCAAATAGACAGAACAGACAAAGGGAGAGTATCCACAGGGGTTTGGCTAAACCCTTCACAGCCTCAAACCGACAAACGAACAGCTCCTCTACCACAGATTACATTAAATTAGATTATAAATTAAATTTAAATTAATTCCCTCTATGGTGGTTATGATAAACCCATAATTCATCATTTAAAAAATTATTAAGATTTACAGATTTAAATATATATATTAATAAGGTAAAGTGTCCCATATGTTAATCTGCAATAAACCAAAAAAAAAAAGCTACATACCTAACCAAATCCACCGATATCTTAAGTTGCTTCGCATTTGATTCCAATTACGTTTTCGTCATGTAATTATATTAATTCAACAAAATGACCAAATTTAATACGATTGTAAATTTAAATAAAAAAGTAAAAAAAAAAATTATACAAAACTAAAACTATCAAAACGATAAGGGCCATAGTCCAAACAAATTTATATCGTAAAAATAAAAAATAATCTTCATAAGCAACTAATTGAATCATGTATGCTTTGATCGTAAAAAATAGATACCTCCTTATATTTTTATTTTATTTTATTTTTTGTTGGTAGTTTATTTGGTACCGGTCGAGAAGCCAGCCACCACCAAACTGGCTTGACCCGCGGTACATTGACCAGTTCGATCCTTATGCTTCACTTCGAGTTTACATTTATCGATAGTTCTTTCCTATAACCTTATATGTAAACAATCACTTGTACAGTTTCAACTTGGATTGTGTTTTTTATTGTGTTATATTGATATTTAGTTTTCTTAAATGTAAATAAGTGAAACAGAAGTTAACAAGATGAGTTTCATAAAGGATTAAGTGTTTTATCAATTCATGTTTTCTTATTTCCTCTTATCTAATGAGTAAAAGTGTTACAAAACTTAAGAAGATTAATTTGTACATGGATTTGGTATTTTATATACTTTTATTTGTTGTTTCAATTTAAGTGATATTTTTCAGTAATTTTGTTATTATTCTTTTGTTTGTTGTTATTATTTTAGTTGTTCGTTTGTTTGTTGTTATTATTATTTTGTTATTATTCAGTATATTTTGTGAATGGATTCTTTGTCATCCATAATACTTATTGCCCTAAAGTGATACAGATTGTATAATTAATTCAATAAAGCATATCGATCTAAAAATAAATGTGAGAAAGTATATCATAGGTTTCATATTTTCTTATTTCCACTTCTACTGAGAAAATATAGTAGAAATTAACATCATAACTTTGAACTAGGATTGTATCTTATAATATATAATGCCTTATAACATGGAGAATAGACAATGTGAAAATAATTTAAGTTTATCAGGAATTAACATTACTGGTGGTTTAGCATATATTAATTCTGATTTAACATAATATTAATTCAAAATTGATTTAGTGTCTTAAATTTTGATATTTTCTTATTTCCACTTCATTACTTTCTTATTTCTCATTTTAATATTAGAAGGAAAACTGAAGTTAATATTACTTTGAACAGGGGTTTAGAGTTTCTTCGGAAATGAAGGAGAATAACCTTTCCCCTCAAAAAGTAGCAACTAAAATATCGAAATAAATCGGAAGAAGGTTAGAAATGATGAAAGGTATTCTGGGCGCGCGTAGGGGTTGGTGGCTGGCTTCTCTACCGGTACCGTTTATTTTGTTGTATTTTTTCCACATTATTTATTGTTTTATAAATTATGAGATTCGTTATTTTTTTTAAATATTTTTTATTGTAATAGAAAAATTATTGTAATATTTCACATATTGTGTGAATGGATCCACAAAGCTATCCTTATAACTTTTTGCCTTTATTGAGGCCAATTATTATATTTTCTCGTGAAATGATTAATTGAAAAAAAAAATATATATACCAACCCATGATGTCATTTCTAATAGTAAATAAATTTAGTTATTCTCCTAAATATTGATATACCTATTCATAAAAAGCGTAGGTAAAAAAAAAAAGTTTGAGTTTCTATTTAAGAAATTTTATAAGCCCGCTACGAAATCTCTTCTTCAAAAGATTTGTAATTAAAGTTAAATAATGTTTTAAATTTATTAAATACTCAAAGGATAATTTAATCACACAATATTTTTAATTTTCTCATATTGATAGCATCAGATTAGGTTTTAATCCAACCCAATGTTACAATAAAATTTATTTTTTTCTAAACACAGCGAGACTCTACCCCGTCCAAGGTATTAAAAGTCTTTAGGACCTACCCCACTGTTCCTTTAATGCCATTTCATAATTTTCTTCTTAACGATGTCTCAAATATTTTCATTGGAATTTTCATCATGATTACGAAGTGCGAAGAAGACTGATGAGTATTTTTAATGTTTTACTTTGTAGTAGGGGTACCAGGGGGTAATTTGAACTTCCCCGAAGTAAGAATGATTTGGTAGCAAAGCTTTAAACTAATTCATAAAGAAGTCATTAGTATTCTGCCAAAGCCTGTGGTAGCAGTTAATAGGATTTATATAATTAAAGGGTTTAGTTGATGAATGGGTTATGTCAGATTTTAAAAAAAAATAATTACAATCTAGTTCATTGGATAAAGAATATATGTGCAGAAGTGTAACAAAATCTGAATATTCCAAAACAACTAGAAAAAGATGTGTGGAGAAGATAAACCGGCTATGTAACTAGCTATGTGCTGTGCTTGGTTCCATAACCCTTTCATCCATCAAACCATCCAATCACAATATTTTTTTAAATAATTTCTACGGTAATGATGTAATGCAAATATTGAGTTATTCTATTTATTTTTTTTTCACTGAAAGTATTTAATAGAGACGCTTCTGAAAATGCATCTCGATTATCTTTGTGGTTAATAGAGTATAAAATGTAAAGAAATAAAAATTTAATTTTTAAGTCATTTTAATTTTTCGAAATAACACCATTGCTTTTAGCGGAATTAGGAAATACTTTTATTTATTTATTTTTTTAAAGCTATTTAAAATTTTATATAAAATAATAAATATAATAAATGAGAATTTAAGGTTCATAATATCATTTCAGTTACCATTAAAGCAACTGCAAAACTTTGATATTATGAGGTCTCTTGGCCATCTTCTTTTCAAACGCCTCAGACGGTAATCGGGAGTTATAAGATTATAAATATTACTCATAATATTAATATAATCTTTAACATTTCTTTTATTATTGAGAAACCCTTTTAGTACCTGACTAAGAGAAAGTATCCTTTTGACCGTCCAAGGGTAAAATATAACTTACATCTTGAACAACACATGTCATAAACAATCATAAAGTAAACTGCCTTGGGCCAAAGATCCCCTGTCACCCTAGGTCCTCTCTTATTACACCATATTACATCCTGTGTATATCACTGTGACATGAGACAATTGACACCTACGCCGGACTACACTTTCTCACGGTCCCATAAGTAAACTATTAGCCTGCCGAACTTTCACTCTATTCCTCAATCCTATCCCCACTCCAAACCTACGGGTTTAAGTAGCTGGAAGTTATCAGAGGAGGACACTCTACATTTGACTTGTAACCATTATACTAGAAGTCTTATATGTAACTATCAGTAAATAAAAGCATCTTTTTCTAAGTCTTCACTATTTGTGTTCGTTATCTCGGGAATCGAGTGGGAAGAAAGCACGGAGAATAGTGGTTTTGAGTGGTTATGGAGTTTACTGAAAGAAAATGCGTATCTGGTTTGGACTAAATCAGCATATAGAACATAAAGATCTTAACTCATAAGTTTGTTTGAGACAAAATAAGGAACATTGAGATTTTTTTAAGGATATTGGATTGTAATGATAGGATAGGAGATGATTAGGGTAGTCAGTCAATTCGGTCTTGTTTGTGGATTCTAAGTAAGCCGCTTGTCCAAATAGTAGCAGATCTGTTCAACAGGGATTTATAGAATACCATTAAACGATACTTTAGGACAAGAAGTTGCATTCTTATGACGAAGATAGACAATTTATTGATAGGATTTTTTTGCATTTATTTTAATTATATGTTTTCCATCCTTCTTGAAATCTTGAAGGTTTGTGCTGGGCCGGAACTAGAAGATTTGTCAGGGAAGAAAAGAACGTGCCCCACCCTCCCCGCCCTAGTTCCGGGCCTTTGTTAGTAGTGTAATGGGATTGGATTGTTTGGTATGAAACGATGGGATCATAATTTAATGACAATACACATGTGTCGTAAGCATACGAGGAGCTTCAGAATGCCAGCTGTATACAACGTGTTAAAAATGGGACCTTGGATACTACCTTGAGGAATCCCGGCAGGTTGTCTTAAGAGAAAAGAATAAGAATGAGTAAAATTTAAAAAATGTGTTTCAAGATATAGTTAATTCACGTATAGTTGTATGGATAAAGCAATAAGAATGGGAAATGTTGTGGTCAGTATTTAAATTTAAATATTTTTACGGTACCCAAGTGAAATAAAAAAATCTTGCTCTGTTAACTAAACAACGTATGGACGAGATTATTTTGGTACTTGTTTGGTATTGTATTTTTCATTTGTATTTGGGCTTTTTTTTTTTTTTTTTTTCAACATGCATGGATATACAAAATTAAAAAGCCCTTTAAACAAATTATTCAACGATTATTAAATAATAATTTACATGATTACACCGGTACATCATGAGCTTATACAATATCATTTTATAAACGACTTAATTTAAGAGTAAATAAAACGGGGGGATGAGTACCATTTTGTTTATCTATAGTGTATTAGCCAAATATAAAATGACAGACGATATTATTTAATTATGTTTTCAAATACTTATAGACGAGAACTTATATTCTAGAAGTTACCTCGCAATTCACATTAGGTATTAGTACTATAGTCAGAGTAGAGATATGAGTTATGAGTAGAGGTATGAGAGATATGAGTGCGGATTGATGCAGACAGCTTGTTGAAGAATTGCTAGCCCCGAAAACGTAATGACTAAAATCGGCGGGCTTTTTGTCAGCTCTCGTGCTGGCTAAGTTCCATTCCTCTCCAGCAATCCGCCTTCCAGGATGGGCTCTTAGCCTCAACACTTTAGCTCTTTTCTGTTCGAATCCATCTTCTTCATTGTTAGTTCTATCTCGTTTCTTATTCCCATAACCGTATATTCTTATGAATTTTTGGATATGAACATACGGAAATCTGGCCAACGCGCAGAGTTAAGAATAAGTATAAAGTCAAAGTTAAGAATCAAATAAATTAAGGAAAATAGGTATCAACCCCACCTTTATTATAGATGAACCATTTTTATCTTGTTTCCCTACTGGAAAAGACCCTTTTCAAAATAGCGGTGTGTATGAAACTAAAATGTAATGATTGTAAAGCTACTAAAATGGATGAAATACAATGGAAGACAAACAATGGATGATCATTATATCAAACATTAAAAGAACTTATAAGGGAGTATAATAATTAGATGCAGAATTCCAACTTTACTATCTATTAAAGTGAAAATAACCCTAAATTCAACCAAGAATCGAGAGTGAAACTAATATATCAAGAGAAAAAGTCTGTATTTAAATTTTTATGAATCATTAGAAATAATGTGATCGTTCAAAAGCAATTCAAAGTTTTGTTTAATGGCCAGATAAATATTTCCAATAAATTTTTTTCGAGTGGGAAACGGAAAAACCAGCTAGTCTTAGGGAAAACCTAAAGGAAACCCATCTCTACCTGATCGTTTTGTCTCTTTTATTCAATCTGCTGTAGTTCTGATATCGTTCATAAGTCCTTTTCATTTTGCCTCCTTAGTGAGTATAAAAATGTTAGATTTCTTGTCTTATATTTTTAAAAAAATCTAATACCTTTTGGGTTTCAAATGCAATAGACGTTAAACGATGCCTAAAATAAGGTTTTATTAGCTCATAAAGATACAATAATTTCAGTTATTGTTGAAGTACAAAACTTACCTAAAATAAGAATTGTTTAACAGTCCTTAGCTAATTTTGTTTTATATAGACACATTAGAAATCACCATATGATACATTATATATCTTATGGTGACTTGATAAAATTACTGATTTTACAAAAATCAGTAATGAAACAAAATGCTGATTTTTTTTTAATTGATTGCATGTTTTTAGAACTATTGATAAATGTTTAATATTTAAACTAGTTTTAAATAAAAAATTCCAATAGAATTGGCAAATAATTCATCAATCCTAATAGTTATTTCTTATGAAACATAAATGTTAAAGTTCATGCCTGTTGAAAACTTCTATAAGGGTCAAAACCCAGAAATTATCACCAAAATTGTTTTCGTTAACTAATAATTATACTGCTTAGTGATATATATATCAGACTCATGGCCTGCAACAAAAAAACAAAACTGCAGTAAGGGTTTTTAAAATTTAAATGCTGGCCTTTAAAACAGTGATTAAATCCGGCATCTCTCTGGTCCTATTGGCGGCAGGAACTTTTTTCATTCTGAGTTTCAAAGTTCGTAGGTTTGAAGGAATGCTTTAAACCATTCCTAGAACTTAGTTCATTACAGTTTTTTTTAAAAATATTTCGAATCAGAAGACTCATTGAAGTTAATTACGTAATACGACGAAAATTAATTGACACCTGTGAGCTGTATAATAATAAATAAAAATTTGGACTGAAAATTAAACCTAAAGCGTGCTGGGGAACTGTCTTCGAAGTTTCGTCATAATGAGATAAAAGTCACTCACACTTGAATTAAACTCGAAATATCAATACTTCCTTTTTAAGAGAATAGTTTGAAATTTTATTCAGCTTTGATCTCATTTTGAAAATGATGGGAAAAATACTTAAATATATACCAATATTTTTTTATTATTATTAGCAATTTTGGTGGTATTCATCGGTTCCTAATAATCGATAAAATATACATATATTTATATAACGATATACAGCCAAATTCATTGACTAATTTAAACCACACTTCTTAGGGAAAAAAAAAACAATTAAATTAATATATTTACTTTAATATATTAACTCTAAATAAAACTGTAAATAATGTAATAAATAATTTCACAATATTAGTTTTTTTTATTTTCTTGGCAAAACGTTCCATTCCTTTTAGGTGTTTAAGGCCCCATATAGTTTAACCAAGGAATAAAAAACGTATTACGGATATTTAAAAAAATAAAATAAAAGCAAGCAGTATCAAAAAAAAAAAAAAAATATGAAATTTTGAATTAGTATGATTTAATACAGTTTTGTATAAGATGAGGAAACTCCTTAAAGAATTTACAGTAGTACCTTACTAAATCGACCCCTAAGAGACCAAGGACGGGACAGCCAACTGTTATTTCAGCCAACCGGTTATTTCAATGAAGCATAAGGATTTCAATATTTTCATAGTTAAAATTTTTTATCTGGTTCTTAATGTCAAAAATCACTGTATTGCGTTTGGTTCATAGCGACCTAACTCATTTTTTACATAACAAGATATGTTTTGAACGCTATTGTTAAGGAAATATACTAAAAAAAAAAAAAAAAATTTTTTTTTTTTATAAAAATGTTTGCCAAATTATGAGAGGATTCCAAATATTGTAAAGTGTTTTTTAGTTTCCGCTAAGCTACAGATTCTAACTTGTATTAGAACTTAAATAGTATTAAATTCAAACATGCATCAGATATTTTGGGGAAACGTAGAAAAGTTCGAAATATTTTACATTTTGACACTATCAATCATTGAGAGGTGGCACTTCAAGATCCCAAATTTGGATTTTTGTACACAAGGGCAATACAAACAACATAAAAAAAATCCAAAACTCCTAGACATTTTTCAAATCAAAATGTATAATTTCACAATAGGGGGCCCTATTGTTATTGTCCAGACTCCGCGGGAAGGCTCGAACACCTGGAGAGTCGGTAGAATTTGTGGAATTAGTGAGGTTCTGCTGTATTTAAAATCGCATTAGAATCTTATCGAATGAAAGACGTATTAAACGAAAAAGGCGGATGTCAAGAACCTTATTAATTCAAAATTTCGTTGTTGTTGTTGTTGTTGCTATTGTTGTTCCCAGTTATAAATTATTGGGGCTTAGCGTCCTTATGTACTCCAACTAGGTAAGAAAGAACGGGTTATCCTACAAGCAGAGTTGGGCAAAATTTAATCTTAGCTATAAAATAATCAAAATTTGGCTAATTTCCTAGAATCAACCACATCATTTAATAATGATTAAATCTTTCAGTCATTTATTATTGAAATAATGATCATTTGATTGAATGATTTAATCCTTATTAAATTAGGTGAATGATTCCAGAAAATTATCAAATAGCTATGATTAAATTTTGATTTTATTTTAGCTACGGTTAAATTTTGTCCAACTATGCCTACAGCCTACCAGCAAGCAAACCCGCCCAGATGGGATTCAGTTCCAAGCACGTTTAGACCGACGCGTCCCACGGTGTCCCAGAATAAAGATTTTTTTTCATTTAAAAAAAAAAAAAAAAAAAAAAAAAAAAAAAAAAAAAAAAAAAAAAAAAAAAACTTAAAATTTTGTAAACGTTAAATTTCATGGTATTGTTTTAAACACCGCTTACTTGTATTTAATTAATTTTTTTAATGGCCTTAATACGTTTTTTATACCCTGGGTAAAGTATGCGAACGTTAAAACCTGAAAAATAATGACAAAGTATTTACAAATAACTTATTCAAGAGCTTCTTATTGGTATTGAAGTAAACAGTTGACCTAGTTCTTCATCTCACCTAAAACCAATTTCCTAAGTGGAGTGGTGGGATGCTGTTGTTATACTGAGGAGAACAACGAAACTTATCAATGTATTCTCTTAAACTATGTTCTCCTAGTTTTATCTAGCTATAACAAAAATAAATAATAATGGATTATAGATTTACATTAAGGATATTATTTTTCCCAAAAGTGATTTTCCTCTATATCTTATACGACTGGAGCAATCAGGAGCAGAAAGGACCTGAGCAATAAAGTTGATTTATAAGAGCCTGAGGGAAGGAGGGGGCGACACGTGGGCCACTCCGCCGCGGAACGTAGCGCTCCCCAGCCCAGCCGAAATATATATTACCCGCTCAATGGATCCATGGATTAGGGCCCTATCCGCTAGCGATGTATAACTCATTCCATGGAGCATTACAGTTCTTTGGAGGCGTTCCAATGTATTCAAATGGAAACAGCATTCAGCAGCTAAGGCCTGTCCTAAAATAGAAGGGTCGCTTTAATTAATGGACGTGTCGCAAAATAATGCCGGATCCTCCGCCGTTTTCGATTCAGCTAAATTTCCATCTATTCATAAAGCGTTGAATAGCTGGAAAAGGTCTGAATAAGTGCTTGTTAATGGAAATAATAAATTCACATTAAATAAATAGCAGTAATAATGAGCTGAACATTTGCTAAGATTCTATTTAATATTTTTTTTTTATCTTGTACATAAACACACCAGACTTAAAAGCCAAGAAACTGTTCGTCGTTACCAACTACTCCAACATCAACTAGACAAACTTCAAAAGCTCCTAATAAATTACAAAAGACTTATTTACATGACAGTAATTAGACCCATTTGAACATACGAAGTTGAGCTTCGGGGCTCCACTAAACCTTCCAATTTATCACTCACCTTACGATTCGAAATCCTTCGTAAAATCCTTAAGACACCTTATTATGTCACAAACCAACTGTAAACCATAAATATCATATCATATTAAACTCCATATCGAATCGACTAGTCTCTCAATATGCCTCACACTCTGTTCCAAATAATATTCCGAGAATTATGAAAACATGTGAAAAAGAAACCTTCTGATGTAGAACTATTAAAGTGCTGCCAGAGAGCAGTTCTTTGCATGTAATTGACACGTCATAGTAATTATTTTCCACAATTTTACAAGCGGTATATAATGTATATAGTAGTGAACATCAATTAATTGTAAAAATATTTAGATGTTATACATAGAAATGGAGCCTCCACATATCCACATATCAACAAAACCAGAACATTATTCAATGTACTCTCTTGAAATTTTATTTTCTACATAAGAGGATTTTGATGTATCTGAGGCACTTATGAATAGTCTGTTAAGTGTGTAATTCATATTTTAATAAAACGAATTTTTTCCACGATAATTTACAAATTAATATATATCTGTGTAATAACCTCATAAAGTCCATTAGACACAAATAAGAGGGAAAAAATATATCCATCTGGTGATGCCCATAACCCATAATTCACAATCACCCAAAATGCCCTTAAACTACTAATAAAAAGTGTCATACATATATTAATAAAAAATGAATAGGGCATTAGGTTTTTTAATATATAATGTTTTTTAATATATGCCGTAATTAGATTTTACGGCATTAGGTCGTTTAATATATAATGTCCGTTTTTATTACTATGGAAATTCAAAGTGGGGTTTCTTACGTTGCTTGCAACTCATATGTTTACAGATTAAAATGAACTGTATTTAATCCTCTCTTTTCTGATAATACATACTATTACTCGAATTAGTCATATGTTTTTTAGTACCCCCATCAAATATGACTACGGAAAAATGCGATTTTAGAGTAATTTTTAATTTTTTTTATTTTCACGAGTTTAAATTTGGACACCCGGCAGTCCAACCTACAAGAAACATTGCCAAACCTTTTGGGGAAGGGTTTTATAACTTTTGGCTTTGTGCAAAAATAATAAATTTACATGTGGCAAAATAAATATTATAGTTTTTTTTAAAAAACTGAGATTATTAATTCAAAATATTTTCCATCATTATCAACATATCGTTACCAAAGTATCAGAACCATTTTTATTCCAGTTTCTAAAAAAAAATTTATTTAAACTCCCAATAAAAATTTAATATAAATGTAAGAATTTAACTCTTTTGCTTGTTAAGAGAGAGTATACTTAGGCATTCAATAATACATAAGTAACTTCTCAGTATTTTTGTAAAGAAAAACATTTAAGATTTTTTTCTCTCTCTCTCTCTTTTGAAGTTGTTCTTTGTGAGAATTTCACTATTGTCCACCAAAAGAGGTGTGGGGTTTCCTAAAGCTACCCCACCCTTCCTTTGTGATTTAGGACCCCTCCTGCAATTGGACACTAATACCGGATTGGGCAGAAACTGTGATTTTTGACAATAGCAGGTGACCAATCACATTCCAGATGATACTTCTGATTTATATCCTGCCCGGCTCTAATCCGATAATCCTCCATAAATCACCCTTTTTTCTTTCATATATTTCTCTTCAGGACCGAATCAACAATAAAAACATATGTTTAAAGAAAATTGAACTTATGCTTAGATCTTTAGCTTTTCTTAAGAATAAATAAACTTGTTCAGAATACCTAATGCTATTGAATAATTCAAAAAAGCATTGAAAAGGAAAAAAAAAATGTTTAAATAAGGTAGAACAATAAGTACATACTATTTGCCTTTTCTTTATCTTTTTTGGAAACGCGCCAAAAGAAAAGTCTGCAGCTACTATTCATCAGTGGTGCCGATAATTCTTAATGTTTCTATTACTGGCTTATAGAAACTAGAAATTACTTTTTTTCCCAGAAATAACGGCTAATAATTTACTAATTTTTGGTAATTTATTTTTTAATTTGAATCTTTTTTTTTTTGAATGCGCACAACGGTCAGATATCAACAAAAGAAACCCGTCATTCGCCGTCCATATTTATTTTTACTTTATATTTTATGGAATCAAGCTTCAATATCCTTGTGTGGCGGCACTAAGGTAGCGAAACAAGTTGATTCAATTCCATCTATTCCCCGTCAAGGCATAGGTCTGACGTCATTATTATTTCTATAATATATTATTGTCATCATGAAGTCATCTATATTTCTTCTTGCCCACATTTGTGCCGAATTGTAATCATTACTCCATAAATGTTTAAAAAAAAAAATAAATAAATCTATTACTTGTTTAACATCATTTATAGTAATAGAATACTTGAAATTTACGACTTAACCTCTTATACCTGAAATCACTCGATTATTCAGCAATCTGAAAATTACTCAAAAGGCAAAAATTTACTTGAAATAGGGAAATATTTATTTATTTGGCAGCACTGTGAGAGATACACCTTTACTAAGCCCAAGTTCATCATATTAAGTTTTTATGAAATGATGTAGTTTGAAAGACTCTGTTGCATAAATACAAAACCTTTTTACAGTTAGAACACACTTTTAAAATTTTTAAATGCTAATGCAATTAATTTTAGAAGTTTTAAGCCCCGATCTGCGGAAAAATTCCTAGTGAGCCGAATTTTTGTATACACCTTTATTACGGCATTTTAATGAATATGTAAGAAATAGGCATTCATATCGTGCTGGCTATAAAAGTTATAAAGGTCAAGAGGTTGTGAAAATCAGTTGTATATCTCGCGACCTATTGCTCGGAGGTCAATCGAGGTCATAACAAAAATTGTTCATCGAGCAATTGTCAACAATAAAATCCTAGTTGCTTTTTTCTGTAAGATAATTTTTTTTTTCAGAGCGCTGAGAAAGTTATGATTATGCACTCGTTTCCGAAACACCCTCGAGGTAGAATGCTAGGTATTTTTTTCGCATGGTTTCCTCAGTAGGCATAATTAATTTTTAATAACTATAAATAAGTAAATAAAATTATTTTTATAGAACAAACCTTTATATATTCAATATCTTCTATATTTTAAGGAAAGAAAAATACTAACTATTTTCGTTTCTGAAAAAAGATCTTTGGTTTATAAATTTCAACATTGAGTTTCATTTTATTAACAACGAAATATCAAATCATTCAGTAGATATTATAAGTGTAGTACTAAATTCCAATTAATATTCATTGTTTATTAATTATTAAAACCGCTGACTAAGATCTGGACGTCAAAACAATAAAATATTTCAGAAAGTTCTAGTACATATATCCTGTAAATCTTGGCAAATGTAATAAAAGGACATACTTTCTTTTAGTTTTTGTTTTTCTTCTCTCCGTCCATTGTTTCATCTCTCCACCCGTATCTATTCTCAATCTCTCACAGTCTCCTTTCCTGTCCCCAGCGTTTTACTTTTTCCTTCTACATTTAAGAAATTTTTTGTAACTATACTACATGCCTATTCTACTACCATATCAAATCTATCGGCTAACATAACCAATATTTAGTTCTAGATAAAGTAATAAAATTAAAGAAATGTTTAGTTAATTATATAAGACTGAAATAAACACGGAATATTTTCATCTGTTAAAAACTATAGAAACAAATAAATATATTATTAGAAATTTTCCCCAAACTAATTTGAGAAACAACTATTCGGTAACTATCTCCCGTAGCATGTTTACATTCTCTACTTTTTTTAATGTTAATATACCTATTATGTAGAGGTGGGTTTCGATACACGATTTATAAAAAAAAAAAAAAAATCGATATTTTTCTTTCACAGTACGATATTTTTTCATTCAAATATTTGTCTTACCGACAAATACGTTATGCTAAATCTTTTTGTCTATATTATAAAAATACAACTACTACTATACATGAAATAAAAAAAAAAAGGTATAAAACGTTACGTGCTATTTGTATTGAAGTGCTCCGATGGCAAAAATTCAGAGAACTCTTTCCTGCTGGCAAGAGTTGGAGGCAACTTTTTCAACTTTATGTAGGTTGGTTTGAAAAAATATCGCTACTGTTGTTATTTTAATGCTAACAGAGCTATTTTTTTGTGGTGGAGAACCATTCCACTCAAGGGATGATTAAGTGGAAAATGTTTAGTAGTATCTTTTTATACAATCCAATGATGCATAGAATAGAATAGAAAAAAAAAAATATTCTGAGACAAAGTCCCTTAAGTATCTGGCCAAGATATTTTAAATGAAATAGGATAATATAAAGTCAATTCAAGTTTATAATAAAATGACAGGAAAAAAAAAATAAAAATATATATATACAGTCAGTATAGGAAAGATTATTATGTACAAAGATGATTAGACGATAGATTGCTGAAGTCACACATAGTAAAGTATGAAGACAAATAATATTTGCTGAGAGGGAACAGGAAAAAAAAAATATATATATATATATAATAGCAATGAAAAATAAAAAATGAAAATTATCTGAATAAAAGTGAAAACATTATATTAAGAAGAAGACACAAGTTATCTTTACAAAACTAAGAATTGGACATTCAAAAGTAACCCACCGTTACTTATTGGAAGACAGTCAACCCCCAAAATGCAACGAATGTAAGGTAAATTAGACTGTAGAACACATTCTTGTTGAATGCCAAAAATACCGAAAGCAAAGATAACGGTCTGATGAATAAAGACATTTCAACACTGCTTGATAACAACTCGTATCTCCACAACCACATTATTCAATTTTTAAAACAAACAAACCTGTACAAGGAATTATAGCTCTCAACCTTAGTATAGAGCCTCTAACTAAATGTGGTGGTACATGGCACCAGAAAGTAAATAAATAAATAAGAAGATTGTTGAAACAGCAAAAGCTTTATATCTGATATGCTATTATGAAATTCGTTATAAAACCTCCATATAGTTAGATAATATGTACATATTGTCTTATGTTTGATTCATAATAACCTGCTTTTAAAAGTTAAACATTTGAAACTGCCGGGGTTCTACAGTAAGTATCCTAGCACTGTCCTTACCACGTACGTTGATGACACATATTTGTTATCTGTAAATAATGATCCCTGCACTACAGCATACTAAAAACCTGCAAGAATAAAATAAAAATAAAACTTGGAGAATCAAAATAACTTTTACTCTTCGTCGTAAATCTACAACTTCCTGTCGTTCAGTATCCCTTAATACCTAAGACTCCACCTGGACAAACGTTTTACTCAGAATGCACAAGAAACTGCTCGTCGTTATAAACTACTTCAAGATTTACTTGACTCAAAGCTCACAATTAATTTCAAAGGACTTATTTATATGACATTTATTTGACCTATTTGGACGTATGGAGTTGAGCTATGGACTCGTATCCAATCCTTACAATCCAAACAAAATTATCGATCAAGATCCATATGGAACATATGGTGTAGGTTTAGCCCAAACCAAAGAACTATCTTTTCATAGCAAATTTCATAACAATTCAAATCTATTAGTATCACAACTTGCTTCACATTCTATTTCAGATAACTTACTGAGGCGGCTAACAAGAAATGGGCTCGGTTTCTAATATAGTACTTTATTTTACAGAACTTTTACAAGTGCTACCATTTGCTGGTTGCATTACAAGCAATTGACATGTAATTTTGATCATTTTTATCGCATTGACTTGATTTATTTTATGTTGTATGCAGATTTAAATTTCAATGCGTTACTTTAATTTTTTTTTATTATAGTTATTATGAATATAGTTTCTTTTATAACTTTAACCAACTTTAAACTTCATAAATCTCTAAACTATAATCTAGAACCTTCAAGGAGAATATAAATCACTCTCCTGAAATCCACACTGACAAGAACTACTAAGTGTCCTAAACCTCCAAGTCACACTCCCGATAATAAACTTGTTCTCCGCCGGAGTTCGCTCTTCCCCGGGCACAAAAGAGGAAAGACAAACAGGGCAAGTTTACTTTTTGTTTCTCAATAAGCCCTTCATCTCGGGGCAACTTCTTCCCCGATCAGCTCAAACGCTTAATTAGTTGATAATTAGCTTCTTCAAACTCTTCTACAAAATTATATGAGCTCGTTTCATAATGAAGAAAACGTCTAAGAAGTCTGTCTTAAGTAGTAATAAGCGATATCGAAGTTTTGAATATTTTAAGTTTTCTTGAAGGGAATGGCGATATTTCATCATCTTATTATTATAATTCATTACCACCTTATCCTTCATTGTTGTTATAAATTATTAAACATTTTTTTTTGAGATTTTTGAGCGTAAATCATAATAGCCACCAACGCTCTTTTATACCCAGTCAAAAAAAGAGAGAAAGACATCGGAAACAAAATAAAATAAAGTTTAAGATTTACCTAAATTTTATGATAGAGTTCTTCTTTGTACAGGAATTTTATGAGTTTATCAATTTTCTCATCTTCTAGCAGTACTAAAACGTTTGGATGCACTCCCGTACCATTAAACGTTTTGGTGTAGTAAGGGCATTCTTTAAAAATATGACATCTAACAGCTACTGAAAAACTATTACATCTAAAACTAGTAAGAGAGTGTTAGAAGTAAACCCCTAGTTTATTAGGAAAGGCGTGTATGTATTTCATGGACAATTCTAATTCGTGCTAGGATAACTATGAAATAAGGGTCTACCAAACCATTCTTAAACCAGTCGTATTATATGGTAATGAAATCTGGGCGCTCATTGCGAAGAATGAAGTCAATATAAATAGATGGGAGAGGAAAATTTTTAGGAGGATATATGGCCCTACTTGAGATGGTGATGTATGGAGGATAAAAAGCAGCCAGGAACTAATAGACCTATACAAAGCTCCAGATTGGGTTGCTACAATAAAGCAAAGAAGATAAAGATGGTCGGGCCAAGTTCATCGAATGAGCTCCCACAGAATGCCCAAAATCATGTTGAGTCGGCATCCCGAAGGAGGGAAGAGAGAGCGAGAGAGAGGAAGAAGGCCTTGATTGCGCTGGAAGGAAGACAATGAAGTGGACCTAAAGACCTTGGTGTGAGGTACTGGAAGAGAGCATCTGGTAACCGGAATAAATGGAGGTAAATCTTGGAAGAGGCCAAGGTTCTGCATGGTAGTGTAGGACCATTGTTGTTGTTGTTGTTGCTAGGGGATAACTTCTCCGCGACTTAAACTATGAAACTGCTCCATGGTCTTACCTCCTTTATGAAGTAACTGATAATTATGCCTTGTTGGTCCCCTTCCACATTTTTAATCCTGCTAAAGACCTGAGGTAAAAAATATCACGAAAAATAACATAAACTTATACAAGAAGCAATAAACACGTTTAACTAAAAAACACAGTGCCAACGTTTCGACCTGCTTTGCAAAACTTCTTCAGGGCCACCGTGCCATACAGGAGAGGAGACAAACGATAACTGTTAGTCATGGTAGCCCATGAGAGGAAACACAAAAAAAAATATCTATATACATGAATTGCTCGAAACTAAAAGGAGAATTTAAAAATTAATTGCTATGCTAATCGGTGAAGTATATTCCTATCTCCGACTTTGTCATATTTATCTTTCAATAAGTATAAATGTACATCGAATAGAAGTTAAAACATGTTAAGAGTTGTATAGTTTTTATTGTTTTCAATAAACAAATTGTCACACCTGTAGTACTAATGCTGCCAATAATATATTTTACTGTTGATGTTATTCTTCACTGATGATCGCATCTACACAGCCTCAACTTCCGACGAGCTTCCCCGTTCCGGATAAATCGCTCAGACGTGGATCCGTAAAATCCTGCTGAGTGGCTGCTACTTAGTATTCTCCCTTGGAGGGCCTCTTCCACTTGGAAGTCACCCCCAACCCTGGTTGTTCTCTATCTCTCTTATCCTTTTGGATTATTTTCACTACCTCGGTGTCACTAGAATAAATTTCCAAAATATCAGGACAGTGCATTATCACATACCTTAGAGCATTATCTGCTTCGTACGGAATGCTACAGAAATTTACCACTTTTATTTTCAGAGATTGTGGAAAAAGTAATTAAATTTTTTTTTTTACGTTTTCATCATATTTATTTATATTCTATCTATTTCTGTATTTAAGAAGATTTATTAGTATTCAGGCCCTATAAATAAAATGTTGATCCTGTCACGTTAAACACCATTGCCAACTTGTCGAGAACCCCGTAATGTGACATCTATGTTTTTCATACAACTCCAGAAGTTTGTTAAATTTACATTTAACCTTATACATGTTTAAAACCTCGTTAAATTCACTATCTGTTGATAGATATGATATTAAATTTAATTACTTTTTAGGAATCTTAACTTAATGTGAATCCCGGGCACCTAATTCTGTTAGGGGTACACGTGCTTATCTTCATCTAAGTAGGTTTTTTCTTCATCATTCGAAGTTTCCCGCAGCCGAACCCCTGCTTCAGTCGGTTCTTCCACTCCTCTCTGTCCATTGCTTCCTTCTTTGTCAGTTCTGGCCAGCCATACTTTCAGCTACAAGATCATTCCACCTGACGTTTGGGGATTAGGAGAATCTGGCGTCTGGACGTTATTGTGTAACCGTAGATAATAAACAATACTTCCTACCAAGTACTGAACCCTAGACCCTTCAAGGTTTGCATTAGTACTGGTTATATATATATATATATATATATATATATATGTATATATATATATATATATATATATATATAAAGTAATATATGTTCCATGCCCTTATAGGGATACTACAAGTAAGACATGTTTCATAAGAATGACAATATGATACGTATAATACAATATAGCGTGAGTATTTAAAAAGATTTACTTTTATTTTACAATACAATAAAATAATAAATAACTATTTAACAAACTCCTATGTGACTGTAAGATAAGTATACATACAATTGTTGGCTTTGTAGATAATCTAATGAATAAGACAAATGCAATAACATAAAATTAAATTAATTAATATAACTACAATAAGAGCTTGTACAAGATCAAATTAAATAACTAAGTAATTACATTAAACTAAAGAAATTACATTAAAATTAAACAACAAAATATCATACAAAAATTAAAAAATAAAAAAAATAACTTAATAAGCTAGTAAGAAAGGATTGATTTAGTTTCTGTATATATAAAATTGTACAGTCAAGTCGTACGTTTCTACCGGGTTAATGATCCCAAATTTATCAAGAGCATAATTTTGTATTATTGACTTCACGTTCTTTAAAAGAGATTCTCTTAATAGATCTCTGCTAATAACTGAAGATATAATCCTGTTTTAAGTGTATTCCCATGGATTTGCATTTCCTATTTATATTTTATATTCTCTTATATATAATATCAAAAAAATCTTGAACGGAGAAGGGCTTGGAACCCTTGGAGGAGTTCTTCACTTATCCTTAAAGGTTTCGATAAATAGTGTCCAATTATGACTTGGTATTAATTATCATTATAATCGTTACAAGTAGATTATTTATTCCTGTTTGCTTTCGAGCTTCTTCTTCTTCTTTGTAACGGCGTTTCCCATCATTGGGTTTCTGTTAGGTCAAACTCTCCTTCCACAGTTCTCTATCCCACCAATCACCGTCCCTCAGACCTCTTCCTGCCATTTCCTCCGCTATCTCATCCTCCCATCCTTTTGCTGGTCGTCCTCTCCTTCTATATCTCGGAGGGTTCCATTTTCTAACCATTTCAGGTAATCTTCCAGGAGGCATTCGACGTACATGTCCATACCATATCAATTTCTTCTTCATAACATGTTCCTTCACTCTCTCTGTAATTTCCATTTTCCTCCTTATATCTTCATTTCTTACGCGATCTGCCCTGGTTTTCTGGATACACATCCTCCAGTAGTCCATCTTGACTATATTTAATTTATCCCTAATACTTTTGGTGAAGGACCATGTTTCTGCGCCATATGTGAGGATGCTTTCTATCAATGATTGAAAAATCCGTTTCTTATTCTTTTGGGACAAGGTCCTGCTCTACAAAACCGGATGCAAGATGCGAATTGCCTTCCTAGCCATTCCACATCTACTCATTATTTCTCTTTTACATTCTCCTACCATATCCATAATGGAGCCTAAATATTTAAATTCTACTACCTATTTACATTTAGCTCCTTCTATCCAGAGATCCTCCTCCTCGTTCCCCTCTATACACATGTATTCGGTTTTGTCACAGTTTATCTTCATTCCCTAGGCTTTGTAACATCGCATGAGCTCCCTCATCATCAACATCAGGTCTTCTTTATCCTGGACCATAACCACCTGATCGTCCGTGAAGAAGATTGTACACAAAAAATCCTCTTCAAGAATGCCCATCCTTTTACATTCCCTAAACCACTGCTCCATCACTACATCCAAGTATATTTTAAATAAGGTTGGTGATACAGCATCCCTGTTTTAAACCTTTCGAGGATTCAAAAGCTGACAAGTTTTTGAGCTAAGAACAATAATCCAACCCTTAATGTGTCATATTAGTGCTTCAGAACGTTCTACCATTTCTTTTAAGCCGCATTTCCGATGTAGATGCCAGTGAAGGCTGAACAGAGGAAGATTGGCCGACAATAATAGAAAAGTAAATATTTTAATTTTTAGGCGAGCTGAAGGAAAGTTTTTAAACTAATGTTTAAAAGAAGAGGAATAAACTGTTGGCATGAAGGCAAATACTTAATTACATATAAACTAGATTAACCTTAATCAATCTTCCTTCTAAACAACTAGGACTAGCCTTGGTTTTGATGGAGTAATTTGCGTAGGAAATGAGAGGGGAATGAGAGGACATATTTCCATTGTAAAGGTTCTGTTAATACCCCCCCCCTTCCTATATCTTTTCCGCCAGAGATAGGGCAGCTTGTCTCTTCCATATTCATAACTGAAATTGACTTGTTCCCCTGGTTAGTTGAAAATGAGATCGCATTTACAAAAATTTGAGATAAGACGGAAACATTTGTATTATCTATTAGAAAGCATGTACAGACAATTTTAATAAAACATTATGGCATATTATCTAAATAAAATTTGAATTTCAAAACACCTTACCAGCATTAGTCCCAAACAATGTAGATTCAATGTTCCCATTATTTTTATGAAACCTTTTTTCTTTAGAATAAATAATCAATTCTCTCATTAAAGGGGATTAATTTAAGTTTTTCATTTTTTAAAAGGCATAACTCCCCATTATTCTTTATTCTTCATTTTTACATGTTTCAGAGCTCATTTGCTCCGTATTCAGGTTCTTACAACTGTAACAATGTATATTTTAAGGAATTTTGACTGGACGACATACGGGACGGCAAAAGTACCGGTGGTAAGGCGGGGGGTCCCGGAAAAATTTTCAAAATTAAATGGCAAATGACGCATTTTTAGGCCGTTTTAACTCCTTATTAACATGGTCCGTGAGGTTTTGAATACCGGGAACTCCCTACTTCAATTAATGATCCCAGGCCCTTTGACAATTAATTTGGTCAACTCTATGACGTATGAACCCATTTTTAAATTGACACCAGGGGCCTATTTCATGAAGATAGAAGTACAACTCTACAGCTACAATTCCAAAAAAACCTTGACATTTGAGCTCCCATTGGTCGGTTTCAAGGTTTTTTTTTTAATTGTAGCTGTGGAGTTGAACTTTTTACTATTTTTTTTTATTATTTTGAAAAACTGTATTTAAATTGAAATTTTTGCTCCCGTAAAAATTTGCCGGCACCGGCTACGTTCACTGGGCGACAAAATCATGGAACTGGGCAAGACAAGTGTCACCCAGTTTATATGTGATTTTATGCTATGAACTGTAATATTCTCCCATAGAAACATTAATTCACACTGACGAATTAAGTGTGAATTAATGTAAACATGTGAGAATATCACAGTTGTAAGAACCTGAGAAGGAGCAAATAAGCTCTGAAACATGTAGAAATGAAGAATAAAGACTAATGGGGAGTTATGCCTTTTAAAAAATGAAAAAAAATTAGAATAAATATAAGTAAGAATTATAAGACATTTAGGATTTTAAGAACTGAATGAAGTGAAAAAAGTTCATAAATAAAATAATGAATTAGTTACTGTAATAAATAGGAAGCTTAAAGTTATTTTTTTAACAAAACATTGATTCGGCAAGAGCTCAATTACGATTTCGTGTGTTGAGTATAAACACATAATGGCGGTAAGTAACTCTCAGTGGCTTGAAAAAATTTAAAAAAGACTTTACCGAAAATTCTTTAAGCGTATAAATGAGCAATTGAATATTTATATAGAACGAAACTTCCAGACTCATCTAAACATCCTCACCACGTAAGCTGTTAACCCACTCTCCACCAGAGTGTGTTATCAGTGAATAATTATATTTTCATTGCATCTCAGACACTCATATCTCAAATTAAAAACTAAGGAGATGAAATAGTCAGGGGTGAATGAACACGGCCAGTTTTTAAATGAAACCTTTAATTAATTTAAAAACTGACCGTGTTCATTCATCCTGACTGCATCCCTGACATTTTCATCTGCTTAGTAAAAACTCACAGTCAACAATACAATCATCATCAAATTAAAAACCTTTTCAAGAATAGTGTTGACATCGAAAAATTTAAGTAATTTTCACTAAACAAACATTACTCTTCGTCGTTAACCTACGACTTTCCTGTTCTACAATGACATTCCACTGATCCTTGTCGAACATAACCGCTACCTAGGACTCCACCTGGACAAACGTCTTACTTGGAATACTCATGCACGACTGCTGGTCGTTATAGGTAGGATCAACTTTTACCAGCCAAACGTACTAAGCATCTAAATAATTATAGGATAATATAAATAATAATTATAGTAATTAGACCAAATTATACATACGGTGTTAAACTTTGGGGTTCAATAAACCTTAAAATTCAAACTCTTTATTAATATCTTCAGTGCTATTATATCACAAATAAACATCCATGATGATATAAATGTTACGTATGCTGCTGCATTGATACAAACCAGACCCTTAACCTTCCATAATAAGCTCCACACACTCTCGAATCCCCTAGTCTCTCAATTTGCTTCCCACTCCATACTCGATTATCCTCCGAAACGTTACAAAAATAAGATGTCTAAGGGACCTTCAAATGTAGAACTTTGATTGAAATGCTGCTAGAGAGAAGTTTCACTACATGTTATTGACATGCTATTTAGTTGTCTTTGTAATCATTTTTCGCACATTCACTTTTTGTATATTTTGAATACAGCCGAAAATATCAACGAATGAATAAAAAAAAAACTTCCGTTAAAAAGAATAACAAGTTACTAATCACCGATACCAAATTGTTTTTTGTTTTGTTTTTTTACTAAAATACGTTAATTCAATGACAATGTTGAAATCACAGATTTTGTTCAAAATACGTCAGGGACTTGATCCGACGATGAGACGGTTCTATTTTAAAACGAGATGACGCGGAGCAGCCTTGAACAAAACAAGGACTGGAATGTTCTGGACAATTTCACGCTCCAGCAACCCTTCAGTTCCAGAACAGGACCTTTCTCCTCATTAAATGACGCCCTCAATAGGCAGTCAGCCTTTCTTCCTCATCTCTTATGCCCTTCCGATTCACACCACCCTGTTGTCAACTACACTGCATACTTGCCTGGATAAGAAACTCGAGGCAATTTTTACTGCTATTGTTAAGAAGAATATAAATACAATGTAAAGATAATATATCCCTCGTATCGCAAACATGTGATGTGTTAGTACGACTTTTTTTCCAATTCTCGATAAAGATAGTGAAAAATCGGTTCTCCACTTTAGAACCGGTACGTTGCAAAGTGGGACGAATGACGAATCTAGGAGGAAAAAAGTCTGTATCGCTTAAACAGACCAAGCAACCTGATTTACATAAACAATAGAGTTTAAATAAGGTAAAATAAAACCACTTAATTCACAACCATAAGGAAAATACTATACAGTAGGCCCCCATTATCCGTGGTTCCGATTTGTTTTTATAAGATTTAATTTTTCACCATTCATTTTATTCGTATCATATTAATTTAATAAAAATAATTAGTTAGATCGTTTCTAACGATTACATAATGGGTAATTATTTATACTTATTATTATTATATAATTATTTTTAATTATCTTAAAAAAGTAATGAATCAAAAAACACGTCAAGCTGATATCGTATAAATGAGATGTTTTCGTTGTACTAATCCAATTCATATTATGAAGCGATACTGTTTTCAAATCTTTCTGTGATATTATCACTGACCTGTTTACCTACTAAGCAAAAATATTTACTCAGTTATGCTTTAGTCTCCATTTAAATAGGAACTATCGAAATGTCACAAAAAATAATAATAAAATAAATAAATAAATACAAAATGTTTTCATGCTTAAATAAAAATTAACCCTTAAAAACTGTATAGAAAAAGTTGAAAGTGTTTAAGTGTCATCCGCTGAATAAAGTATTGATGATCAGTGTTCATGATATTTTGAAAAAGATGGAAGATATTCCCGACTTTGTATCGTCGCACATTGCGACGAATGGCCAATCTGGGAGGAAAAAAGTCTGACTTACTTAAATAGACACAGCAACCTGATTCACATAAACAATGGAGTTAAAAATAGATGAAATCAAAGCGCATAAGTAACAACAATAAAGAATATAATATATTAGACGAAACTTGAAACAATATAACTTTTTTTTGTAAACCTTAAATCTGAAAACATTTGACGTTGCAGTTGACATATTCGTGCTACATTCACTATCACTCCATGTTGTCATCTTCTGAAGAGTCCACATCTTCCCCAGAGGAATCATCGATAGATGAGGAGCAAGAATAATTACTATCTGGACTTATAAAAAGGTCAGCTGCGATAATGTCTGTTATGGGTAATGTTTTCTTATTTTTTCTTGGTTTTTGCTATAAACTAACGATGAAAAAATATTAACAAGATTATACAAAGTGTTCAATTGAAAGGATCAATATTTTAAACTAAATGTGACTTGTCGAGTTAGATACTACTTACATCCTTGTTCTTACTTAGTAATCCCACAGCTAAAACCAAAAGAAAAACTCTAATACTGCTCTATAAACATCTTCCGTTTACACCTATTACAACAGTTTCATTAATTTCGATTAGACATTTTTTCTCCTTAGTAAAAAACAAACTAACATAACTGATTTTTTATCTAAATGAAAATTCAATACATACATCCATTCTTATGTATTTGTGTGTATTGTAACTTTATAAACGTATGTAAAATGATTTTTTCTTATAAAAGTGATTTTCTCAATCTCCTAATAGCTTTCCGGGATTTTCCTGCCTCTTATTATTTCGTTTTAATTTTCGTAACTACCAATTTTAAATATCTCTTCAGTACAGCTATAGATGTTGGTATAATATCCTCTAATTTAAGTGTTTTAAATATTGTAATACATATTAAATCAATGCCCTTACAGTTTTGCCAAATACGAAATAACTCTCTTCGCGAAATTGAAAATTCGTTTTCAGACAAGAAAGCAGATAAAAGTAGCTAAATGTTTCATGATTATTTCATTTACCTTCTAAGGCACCTGTACCATGAATTTCAGAGAGGTACTTTGGGGTACATTTTAGTAATAGATCTTTTTAGTTTAAAAAATTCTTTAGTTTACGGCACTGTTAAAAAAATTATTTAATAGGTCAAATTATAAAAAAAACTTATTTTGAGCATGGCTTCCTGGTATAACGATCGTCTATATTCACTAATTATAAAAGAATAATGAAAAAATATCAATAGTATGATACACAAATTTAGATTGAAAGAATCAATAGTTTTAACAAAATTTGACCTGTCGAGTTAGGTACTACTTTGATCGTTCTTTTACTTTAAAATACACCTCCAAAAAACGAAAGACCCTTTGATAATGTTCCATAAACTACTTAACTATACACCTATCATAATAGTTTTATTAATTTTCATTATGACTTTTTTCCTCCTAGATGGGCCATTCGTTTTTGTAAAAATTCAAACCCAAATCTTAAAACATAATAATTCCAAAAATAGATAAGCATATTTATTATCTACAACATAATATATATATACATATATATATATATATATATATATATATATATATATATACATATATATCACTCATCCGATGACGGAACTGTAAAAAATGGAATTTAACAGGAGAAGCGAGAAACTGAAATGAAATACCTTCAACCAACATTAAAGGTATTTTTAATATTCAGATAAACTTGTGGATTGGCCAGACAATGATTCAGTCGAAGTTTCTTTGGGGCTGCATTAAACCCTCCAATTTTCCTCGTATCCCTTACGATCCAAAATCTTTCATAAAAACCTCAATGCTTCTATTATGTCACATAAAAACTTATCCATAAGGATTTTAATGTTCCATATATTGCTGATTTGACTTGAACCAGAAACCTATCCTTTCATATTAAACTCCATACCCGTTCGAATTCAGTCTTCCAACTTTTCACAGTTAATTCCCAATAATCTTCTGACGCGTCTGAAAAGATACATTTATTGTGCTACTAGTGAATAGTTCTTTATATGATATTCACAATTCATTGCAATATTTTTTTTTTCAAATTTACTTGTTTTATCTATTGCAGAGAGTTGTAAATATCAACAAATAGTTGATAAATTGACGTTTTTATGATAATTTCTTTTTTTCTTTTTTTGTAATACAATTTTTATTGATTAATTATTACAATCTGCCAAAAATGTGGGCAATAAGTAATACAATGATTACATTCACACATTATGTACAGTAAAAAAAAAAAGAGAAGATGTATGCTATACATAATTAATTTAAAATATACAATTAGACTAAAGCGACAAGAAACTGCTTGTCGTTACAGACTACTTCAAAATTTACTAGGCAAACGATCAATGCTCCCAATTCATTACCAAAGGCTTATTTACATGACTGTGATTAAACCTATTTGGACGTACGGAGTTGAGCTTTTGGGCTCTACTAAACCATCTAATTCATCTCGTAGCCAATCCTTACAATCCAAAATCCTTCGAAAAATCCTAAATGTTTCATATGACGCTGAGTTAGCCCAAACCAGATACCTATCCTTTCATCGTAAGCTCCATAATCACTCAAATCCATTAGTATCACAACTAGCTTTACTTTTTATTCCAGATAATCTTCAGAGCTTCTTGAAAAGGAGATCGCTTCGGGACCTTCACTCCGTTCCTGATAATCCTCCGAGTCGTCTGAAAAGAAGATGGCCTAGAGATCTTCTAGTGAAGATTTTTTATTGAAGTGCTACAGATGAGTAGTTCTTTTCAAGTTTCGACATGTTATTGTAATCGTTATCAGCTCATTTACTTAATGTATATATTTGTACAGTTGTAAATTTCAATAATTTGATATATAAGACAAAAAATGTACATCTGGGTAAAATATATATATTTAAGAAAAATACATAAGTAAAAAAAAATAATAATTAAAAAAAAAATTAATTAAATCAAATAACAGTAAGTAAAAAATAATATAAAATAAATTAAAGGTTAAAAATACTATTATATTTTATTTACAATTTACGAGTACATTTATCCTAGAGATCCCCCGACCAGACCCGTCCCTCCACTAGTGGAAGGACAAGCCAGGCACAGAGAGGTCCCAGCTCTTCTCTTTCAGCTGCGTCACTTATGTAAAAATAGTAAAAAAAAAAATTATGATTAGAAACTAAATGTTGTTCTTGAACATAGGAAAATTTCCGGAAACATGAAGAACTTAATTATTCAATAAATCTATAAATGGAGAATTATGCATAGTGTTATATTTTCTGAACTATGTATATTTTAAGACACACAAAATTATGCTGAACTTATAACATATTTATTTATAACATATATTATTATATTTTATTAAATTTAAATCAACAGTAAAAACATTATAAGGTTATATTTGGTATAGGCGGTGCCGCAAACCGTCATTGTAATTCAAAGCCGAAGCCGACCTCCCTAAGCTGGCTATAGCTAAGCACTCAATCACTAGAGAGAAATTCCCCCCTAATGTTCTTTACATTACTAAGGTCAATAATAAGTTCCCCAGTCAAAATTCTAAAACTTTAGAGAACTGGCAGTTAATTTATGAGTAAAAGTTATGGAATATCTCCAAACAGCAGCTCTAACTCGTTCTCTTTGCACTATTCTCCAGCTGGAGAATCGTAAAGTTTCTCTAATTAAATACAAGCGAAGGCCATATAAAGTATTTAATGCGGCGATCATGGAATCAGATGTTAGAGCAATAATTATTTAATGGAGAATCATTAAATATTTGTTATATAAGGAAACTAAGCAATAATATCTCCCAACATTAATTTTATTCTTCAAAAATTGTATTTATAATAATTAGGCGATACACAGTGGGACGAAATATGCTTCAAATATGGGACGATCATATCCTTTGTATTTTTGTGAGTAAAATTTAATGATGAATTAATTTTCTTGATGTGAATGGTGATAATAAAGCAACAATAACTTATAACAATATAAAATACATTATATTAAAAAATTACAACTTAAAATATTCTATAAATATATTTATAATAATGATTTACGAAACTTTTAGTTGAAAGAATTTTATTGATAATTAAGTAAAGTCTAGGGCTAGAAAATATAGCAATGCCATGAAACGTCACCCAATAAATGTTTGTTTTCTCTTTCAGATTTTAATTCACACCTGTTATTAGGTCACCCAATAAATTTGGACAAGTTGTACTTTGTTATAGCGACTGCTCATGTTAGGGAAAATGGTGTGACTGATAGAAGCTTTATAATTAGAACATTATTTAATAAAATCAGCTGTTAAATATGCTACTTTATCTTACTTACAATATGAAAAAAAAAATACGAGAAACAGAGAAAGAAAAAACTAGTTAATAAAAGAGAGTGAAAAGATAATATACAAAAAGTCAGTGGCTAAAAAAAAAAAGCTGATTCTACAATAACAAAGTCAGAACCACATCTCAGCTATTCACTTCCACCATTTTAAATTCAAATCTAACAATAAACCACTTTTAAAACCATCCTTTTCAACTGTTACATATTAATAATAATCCAATAATCGTAACATATTGATAAATACTTGTGATAATTAATGAACTGTTATCGTATAGTAGTTAATTAAAAAAATTAGTCAAGTTAATAAATTTTTTTAATAAATATATAAAGTTTCGAGCTAGTTTTATCAACGAAAAAGCTAATTCTAATTGTGGATGGAGAGAGTGGCCAAGGATGTCCTTCCTCGGCCTCAAAAAATCGTCAGATCCTGGCAGATCTGTAAAACAGTGTCCTTTTTTTTGTCACCCAATAAATAAAATTTTTAAATAGTAAAATTAATGTTAGCATATGTTATTTCCCATTTTCCTTGTACAACACTGAATCCCATTATATAATAATAAATACATATTGAATATTTTGTTCATTAACTTTACTAAATTACTCAAGCTATCAGTCACTGCTTTATTATTATTAATATTTTCAATGAGTCACTGATTTAAATTAATATATATTTTTATAGCTATTCATTAAAATTTACAACTGTATACAATATAAAATAAAATACGTTAAGTAAATGTGATGATAATGCTACTAATGTCCTTTGGTAGTACTTAAAAAAAAAAAATAAAAAAGTTCTATATAATAAAATACTATATTAGAAGGTCCCGAAGCCATCTTCTTTTCAAGCGGCTCTGAAGATTATTTGGAATAAAAAGTAAAGCTAGTTGTGATACTAATGGTTTTGAATGGTTATGGAGTTTGCTATTCAAGATTAGGTATCTTGTTTGGGCTAAATCAACAAATGGTATCAACAACATATACTACATTATGATCTTTTTGGTTTTGAAGAAGTTAAGAACATAAAGAAATTTGTTTGCGACAAAGTAAGGAGCATTAAGAATTTTTCGAAAGATTTTGGATTGTAAGGATTAGATAAGTAACGAATTAGTGGTTTAGTGGAAACACATAGCTCAACTCCGTATGTTCAAATAAGTCTAATTACTCTCATGTAAATGAGTCTCTGTTATTAGGTATGAATGTTAGGTGGAAAACAACGAGTAGTTTCTTGTATTTTGGCCTTTTGTGTGGGTTCCAGGAGAGTCGTTTGTATAGATGGAGGCCTAGGTAGCGGATCTGTTCTACAGGGATTAATAAAATATCATTATGGAATTCGAAGGTTTTAGACGAAAGATTATTCGATGAGATATTTTTAGGTTTATTTTACTATTTTTAACACCATTCTTGAAGGTTTATGATATGTGAGTGTAATGTTTTGGAGGCAATAAAGGGATCATTGTTTACTGATAACACACAAGTGACACCAGTAAGTGGTGAGGAGGGTGCTTGGATGAATCTGGATACCAGTTGTATACACCGTGAAAAAGATGGGAACTAGGATACCTTCTTAAGGGACACAGGCAGATTGGGTACGGAGGGAAGAATAGGAAAACGTATGATTAACTTTGAAGGTTCTTTCACTGCGATGGGAGTGGATAATAAGGAAGTATCTACAAGTTAGTAGTTTAAATTAATAAGAAAAAAAAATTGTCAGATAGATTCAAGAATCAATAAATATTAAATTCTCCAGAAATTAATTCAGCTTTATGGTTTTTAAAGAAATCTATAAAATAAATTATTAGAACTTTCTTATTAATAAAAGCACGTTTCATTCCTTTCAATACTATCATGTGTTGGCCCCTCTAAATATTACACACCTTGAAAATATTATTTATGAACCAAAATCAGTATCTGCGCTGATGACCTTCCCATCCCACCCCTATCAAAGGAGTTGATTTACTTTAAGTCATCTAGAATAAAAAAAAAAATCATCAATATGTCTTCGGAGTCGCATCAAAATTGGCCAATTAATATAAAGTGAAGATACTTTGCCTCCTCCCTCTATAATGAAGAGGGTATGATTTACGCCTAAGGAGAAGTTATTAGGCCTACAAGAAATGTCCGTACCAATTTTAATCAAAATCGGATAGGCCGTTCTAAAGTGCTGATGAACCACTCCTCCTCCAGCTTCCTCTAATAAAGGAGAGCTCCTTTTACCCCCAAAAAATTATTAATAACTTAAAAGAAACACGAGCACTATGCTTCAGCAAAATCTAAAGAGAAGTTTGAATTTGTGAGCGGTGTAATTATTAAAATCCTTACTTCAGTTGATTTTAGTAAGTACTTCAATTAAAAGTTGTTTTTTTTTATATGGCACAATCATCATTTCTTTCCTAATATTTTATTTCGCAAATATAAGTTCCATTATATTTTCTTTCCTTTTTTATTTTTATTTTACGCTATAGTAATCTATGAAACTGAAAAAAAAAAAAAAAAAAAAAAAAAAAAAAAATCTAAAACGTTTAGTTTGGACGTAAAATTACAGAACCAGCCAAGTCCGATTTACAGTTTTCATATTGTTTGTATTAAATTATCTTTAAGTGAAAGGTTTTCTTCTAAAATTAATTAAATTACATTGAAAAAGGCCATATAAAAAATAAGGCCTTTTCCTAATTGAGCCAACCTTTATCGAAAAATTTGCAAAAATAAACATGGCTGGATTTGAAATTCTACGCCTGGTTTCTTCTATTTTTCTTGCATAAACAAAAACATATGCATCCATATGGTACTGTTTTCTAGATAAAAAAAAATCCCTAATCACTCCTTACATCTACGACTTTTTGAATATACATACATGTGTGTATATATATAAAACAATCTCGTAGATGAAATCAATAAAATTATTTGTACCGAATGAAAATTATCACCAAATCAAAATGTCGATCCTTGCTTTTTGATATTGTGTGTAAAAGTATGATGGATGGGCCTTTAGTTGTAAGCACTGATAATGCAGACTATTATTGGTAGATGTTTGTTAATAGTTTCTGTCCATTTGGATAACCAATGTATACGTTAAAATTAAAAAATGGATGTAACATTAGACTTCTGCGAAATCATCAAATACCTAATCAGTGCAATTGTAACTGCTGTGTGTGAAAATGTCATTGAAGAAATAATGCTCAATTGTACTTCAATACATGATTTTTATCAATAAACAAATAAAACTTCAATAATTAGTTCTGTTCAATAAATATAACTGTGTGAATTTGTGTGTGTGCTTGAGAGAGTATGTGATTTATTTTCTGAAATGTAGTTCAAAATAAAAAAATATTTCACTTTTTACTTGGTTTCAACCATTGTAATGGTTGCCTGGTTTTCTAATACATATTTATTTATATAATATTTTTTGCATCAAAACACCTATTTAGGTTAAGAAGTAGGATTATAATACGTTAGTAATACAGGAGAAGCCAAGAAGTTTTAGGTTACATATTTTTAACGAAGATATATTTTTTTTTTTTACAAATAGAAATAAAAGTAATAAACTTTTCAATAATTGATAATCAATAATTTATACTATTTTCTATAAATAAAAATAAATTTTAATCGCAGATAATATAAAAAAAACTAATAATATATCATATTGCTTAAGTTATTAAGTTATAATTATCAAACTCTATAATAAATTACTTCATAGGCCATTCTTTTAGTTTTAATCTCATAAGATGATTATTAAAATTTACATTTAGGTACATAGAGAAACTAATAGGAAAGTTTAATCAAATATCCGGACAAATGAAGATTACTTGAGAAGTTTGCTGTAGGGTGGATTTATGAAATCAAGATAGAGCAAGAAGAAGGCACCTGGCTTCATTTTGAGATATTGCGAAAGTTTCTTTCCTAAATTGACTTCTAAATGTCAATCATTTTAAAATGCAAAATCGCAGAAGTCTTACTCTCTTCTTCAGTAATCTTCAATGTTATATGTCCTGTGATTGAATTTCAGTTGAAACTATATTCATTAATTAAAAATTTTAATGAGGTAATAGTTATTAGAAGAATAATTTTATATTGATTATTTAATTTTTCTTAAATTTTTATTTTGATCTTTGGGGCTTCACTTAAGCATTTAATTCATCTCGTATTCAATCCGAAATCCTACCAAAAATCTTTAATGCCGCTTACTATTTCACAAATAAACTTATCCATAAAGACCTTAATAAAAAAAAAAAAAAAAAAAAGTAAAAAAAAAAAAAAAAAAAAAAAAAAAAAAAAAAGTACCAATTCATTTGTTTATTTGAACAAAGTATTACCAAGCAATATCTCCTCAATGCTTTGTCACAAATAAACTTATCCTAAAAGATCTTAATATGTTGCATATGTTGCTGTTTTAGCCCAAACCAGATATCAATCCTGTTATAGTAAACTCCATAACCATTCAAGTATACTAGTTTCTCAACTTACCATTCTATTCCTAACAAAGCTCCGAGGTGTCTGAAGAGAAGATAGCCTCAAGATCTCGTACAGAACTTTTATGTAATACTGATGTATTACCACTAGGTAGTTGCTTCACAAGCAATCGTCATGTTATTATGTACGTTATCGTCACATTTACTGTATGTTTGTTTTTGTTTTCTTATATACAGTTGTAAATAAAAATAACTGGATACATAAATATTAAAAAACAAACAAACTTTTAACATAATTATAAATTATATCCCTTTTTTTTTACAAATATATGAATATTTCTTAATAAATTTTATAATAGAAATGTGTAGTAATATAAAAAGCAGTTTGGAAAATAACAAATATTGTCGGCTTGACATTGTTATTCAAATTCATTTCAACTCCCGAGTTAAATTAATAATTTTTAGTAAGAAATATCTATTAATAAACGAAATATATTCTTCTTCTTTCTTTCTCTTACTCCTATGTGCCGTTAATCGTGGAGTTGCAGTTTTGGTCCACCTAGCCCACTGGTCCTTACCTATTGCTAGTTTTCTCATATCTTGTATTGTGCATCCTCTTCCTGTACCCAGTTTCCCAATGTAGTCAGTGTGCACACTCCTGGGTCTGCCCGAGGAAGTCTGCTTTCTGGTATAGCTTCAAAGAACCATTTGGCCTTTTAAGTATCTGCCATTCCGCAAATGTGCATACCATTTTAACTTAATTGTCCCTTCCAACACATATGACCTATCTTTTGTTTGGATTGATTTTAAGTCATCAATGGCAATTCTTTCGGCCATTCTGATGCCATGCCAATAATGATAGGAGTGTCTCCTGGGAGTCAACTATCAGGGCTATATCATCTGCATATATCATGGCTTTGGCTAAAACCGGTGTCAAGTTCCAATATCCTATCACACCTCTTGAGGTTCTCCTTTTTACATACCTTTAACATATTATCCATAAGAATAATAAAAAGCAGAGGGCTAAGGCTATACCCCAGCTTTACATACTATTCCTTTTGGATTTTGATATGTGGATTAATTGAAACTCACCAGGTTTGCTGGTACTCTTCTTATTATTAGTGCATCCCATATCTCCTACCTTATACCGGAATCAGAAGCTCTCCTCAAATCAATAAATACCATGTGGACTTCCACTGTAGACCAGGTCTACACGCAACTTGTTCCTCTTCTAAATTTGTTTCTACTATGTATGGAGTAGTTGTTCCAATGTCTTGTACAAAACTGAGGAGAGGCATATTGGTCTATAGTTACCACATTCACTTTGATTGCCTTTATTGTGTTTGGGGTTAATGACGTTCTTCTCTCAATATTCAGGACCTCTTCTCCCATGTTCTTTGGAATAGGGTTTGAAGGCATTTCACCCTTTCGTTACCAACATATTTTATATTTTATTATAAAAGATTCTATTTTAAGTAATGTTTAAAAACTATGATTCAGAAGTACGTGATTATTTTTCATTTTATAGTCTAAGGATTTTATAGTTTTAAATATCCCTGTATTTGTTAACAAACTTATTGCTTATTTGTATATAATTGCTCTGAAAATGAATATTATTTCTAAATGTTAGACTACTCAGAGTAGCATACACTTTTATGAAGTGTCTAAATTGTTGCAAATTAGCAGATAACTCACTATTTTAATTTATTATACTATTATTTTGACCTATAGATCAAACATAAAAAAAAAAAAAAATTAACATTAAATTTTGCCTTTTTCCTCTAAATTTATTTATTTTATTTATTTACATTTTGGTGCCATGTACCACCACATTTGGTTAGAGGCACCATACTCAGGTTCAGAACTATAATTCCTTGTACAGGTTTGTTTCTTTTAAGAATTGAATAATGTGTTTGTGGAGATACGAATTGTTTTCTAGTAATGTTGCAATGTCTTGATTCGTCAGACCGTTATCTTTTCTCTGCTTTTTGTATTTTTGGCATTCAATAAGAATATGTTCTATAGTCAGATTTACCTGACATTCGTTGCATTTTGGGGGTTGTTTGTCTTCCAATAAGTAACTGTGGGTTAATTTTGAGTGTCCAATTCTTAGTCTTGTAAAGATGACTTGTTCTTTTCTTGGTCCTGGTTCCTCTTTCCATGGTCCTGGAATTGATCTAATTTTTTTTAGTTTGTTGTTGCTGTCGGTTCCAAGCCATCTTTCATGCCGAACTATATTGATCTGACGTTTTAAGAATAATTTTAGATCTGTTATAGGGATAGGGATTCCTCTAAATAATACAGTTCTCAAATTTTTCCATGCATGAAAAATACGCATACATTTACGAATGCTACGATTATAATATCTAAAAACCGATTTTTAAATTGTATCAGTTAATAAATAAGTGTGATTTATTCGCTGAAAAGTAAATCGAATTATTAAAATACTTGGACGTTGTTATAATTACCTGATTTTCTAATGTAGAACAACTTTTAAATATTTTTGGAGGATACGATCCATTTAGTTTGATGTGTAGAGTTATAGTAGATTGCAATATGAAGTATGGATAGGATAGGTCAAGGATATTTGTTTTGAAAATCATTCCAATAAAAATGTATATGTTATTATTTTTAAAATAAAAACTAAAGAAATAAATCTTTCATATTAGGTTTTAATTCATTAAATTTCGAAAGCGTAAAATAAATGAATAAAATATGAAATAAATAATGTTTGCGATATTAGCACTCATGACATTTTAAAACACATTTCAGCAGCTATAGCTCATTTTAAACATCTTCCAATATACTAATAATGTTAATATTTTTGTTGTTTTTTAGTATTCTTATTTTATTTAATTTTTTTTTAATTTGTAAGCAGAGCCATGCCCTATACAAAGTTCGGCTATTTAATATGTACAATGAAATAAAATACAAATATTGATACAACTACAAATATTATGTACATTATAATAGTCAACAGATAATTATGCAAATAATATACCAAAGAACTTTGAATAAACTAAGAATTCAATACAAATAATAAAAAGTAAATAAATATTTTTTAATCTAAATAATAAAAAATACCTAATACAATAATTAACACTTTTTTTATGTCATTTATAAACCTTTAAACTTTATCAAAGATCATATTAGACTACTACTTTTAAATATATATATGCCATATGTCAGGCAAATAGGTAAATATATGATGCTGATATTTTACAGTTAAAACTACTATATCTCAGTTAAAAAATTTCTGATTTTAATCATATTTATAATAAAATATGCCAGTTTTTTTTGCTTCTATTTCATTTTGTGGAATAAGTATTTGAAAACTGTCATTTGAATCAATACTGGGGTAATAAGTGTTACGCAGGCCATTATAAATTGGGCAAGTGTAAAGAATATGTCCGAGGTCTTCATTAGTTTTCATGTTACAAACCATACAGATTTCCTGAGGATTAATTTGTGTGATTTTATCTGGAGTGGTTATTTTAATTATATGTTTTCCTGTAGTTCTTAACCGTGCAATGATTCTAGTAAAAATTAAATTTATCTGTATATTAATGTAAACAGGGATGGAACCGGTTGGATTAATGCTATTGTAGAATGTGCTAAAATTCGACTGCTGGCTAGAGAATAGATCCAAATAAAATAAATAATTTTTTTATTTTTCTAATACAGTATGACTTTTTTCTTTGAGTTTAACTATATTTGATTCGAAAACTATTTTATTCAGTAAATGTTTTAGTTGTAAACACCAATTATACTTAAGATTAGCATTTTGTACTATCGATAACTTTGGAATCTTTTAATTATAACACTGCCAGCTTTAGTTAAGTATGGATAGTAAAAAATTATTACTTTTAAAATAGATCATCAACTTATACTAAAAAATTATATAAAATAGTACTGATAGGATTTTAAGTAATATAAATTCAAGTGAAGGTTTAGATAATAAGGGTTTTAATCTTTTCTTTCTATTATAAGTATTTATGTCAAAACTTAAAACATTATTATTTTTTTATCAGTTACACCACAGACAAATAAGTTTAATTTAACTCTAGAAAATTCTAGCAATAAGAGCACAGGAACGAGTTTTAATATTTGTTTTTATACCGAAGAAAATATTTTGCCCTTCCACTGCCAGATGTTGCAGAAACCGGCCAAGAAAAATAATATGAAGGAGCGGGTTAGCCCTTAATGTTCCTCTTCAGAAAAAAAAAAATAAAAAAGAAAACTACTAAAAAAAGGGAAATTGTACCTGAGGAACAGTGGAAATTTTCGGTCCCAATACGTATATTATACGTAGCGTTGATCAAACATTAACTATTTGACTTGATTGCTCAAAAGTGGTTATAGGTATATAAGATTGAGTCTTTGTTTAATTTTTTTTTATTTGATAGAACTATACTAATATTTCGTTTTTTGCTAGATATAAGTACCTAATTTCTTTTAAAAAGAAAAAAAAATTTTCATATATTATTCATTAAATTAAGTTGATAAATTTAACGAACGATTTAAGAACTATAGGTTAGTTGGTGTTAAAAATAGAGCTTATTTCTTTACAATGCTATATATATATATATATATATATATATATATATATATATATATATATATATATATATATATATTTCAGGCGTTTAGTTTGACAATCTAGCACTGATATAAGTGCTCCAATGTGATCGTAAAAAAAAAAATAAAAAAAAAAAAAAAAATATATATATATATATATATATATATATATATATATATATATATATATATATATATATATATATATATATATAATGTTGAGATCTGGTTGTGAACTAAATGACTGTAGACCGATTGATCCTTAAAAAGAAAAATCTTTATTTAACACAAAGTATAAATATAATAAACATTATATACAAAGAAATACAATAGGTATTGTTACCTTAAAAAGAAAAATCAGTTTTTTAAAGCCTTTAGCTTATATAAAACAAAACATAACTGAACAACAGTAAACTGTAAACAAAACATGGAAAACCTACACACATCCTATAACCTTCCAATACCAACAGGGCTGTAAAACATAAAAAGTGAATCAATCACTTTTACATCTCCCCTCCCTCTTGAAAAAGTAGGAGCTTGCTACTATGTACAAAATTATTCTGTGATCTGCGATAGCCTCTGTTTATTTCATAAATCGTTGGAGACACTCTTCGTGAGATTTCAAATGGTCCTGAGCGAATTGGATCTAATTTGTTTCTGTTTAGACGACTACCCATCTCAACATAAACTAAATCACCCACTTTAAATTCATCATCTTTTTTTTTTCTTATCAATTCTCAATTTATTTAAGGAATGATGTTTTTGTGAATTTTCAAATGCCTGTATTCTGTCATGTTCTAAGTCTTGTTTTTGCCTTAGAGTTGTAGGAATTATTGAGGATTGCTTTCCTGTAAGTAAATAAAGTGGTGAGAACTTCGTGACACTGTGAGTAGTACGGTTGTATTACAGTGTCACGAAGTTCTCTTTCAAGAGGGAGGGGAGATGTAAAAGTGATTGATTCACTTTTTATGTTTTACAGCCCTGTTGGTTGGTAGCTGTTGTTATTGGAAGGTTATAGGATGTGTATAGGTTTTCCATGTTTTGTTTACAGTTAACTGTTGTTCAGTTATGTTTTGTTTTATATAAGCTAAAGGCTTTAAAAACCGATTTGTAATGTTGAGATCTGGTTGTGAACTAAATGACTGTAGACCGATTGATCCTATATAAAACAAAACATAACTGAACAACAGTAAACTGTAAACAAAACATGGAAAACCTATACACATCCTATAACCTTCCAATAACAACAGCTACCAACCAACAGGGCTGTAAAACATAAAAAGTGAATCAATCACTTTTACATATATATATATATTATTTAGTCTGCTTTTTGCAGAACATTAATAGAATATGATTCGCTGATATAGCATTAAGCAGAAAATATTTACCTTCCTTGTAATGTAAAGGTAATAATTTTTCTTTCAATAATTCTCGTGTACATTATCATACCAACATTTTTAGCAATCGATTTTGAACATAATATGTTATATTATCATATTTATACCTCCCCGACATTAACGAGTTGTTTAAAAATGTGTATTTCTTTATTCGTTCGTATTAATATGTAAGGTGAAGTGGGGCAAATGCGTCATATGGAGTGCAAAGTTCAACTATAACACAAAAAATCAGCTATTAATGCTAGGATAATATTTTTTGTTATATTGCAAACATTAAACTATAATCTTTTCAGCAATATAGTTGATTTCCCTGATATCCTAAAAATTATTATCAGTGCGAAGGAAAATCAGTTTTAAGTCCCATTTACTCACTTGCCCCACCTAAACGTGAATTGATTCTTCGATGGAGTAAGTGCAAAAATAATCAACTTCCAGGAATCGTTTTACTCCTTGAAATTAAAAAAGTAGAGTAAAATATTTACAATACAATTTTATAACTTTAGCTCATTCAACTTTACATAACACCTAGATCAACAAGTTGAACTATGAAAATTCCTAGAGAGGTAATCTTCTACAGTAGAGCACTCTAGTATGTTAAGTTTGGAGGGTATGAAGTTCTTTCTACATACAACAGTTGGCAGTTGATGTAACAAAATGACAATAGAAATTATGGCGGACTAATATATAACCTTATATATTATTATAAACCAACGAAAAAAAAAGAATCTAAACCAATGCTGTCAGTTATCAGCTTTGGAACTTGATACCAACTTTACAATTTTTCTAATATTTGAAACTACTTACAAGCTTAGAAAGGACACGATGCAGGAGATAGATACAGTTAGATACAGGTGAATGGTGCCGAGGCAGGGATAATGGTCGGTTCCTGCTGATACGAGGAGTTTGTGCCCCGCCTAGCTGTTCCTTATCTCTTCTGAATAATAATAAAAGAAAATGAGAGGAAGGGGGCCGCAAGGTAAACATCGTCCTATTGACCGCCAGTCCGGGATTTCCCATCAGCCACGACAAACAAAGGTCTAGGGGCTGACTCGAGAGTGGACGCCGTAAACAATATCTGATATAACGTTTCAAGATAAATTAAATGGCGTAGTGTTATTTGTATTAAAAATAAATATCAAACTAAAAAGGTACGATAGTTTAATAAAATTAATTATAATGGAGGACCTCTATTATATCTAAAATAGACTAATTACGAAACCACCATGATTCATAATAAACCACACAGGTCACTTAGATCTGTAAGTACTAAACATAAAAAAACAGGTAAACACTCTTTCTGGATGATTAGTATCCCCCGTCGCGGCTTCGCCCGCTTCGTAAGTAAAGAAGATAATTTTAAGTAATAATTCCTTCCACCCATCAGATATAATATCCATAATCCATAGATTGCTCTCCAACAAAGCTCCTGGACATGACCTTATTACCACAAGAATCCTCAAATGTCTTCAAAGAAAGCAGTTTATATTACTTATATTTATAACGCTATCCTCCGTACTATTTTCCCGATTCCTGGAAGTTATCAATTATTAAAATGATCCCAAAACCTAAAAAACCGCCAGAAAATCCTTCCTCATACAGACCTATTTCTCTCCTACCTATCATGGGCAAAATCCTTGAAAAGCTCCTTTTGAAACGCCTTTCTCCCTTCCTCGATTCCAATCACACTATTCCTGACCACCAGTTTGGATTTCGTCAGTTTCACTCCACTACCCAAAACCACTCCACCAAACCTTCGAATTCTTCCCGCATCCAATCATTCCAATCCAAAATCCTTCGAAAAATCCTTAATACTCCTTACTTTGTAACAAATGAAGTAATCCACAATGACTTTAATATCCCTTATGTCGCTGATTTGGCTCGAACCAGATACCTCTCCTTTCATAATAAACCTACTCCGCATCCAAATCCACTTGTTGCACAACTTCCTTCCCATTCCATTCCTGGCTATCCTCCGAGGAAAGATGACCTCGGGATCTTCTTCTTTTGTAAATTTCATTAGAGTACTACCAATGGGTAGTTCCTCTACAAGTCTTAATCATGTTATCATATCGCATTGTATACAGCATATTTTCTGGATGTGTTTTATAATACAGTTGTAAATTTCAATTAATATTAGGTTAAAAAAAAAAAAATAATGATTAAAGTTCTATTTATTTATCGATAAAAACTTTGTATTGAAGTATGCAATTGGACATTGTTTTTTTTAATGATATTTTCACGCATAGCTCTTATTTTTAATCTCTAAAATATCACTGATTAAGTGTTGAGAATTAGATATCATTCCTAAAAAACTCTTGCGGATAATGGACTGCATATCAGTGCTTTTAACGAAAGGCCCATAAATCATACGTTTTACACACAATATCAAAAACCAAATGATCGAAATGTTAATTTGGTAATAGTTTTTATTCGACAGAAATAATTTTATTGATTTCATCCGGTTGGATTATGATTGCTAACCATAAAAGTATATGACTGTGAGGCAAACCTCATTTCTACCACATCGTACATTTAAGATTTTATTATTGCTAAATGTCAAGCTCTGTATAGCACCGTACCTTTTTAGCCTCGTAGGTAGAACGGCGATCGCCACCTATCCGTCAACTTTCGAAATTTACTGCTGTCCACTTATTATCGCTTTTGTGATAAAACAAAATAGTAGACAATCAGTAAATTTTATTATTGTTAAACCTCCTTGGACCTATAAAGATGATATGGTTAAAAGTTAGTCCAGATTAGTTAAGTTTTTTTTGTGACCACAAATGAAAAATGGCTTGTCCTTTTATACATTATAATTTAATTATTTTTAAACATTTATTTAAGGAAAGTATTACAATCTGCCTCAATGTAGGCAATAAATAATTAATATGCATGGCTTAATGGATCCGTTCATAAAATATGTACTATATGAAATAAAAACAAAGAAAGTGAGCAATAAATAAAAGTGAATAATAAATAAAAATCAGTAAAGAATCTCATAATATGTAATACAAAAAAAAAATAAATAAATAAATAAACAAAGTACCTCAAACTATACAATACATAAAGTGAAAAAAATAATAATAATAATATTCATAATAATAAAATAAAATAGAAATAATAATAATAAAAAAAAATTAAATAATAATAAAAAAAATAGAAAAAAAAATTAAAAATTAAAATTAAATTAAATGTTAAAAATACATTCATTCTCTATTTACAATATATACACATCTGAGGGATCCCCCGACCTGACTTGCACCTCCATTTATGGAGGGACAAGCCAGGCCCCAAGAGATTCCTGCGCTTCTCTCTCAGCTGCGTCACTAGTATAAGATAACACCATTGGAGGCTGAGTGGGAGCGCTAAACTATACATTATAGATTTCTTGACAAAATTGGGGAAATAATAAACTCATAAATGTTATACCCATGATTGGCAAACATAAAAATGCCTTGAAAAGCCTGGAGAAGATTTGAATGAAAGATCTCATAAAATAATCGTTTTTTTTTTTTTTTTAATTTTCATTGAACTAGTATTATGTATACTGCTCCACATAATGCCTAACATGCCAGGTTTTATCTGATCTCAAAAAATTAGTGCTATATTTAGAATATCAAAACAATGATTTAAAATTATTATTTTTTATTTAAATGGTATGTGGTATATAATAAAGGACTCGTAGCCTAAATACGAGTACAACAATTTGAATAATTATAATATCTAAGATAATTTTACAACTAACCAACTGTTTTCTCCGATTCATATTGGAAATTAGGGATTTCCCACTCCATTGATTTTACGCGAGTTCTACTCTATCTGCATTTCCAAATGTCACAAGTATTACCCCTCTGCCAAATTTTTCATTCAAAAACTAACTAAACATTAACTTAACTAAAAATCAAAGACTTATATTTTAGTACTACAAGAAACTACAAGAAACTTCCCGTCTTTTTCGACTTCTTCAACATATACATGACTAACGTTCAACCCTTCTGATTAACTTCAAGTGACTCATTTATATGACAGTAATGGCACCTATTTGTACATACAGTTTTGAAATTTACGAGAAAATTTTTAGAAATCTTATTCGACATAAATAGATAAAATAGAAAATACATAGTATAAGTTTTATTATCTTTTTTTTTTTTGTTGTGAATAAAGGTAGAATGTGTTATTGCCCTTACTTGTGGCAGGTTATAATAGTGGTCAAAAATCTAAAATTTCCTAAGGATTGATTGTAATATAATTTTTAGAAATCTTATCCACACTGCCGGTCTAAAGTTTGAGACACACCCTGAACGAGTTTACAAGTGATATTCAGTGGAAAAATATAAACGATATTTAAAGCGGATAATTCAACAGAATAAACATAGTAGTAGAAAGGGTATAGACCAATACATAATTATAAAGTCAATCTGCCTTTATGGGAAAAAACAGAAAGAGGACAGATGAGTTTTTGGGACTTGCTGCACAACACCATTAAAATTTATTCTAAAGAAAACCTGGGCATCACCAAATAAGATGCTGGGTGAATTTCAAATTGATCATGTAGCGATATCTCAACAAGACAGAAGGGAAATAAAAAACACGAAGGTCAAAAAAACATGCAAAGTGCCTTCAGACCATTACTTGACACAAATCAAAATTAACTTCATCCCAGTAAGAAAACACAAAACATTGACACAAAAAATTCCGAGAGTAGATAGAGAGAAAATTGGCTCTCGTCAGACAACGGTTTAACGAAGAAATAAAGCTGCCAAGAACCTGGCAAGATGTTAACCAGCTAGTGGAGAAAGCAACAGAACTTGCAACAAAGACCACCAACAGGAAGCATGCTTGGTGGAACTCTGAGTGTGATGAGGCTGTTGAAGCACGGGAAAAAGCTAAGAGGAGGTGGCTGGAACACAAAACAGAGCAGAAATGGACAGACTTTAAGAATCAACGACAACGAGCTACAAAAATTCTAAGGAATATAAGAAGACAGCACCTCAAAACGCAGTTAGACAATATAGAATCGGCTTTCTGCATGAAGAACACAAGGGTTTTTTTTACCAAGAAATTAAGAAAAGGATATCAGGATACCAAGCATCAAGTCTGAGTTTTCAGGATGAAAGTGGTAGGAATGCATATGATGACCAGGATAACTGCGAAGTATTGGCCAATTACTTTGAAAAACTACTTAACTGTAAAGAACCAAAAGAGAGATTAATTTTCCAATTGACACAACAAAACCCGAATAGAGAACCACCAGATGAGGAGGAGATAGAAGAGGCAATTAAGACTCTGAAGAATAACAAGGCATCAGGTAAAAGCGGAATCATAGCAGAAATTTGGAAAATTGTAGATGAGCGGTACATCAAGGAAACAGTGAAGCTTTTTCAGGGTATTTGGGAAAAGGAAGAGATACCGAGGATTGGTTGTCAGCTCTTATACACCCACTCCATAAGAAGAACTCAAAAACTGATGTTAATAACTACAGGGGGATATCACTCCTGGAAGTGACTTATAAAATATTCTCCAAATTGTTACTAAATAGGCTGGAACCGCAGGTGGATTATCTTATAGGTGAGTACCAAGGAGGCTTTAGAAAAGGACGATCATGCCCAGAACAAATATTAAGTCTCAAACTATTAATGCAATATTACAAACTCAGGAACAAAGGGCTCTACATTACTTTTGTAGACTTTAAAAAAAGCCTACGATTCGATAGATAGGGAAACGCTGATCAAGACGTTGGAGGAACTCGGAGTTGACAAGAAAACGGTAAAGCTAATCCAACTTACCCTCACAAATACTGTGTCACAAACTAAATTCAGAGGTAAATTAAGCCGCCCTTTTGAAATCAAAACGGGTTTGAGACAGGGCGATGGACTATCACCAATTCTCTTTAACTGTGTTTCTTGATAAAATAATGAGAACTTTTAGGGAGCGGAACAACTCACACGCAAAATGGGGAGTAAAGAAAGATAACTTAATATTCCCATGTTTCGCTTTCGCAGACGATATAGCTCTTCTGGCAGAAACTAAGGAACAGGCCGAGAAACAAGTGGAAGATCTAAAAGAAATCGCGGAAAAATCAGGACTACAGATATCCTTCGAAAAAACAGAAATGATGGCAAATAATGTAACAAAGGATGAATCGAAAGAGATCAAAACCAAGTACGGAAAAATTAGAATGGTCAAAAGGTTCAGGTATTTGGGAGAGGTAATAACAAATAATGCCATTGACGAAATTCCGATTGAGGAGAGAGCCAAGAAGCTGGAAAAAGCTTTCAATACAGTAAGACACGTCTACAATAAAAAGAACTTGTCAATGAATGCAAAGATAAGACACTACGCTACGGTAATCAGACCTCTGGTTCTGTATGGTTCAGAAACGTTGGCTATGAACAAGGAGAACAAAAACTTAGCTCGAATTGAGAAAAGAATCCTAAGAACGATATTCGGCCCAATCAAAACAGAAGATGGATACAGAAGGAGACCGACGTTAGAGCTATATAAAATCTTGGAACCCATGGACTCAGCTATAATCAGGCGTAAACTGAACTTTCATGCACACATAATTAGGATGAATAACCAAAGATGGGTGAAACAGATTTATACTAAAGCCCTGAGCATGAAAAATAGCAACCATGTGTTTGGTAAAACAATGAAACAGTTCCTGGATAGGTACAAAATTACAGAAGAACTGTGCGAAGACAGAGAAAAGTTTAAAAAAACACATGCAGAAAATAGAGGTCTTTGAATGCCAAAAACCTAAAGGAAGAACGGGGACCAAATGGACCCAAGAAAGAAAAGAACGATTTTCTTCCCAAATAAGAGCGTACTGGCAGCAAAGGAGAATGAAGATTGTCACAAACCTTCCTAATTAATATTTGCGTAGTCCTTAGAAGGCTGGACCGCAAAAAAAAAAAAAAAAAAAAAAAAAAAAAAAAAAAAAAAAAAAAAAAAAAATAATTTAAAACAAACTGTTTTTTCATATCCATACCAACAATTTTGTTTGCCAAACAGAAAGAGCTTGGATTTAAAAATTTCAAATTCGAGTTAAAAAGAGAATATTTTCTAGAAGTGATAAATGAAGGCAACGGGATTTTTTGAAAAGCCATTTCAAATTTAATTAGACTATTAACAAGTAAGTCCTCTTTTTCCAACATACATATATTCCAAATATCTCGGATTATATGTATTGTGAAAAAAAAAACTTTCGAAAAAAAAAATCCACAAAACCGCAAATCTCACAAAAACCTGCAAATTTGTTTATTTCGTTTAAACGTCACTTTATGCTGATATGGCTAATCAGACGATCCTACGGTGGGAGTCCTAAAATTTGCCTATCCAGGTATAATTAGGATAGGGATCTTTAACGAGTACCTAACATCGCACAGACTCTGGTTTTACAATAGAAAATATTTTGAATTTAAGAAAAAGAAAAAAAAACAACTTGATTTTAGGATATCTTGTCTCCTAAGAATAACAAATGAGTAAAATACATTTACACCTTTTACATTTTTATTCTTTTTTGTTTATAAAATATATATATATATATATATATATATATATATATGTAAGATAATCATTAGGAGACTATAAGTTATTAACAATTGCTACTTTTTAAATAATGCAATAAACCACATTTTAAGAAGTTTTGGGAAAAAAAACAGGAATATTTGCTCAAATAAACAGCAAATAATGAGCAAGCCCTTGGTTTGAAGCCCCGACAAGAACCCAAAGGCCCGGCTTTGGACACCCTAATCCCACCGCCTCACCTAATCCTTCAACCTATACAGCTCTGCTCTGTCACCATGTCTATCTTCTCGTCCCAAAAGGAATTTCCTCCTTTCCGCCACCAATACACAGGATTTTAACACCAATCATATAGACATTTCCTTAACAAGAACAAAGAAAGATAATCCACTTGTATTTTTTTTTTTTCTGATGTAGACAGCATGGCGTGACATGTAACCAGGATTCAAATATCATCAAAGAGGACAAGGTATCTCACTGCTGGCCGTTCGTGCGAAGAAAACATCTCATCCTCTATCATACTGCACTCTTTGATCCAAGAAGCAGAATTAGTGACGAGCACGAAAACTTTAAATACAGCTAAACAGTTTCAGTGAAACATCCAACAAAATAGTTATTCCTGACCTATTTTCGAATATTTTGTGGTGTAGAATAGTAGAACTAGAAGTAGTTTGCGTGTTGAGAACTATTTGATTTATTGACCTGTACCATAGGCACCAACCTCTCCTCTATAGTATCTATCTTCAGTAAATTCTGTGTTTCTACAATACTACTTGTACAGAAGTATCATTTATTATCAATTTATATTATGTTATAATATAACAGTGTAAAACAGTATTGGTATCTGCCAGCATCACTATTAACAAAGTCTTATTTTTAAAGAGGGCAAACTAGGTCCAGGCAGATAGACTTATCTAGAACATCTGATACGTTATCGTCAGGATGTGTATCATTCTGTTCAAAAATATATTTTTTTTTTTATATCCATTTATTGAAATTTACAAACTGTACAAAATATATACATCAAGTAAATGTATTTACAACGATTACAATTACATGTCAAAACTTAAAAATACCTACTCATCAGTAGCACTTTATTAAAAATTCTACAGCAGAAGGTCTCTAGGTCATCTTCGTTTCAGACGCCTCTGAGGATTATCAGGAACGGAGTGGGAAGCAAGTTGAGAAACTAAGGGATTTGAGTGGTTATGGAGCTTACTATGAAAGGATAGAAATCTGGTGTGGGCTAAATCAGCAACATGTGGAACATTATGGATATCTTTATGGATAAGTTTATTTGTGAAAAAGTAAGGAGCATTGAGGATTTTTCGAAGGCAGGATTTTGGATTGTAGGGATTGAATACGAGATGCGTTGGATGGTTTAGTACCCAAAACTCAACTCCGTACGTCCAAATAAATGTCTAGTAAATGTTGAAGTAGTCGGTAGCGACGGGCTGTTTCTTGTCGTTTTAGTCTTTAAATAAAATATATAATAAAGTTTTATTCAATGGCTTATTTATAGTTGTTCATGGAACAATAACTATAACTTTTGAAGAAAAAAAAACAGATTATACAATAATATGAACTAGAAACGTATTTATAAGTTCTGTTAAATGAGGAAAACCGGGTAGTTTTTACTAAACGGTTTTTTTTTTTTTTTTTTTTTTTTTTTTTTTTTTTTTTTTTTTTTTTTTTTTTTTTTTTTTTTTTTTTTTTTTTTTTTTTTTTTTTTTTTTTTTTTTTTTTTTTTTTGCATTTCATCAGCATTAAAAAAAATATATAAATTTTAAAAAAAAAATGTTTTTATTTTTTTAGTTTTATCATCTAAACATATACAGATTTTTGGGTGGACAATAAAAATAAAATCGTGTTTAGACAATTTTTAAAAATTCAAAACTTACATGTAGGATCTTAGTTTTCAATTTTACTACGTTCGATTATTTTTATCATCAAAAACTATTATAAAATATAATGTATAATATTTAAATTAATATTTTTTTTTTTTTTTTCATTTATTGAGATTTACAACTGTACAAAACAATATACAAGTAAATGTGTTGACTGCGAATACAATGGCATGTAAATAACTTGTGAAGAACTACTGACTAGTAGCACTTTAATAAAATCTACACTGAAAGGTCTCTAGGCCATCTTCTTTTCAGACGCCTCGGAGGATTATCAGGGATGGAGGAGGAAGCAAGTTGGGAGACTAGTAGATTGGAGTGGTTATGGAGCTTACTATGGAAGGATAGGTATCTGGTTTGGGATAAATCAGAAACATATGGAACATTAAGATCTTTATGGATAAGTTTATTGGTCACAAAGTAAGGAGCAGTGAGGATTTTTTCGAAGGATTTTGGATTGTAAGGATTGGATACGAGATGAATTGGATGGTTTAGTAGAGCCCCAAAGCTCAACTCCGTACGTCCAAATAGGTCTAATCACAGTCATGTAAATAAGTATTTTGTAATTAATTGGGAGCTTTGAACGTTTGTCTAGTAAATGTTGAAGTAGTCTGTAACGACGGGCAGTTTCTTTTCTTTTTAGTCTTGTATGTGGATTCCAAGTTAGACGTTTGTCCAAGTGGAGTCCTAGGTAGCGGATCTGTTCAACAGGGATTAGTGGAATATCATTAAAATTAATATTTAAATAACACAAATATAGTTGTTTGTGCTACTATAACATCGATGAAGTCCATCAATAACTTCCTGGGGCAATATATTTACCTAATATTAATAATAATCCGATTAGAAACCACTCATCAGGGATCTTGAATCAGTTATAACGGAGCTTTTTCTCTTCTTTTGTTTTCCCGCCACCCTTCTTCCTAACTATTTCTCTTTGCTCAGCCACCATCCCTTTGACATATTTTCGATTACATGGTATTAGTTCTTGTTCTTAATGAGTTAAGCCCCTGCATTGTAGCATTGCGAATTCCAAGTCTAATGTACCGTTTTCCTAACCAGGTCATATTCCATAATTTATATCGAGAAAATTCAGTTCTTCCATTTATTTTTATAACAGTTTTTCAGTTTATGAGTTATCGACGGAGTCCAAATAGAAATTCCGATGTGTTATTTATACTTCTACCCTTGAACTAATAGTCTGCAAGTTCATTATTTATTATAAAATATTAGGTAATACTGTGGAATATATTATTACATATATTTGCTATTCAAGTTCCATTGACGGACTGACAAACAGTGGCCACAAAAGCCGAGCTAAGCCGGGACAGGCGATAGGTATCAGGCTGTTTGTTCGGCTGATGGGAAATCCGAGACTTGCGGTCAATAGGGTCTTGTGTGCTTTTCAGGCTCTCTTCTCTTTTTTCTTCCTATTTCCTCTTTTTTCCCTTCTCATTCTTATTCCAAGATAAGGAAGCTCCTTCAATACCTATCTGCGAATAGCGACCATCAGTAGCATCTACACCATTCTGGGGCTGGAGCATCCAGTTTTATCACCACGACACGCCGTTAGCACTCGATTACAGAGCCTCTCCATGGAACGGAACTGCAGGCACTGTATTATCGGAACGGCAATAGAAGACTGGTAGGCAATACAAAAAAAAATAACAACAAGCTATTGCCATTGTAATGTTTAGTCATTCGTATCAAGTGATTCAATTATTTTTATTTTTTTTACCATGAGCTGTATTACACTAATCATTTCAAAAATTCAAACACACTTAAGACTCGATTAACCGACGTGGTTAGAACCTGGATTGGTTCGTATAACCAAATCCTTGGCTAACCGAGACCAGAAAAAAGTAAAGTCAGAGAAAAAATAAGTTATGAAGGTTTTGTTGGAGAAGTGGTAATGATACATTTTTTTTGTTTAATATAATCTAGTTCATTCGATGAAGAATTTATTTAAAGAAGTGTTAGGTAGAAAAATCTAAATATTTCAAAACAACTAGAATAAGAGTTATGTAGAAGATGAAGGTTTTATATAACATTTTCCTACTATATGCAAATGTAAAAAATAATAAATTCAAACACAAAATACTCAAAATTGTGTTAGTTACATAACCCTTTATCCACCAAACCTTCCATACATATTTTATAACAAAATGAAACTTATTATGGATGCAATAATAATACACAATACATTACTACATAAGTGAATCAAAATCTTATGACTTGTAAAAATTATTTTTTTTTTTTTTTTTTAATACTGACACTCCATCTACAAGATAGCACGATCTATCTGAAAACAATCGAGGGATGTTGCATCATTTCTGCCTTCGAGATATTGAAGTGCCTTCTCCAACCCAGCACACCCTTCTTCATAAGAAATAGTTAATGACGATTCGTTTCCTAGTAGACCGTACTCCACATTCTCCAGCCTTCGTCCTGTAATGCTCTTAGAAGATTGCTTTTTGTTCTAATCGGCAGTCGAGAAAAAACATAATAATGTATATATAAGGATAATAAGCAATGATATTTCCCAAACTAATTTTATTAATCAAAAATATTTATAATCATAAGGGCAACATTTTATGGTTTTGCCATATTTTAAAGCTCTAAAAACATAGATAATAATATAATAAAAACTTTATTATGACAATATCAAAAAATTTTCTTATTTATATATAATATATTCAAGTAAATATTATTATTCTGTATAACCTTAAATAAATTTCATAGTAAATAAACATTTTTCCAACTAAAATGTATCGTCAATCCTCATACAAATATTTCTGCAAAACAATATATAAAGTCATTTGTTATACTTACTATTATTATCATAGTTACAAAATTTGTTATTTTTTAGTATTGTATGTTTATAGTAAGTGTTAAATAAATACATGTATAATGATGCATATTAAAATTAAAAAAAAAAAAATTAAAGCTTCGTCGATCCGTTAATCGAGTTCCAAAAGCCTAGAAAATATATATCTTCCGCATCAAATAAAAGCATAACTAAATTTTAAAAAAAGGAAAATGCAATCCGATCGAATTAGAATTACTGAGTTATGTACCTCAAGAGGCAGTTTTATCCACTATTGTTACTACAAATTATGAAAAAACCAAGACTATAACAATAAAAAATAACATAACCGCTATGTTACCGGTTGCTGACAACTTAGCGAGAGGGATTAGCAAACAATATCAAGACTGTTTCAAAAATATAAATATAAAAATTAATTCATACAAAACAAAATATATATGATGATCGATAATCATAAACAATATTTTGAATAATCAGGGAATTATGTGCAACTTCTATTTGAATTTGTTATTCAAACACTATTTTTGAAAGTTAAACATCCATATAATACATAGAGAACATTCAAAACATCAACACTTTGCTACACAGATTATATATATATTAATTTTTTTTAAATATAAGACAAGAAATTAATCATGTTGACACTCACCTAAGAAAGCAAAATGAAATTGCTTCTAAATATGAGAAATGGATAGTTAAATAAATTCATTATGAGACATAAATGGTAGGTAATCGTTCCTTGGGTTTTCTCCATGACTAGTTAATTTTCTGTTCCTACTGGAAACAAATTTGAAATAAGAATATTGGGAATATCCTTCCGGCAAATCCTTTTTCAATATACTCTATGTAGGATATCCTCGGTCGGTCTCATGGTCTTCTATCATCAGCGACATAGTCCATCGTTTATGTGGATCCCTGTGTTTGTCCATTCGCACAACATACCCGAACCACTTAAGCTACCTGCTCTCGACGACTTCCACGACTGGGATGACTTTCAACTCCACTCCTATTCTTTCATTTCGGATGCAGTCCCTCCTAGTTTTCCCAGAAATCCTACGAAGGAACTTTATTTCTGCCGCTATGACGGCTCTTCTGTCTATCCGTGAGAATTCAGTTCCCTGCGCCATAATCGGTAGACATTCCGATTTAAATATGTGGAGCTTTACATTTCTTTCTACTTCTGTTTTACTCACCACAGTGTTACAAATATGGTAGCAGTTTCGGTTCGCTTTATTTATTCAACCTGATATTTCCGAATCTACTTTTCCAAAATTCCTCATCACTGCTCCGAGAATATTTTTATTTAAAAACAATTTTTTTGAATAGGTTTTGTACGGTTTTATTATTTCTAATGATTCGGAAATATTTAATTTCAGACTATTTTTGAAGTGATTTATTTGTTTCACTACCAAGTCTTTGTTGAATTTATGTTTTTTTTTTCATTTAAATGGACAGCGAAGTTATTTTTTTTATTTTTAAAATTTGATATACAAAAACCTGGTGAGAAATCGCAGATTTTTTATTAGCAGAACTGATCCTGAAAGTTTAACATTCGAACCTAGTCTACGAATAAAAAGTTCAAATAGAATTCACAGATAATTAATCGATCCTTCAATACCATCATGCGCACTTCAAATGAAAATATATATATCAATGCCATATCAGCTAATCAAAATATATTTATATGAGAATAAACAATTGGCTATTAAGTTAACTATTCAAAATACAAACAATAGAATATAACCAATAAATATTTTGGTTTAACAGGTAGTGTGCCTTCTATTAACTAAAACTTCAATTCAACAAAGACAAGAAACTTCTTGTCAGAACATTTAGAAAAAAAAAGTTATTTAAAAAAATAATAAGCAAATTTAATATTCTGCAGAGTTGGAATATTCTAGTAGCCAACACGAAACAAGCGAAGCTTCACTAAAGATTATGGTGCACCAGCAACCCATAGTCTTGACCTGGAATCTCAAAGTAGGTTATAGGATTTTTCTGCGGATTAGCCTCTTCTATGCAGACTACTTGGGAGGGGGGGGGGAGATAGGTTATAAGAAGGATCATAAGGACCGCAATTTCTGCTTGCTGTAATCATTAATACAAAAAGCTGACCATATATTTTTTTATATATTCAATATATTATCTTTATCCTTTTTCTGTTTCGCTATCGCATACTTCAAATCAGAAATGCATTTTCTGATAGCAAAGAACTTCTTTGCTATCCATTCTCTCATTGTATATGATGAATACATAAACTTTTTCATATTATGATTGGCAGTAAAAAAAAAACTGTTTTAGCAGACCTAATCAGTGCAGAAACATATTAATCTAATTTAAACTTTCAAATTCTTCTAATTAATATCTATTTAAAAATTCTAATTGATATTTACAAGAATAATTATAAAATATCGATATAAATAGATGGTAATAATTCAAATCGCTTTCTCTGCTAGCTAGTGACGGGATACGGAGTATCCAATTAATGAGAGGACAAACATAAATTCGCTCATTGCAAACGTTTATTAAGCCCTGCACGGCGATGACATACCTTTGGGATCGCAGAGTTGATTTATGAGGCCCAGTATTGTCAGAGCTGACTGAATTTATGTATTGGTTTAAAATGGGAAAAATAATTCAAAATAAGTTTTTTTATGTTTCTGTTTAAAACAAAGTTCTTTGTATATTTAAAAAAATAATTAATTAAAATATTGTTTTTTAAACAGTTTTGATTGTTTATATCATTCAAGAGCAATAAGCATTACAAATTGTGTCTAATTCATTTATTGAGTATTAACAATTTAAAAAAAAAAATGAATAATCCCTATGGAGTTATTTTTTTACGTTATATACATCAAACAAATACAAGAAAAAATATTACGATGTCAATAACATGTAAAAGAACTACTCATAAGTAGAACTTCAATAAATGATATACATTGGAAGGTCTCTTAGCCGAGTTCTTTTCAGACGCTTCGGAATTTATCGGTAATTCAATGGGAAGCAAATAGGAAGACTAGTGGATTCGAGTGGGTATGGAGCTTACTGTGAATGTGCAAGTATCTGGTTAGTGCCAAATCAGCAAAATATGGTAGATTAAGATCGCAGTGGATAAGTTTGTTTGTGACATAATTAGGAGCATTGGGAATTTTAAGAAAGATTTTGGATTGTAAGGGTGGGACACCGGAACAGTTGGAAGGTATGTCCATATGGGTCTAAGTACTGCCATGTAAATAAGTTTTTTGTAATTTATCGGGAGCTTTGAACGCTTGTCTCGTAAATTTAAGAGAAGTCAGAACACAGTCTTCTACGGAATGTTTTTTACTTAGAGTCTTAATATCAAATAAACGTCAAATATTAGAAAATTAACAAATAAACAATATCACTTGAGGTACGCATGATGGTACTGAAGGACCATTCTATTGAGATTATATTATTAGCATACTTGTTTCGAATGCTAAAAATTTATCTTCAGTAGTGAGATCTGTGACACATCAGAGAGATCTGAGAGATATCTCTTAGATCTCCTCAGAACTGAAAATGAATGTTAAGCATTCGAAACTAGTATTATAATAAAATAATCCTAATAGAAGTGGCAATTAATTCATCAAGCCTAAATAAATAAAAATAAGAAAAACCTTAATTAGATTAAATACCAGTACATCCTAGAAAAAAAAAATCAATTTTTTTTTTAATACTGGCCAATTTTTACACTATCGCAATTATAATTATTTTTTTATCAGACGACTACGTTGTAAAAACATAGGTAGGACATTATGTAGTCCCGTGTAGAGTTTATCAGAAGTTGGGTGCCTGATAAGGAATGCTATCTTATCAGGAGGCCGAATTCGCTGCTGTTTACTGTCACCTTGCCCATTGAGAACCACCACATTTGCTAAACAGAATTTTTCACATCTATAATTCATTTGTAGTTTACTGATTCGATTAAAAATAATTGGTTGCAATATCGAAATAATATCAATTAAATCTGTAATAAAGTATAATTTAGTTTTTTATATTATATATATATATATATATATATATATATATATATATATATATATATATATATATATTAATAGATAATAATATATAGATAAATAAATGCTATCTCTAACGTATTGATAGGATTTTATCTAAAATTAATTTCACAAATGAAGAATATCTATGTATTTAATAAATAAATGTTAAGTTAAGATACTGAATAAATTACTGTTATTTAGAATTCGTATTCTTTTCTTCGTTGGATAATCTGCCCGTGAGTACTGTAGTGATGCCATTCACAACACCTAATCTTAAAGAAAGAAAACTTTTTTTTTTTAGCAGAAATCATGAAATGATATGATGGCGTATTCAGATACGCGTATTCAGAACTAGAGCTGAAAGGCTTATACTAAATCTTCGTAAAATAATACCAAAATTCCTTATAACATTCTAACTTTTTAGGTCAGTTATATTTGTTTAATATACTATATAGAGAAGGAAATGCGGTAGCTCATTAATAAGTAAGGTCTTTGAATCCGACGAGTCACTTGAGGTACGCATGATGGTATAGAAGGATCAATACAATTAAGATTTATGAATTAATTGCCACTTCTATTGAGATTATTTCATTATAAAACTAGTTTCGAATGCTAAACATTCATCTTCAGTTCTAAAACATACGAAATTTTTTCAACACATCAGTATTATGTTACATAGATTATATATACTAAAGTTTTTAAAAAGGTAAGACAAGAAATCAAGCATGGGCAACCACCTTCAAGGCAACTAAAACACTGAATTCGTGGGAAGTAAAAGGGGACAGGTAGGTTAAATTTAAAACTTTAGTATATATAATCTATGTAACATAGTACTGATGTGTTGAAAAAATTTTGTATGTTTTAGACTGAAGATGAATGTTTAGCATTCGAAACAAGTTTTCTAATAAAATAATCTCAATAGAAGTGGCAATCAATTTATCAATCCTAATTCTTATAACGAGGTTCGAGTCCGGCTGTGGCCAATAATTATTTTGTAATATCAGATAAGAGTAACTGAACGGGAGACCCTTTTCGGGCTTACCCAGCCAATGGGTACCTTTAATTGTGAGAAAACCAAGTTATTAAGCCTTTTAAGATTAATACACTTCATGGGTTGTAAAAAAGACTTTTTTTTCTTGAAAATTGCCTTAAATAAAAAGCCAAAAACAAATATTTTATGATCAATCAAATAGTCGCTTACCAAATATATATATATATATATATATATATATATATATATATATATATATATATATATATATATATATATATATTAATAATTAACTAATTATAAGAAACGACTGAAGCAATAGGTGTGGTAGAGGCCGAGGTCTGACCTGGTTTTAGAGGAGCTTTTACAGCATTATTCAAACTACAGATAATTAATCTTTCTTTCAATTATTTTCCTCTTTTCACTATCAATCATACTTGTCTTTGCCTATTCAAGCCAACCACTTCTAGCCTAGTCCCAAGTAACCAACGACGAAAAATGATAAAAATGATCAGCTTCTTACTCTCATACTCTCATAACTCCAAGCTTAGAGACCAGAAATCTGAAGTAAGAAAAAAAAATAATTATTTTAATTTAATTTAATTAAATCGAATTACAACAAAACGCATATATGAATGAAATGAATGAATGAATGAATGAAATGAATGAATGAATGAATGAAAAATAAACTTTATTCTGGGACTTATTGTCCCCTAAGAATAAAAATAATGCACAATTAAGAGTACAATTGTCTGGCCAATTATTTACAAATTAGATGTTCCAGTAATTAAAGCATACATTTTTTACAGGAAAAAAAAAAAAATTAAATTGAATAAAAAATAAAAATAAATTAATATATGAAATAATAATTATAACATAAAATACAATCGTATGTATATATATATATCCAGTATATATATATATATACACACACACATATATATATACATACATATACATATATATATACACACACACATATATATATATATATATACACACATACACATATATATACACACATACACATATATATATATATAATCAAGTATTCATTTGATTATTGACATCTTTGCGGAAGATTGATTGTCTAAAAGGTACTGGAATAGGTTATTTTTAAAGGAGGTTATGGAAGCTGCTTTACGAATAGAAGTGGGTAAGGAATTCCAGAAGGAGGTAGCACGAATGATGAAGGATTTGTCAAAGGAAGCGGTTTTATGTGAGGGTATATATAGGTTAAAAGGTTGGGATCTAGTGTTTAGGTGGTGGATGGAAGAACGCAGAGTTAATAAATCAAGGATATAGGAAGGGTTTTTGGTTTTTAGGCATTGGTATATGAAGGTACCCAGAAAGTATTGCCGTCGAAATTTAGGAAATAGCCACCCAAGCTCAGAGTATCGGCAAGTAACGTGTGACCGCCTAGGGATCCCGAAGATAAACCTAATGAAACAGTTCATCAGTCTCCTCAGCCTCATCTCGAGATCCCCAGACAGTCCCCCATAAACCAAACAACAGTAATCAAAGCAAGGGAAAACAAGAGAGGACACTAAAAGTTGACGGGTACTCTGGGAAAAGAAATCTCGGGATCTATACAGTTGTTTAAGGATTATGATGGATTTTTTGGAAATTTGGGCGATATGGTTATTCCAGGAAAGGTGATGATCAAAGGTAACTCCTAAATTTTTAATGGAGTTTTGGAACTGAATAGGAAGGTTATTAAGGTAAAGCAATGGGTAGTAAGGAAGGGTATGGAGGATGGGTTTTGAACCGTTGAGGATAGCCTTAGTTTTCTTTGGATTCAGATATAACTTATTCTTCACTGCCCAACGGTTGATGTTATCAATGTCTTCCTGAAGTTTACGAGATGCCTCGAGCATATCTGAAGGATGGAAAGATAGGTAGATTTGAAGGTCGTCTGCATATAGGTGATAATTGGAATTGTGGATAAAGCTGGGTAAGTCATTGATATAGATAGAAAATAGGGTTGGTGACAGGGAGGATCCTTGTGGAACACCTTGGGTTAAAGGTAGGGAAGATGAAGGAGGACTGTTGGGTATGATGACTGACTGGGAACGATGTGATAAGAAGGAGTGGAACCAGTTTAGGGCACTATTAGATAGGGAGAAATTTTGAAGTTTAGATAGGAGAATTGAATGGTCAACACAATCGAAAGCTTTTGAGAAATCAAACATGACAAGGATCGTAATTTGTTGTTGATCCATGGAGTAATAAAGGTCCTGTGTGATTTTCAACAAAGCTGACTGAGTGGAATAGCCGGAACGGAAACCTGATTGGAACGGATTAAGGAGGTTATTATGCTCTAGGAAGGAGGTAATTTGGGCATTGACCAATCTTTCGAGTGGCTTTGATAAATTTGAGAGGATGGAAATAGGCCTAAAGTCTGATGCGTTGGATGGAGAAGGGATTTTATTTAACGGGCGGACTAAGGCCTTTCTCCAGGCTATAGGAAAAATGGAGTTTTGTAAGGAAAAATTATATATGTGAAGAAGGGCCGGAAGAATAGCTGGAAGACAGAGTTTGATTATTTTTATCGGGATTTGATCGGCACCGCAGTCATTAGTTCGGGATTTGAGAATGGAAGTGATAAGGTCATTGGGAAGAATGTGAGGGAAATAGAAGTTGTCGGGATTAAATGCAGCTTGAGGAGTAAAGTGTGACATTGGTAAAGAAATGGTTTGAAGTTTATCAGGAAAAGGATTTGAAAAGAAATAATTTAGGTCGTCGGGAGTGACTGGGAAATTGGAACAAGAAGAGGAGCTGGTAATAGAGAATTTTCTAAGGATTCTCCACTTGGACTTTGGATCCGGGGCCAGGGATAGGATATTATGAAAATATTGAGCCTTGGCACGGCGGAGAGTAGATTGAGCGAGATTTCGAAGGTGCTTGAACATAGAATAATCCTCAGATATCCGAGTGCGCCTGAAACGTCTTCTGGCAGCATCTCTTCTTTTCATAATTTCTTTAATTGCTGGGGTAATCCAAGGAGCTGGGGGACGCCGGAATATGGATGTTTTAAGAGGAGCTAAGTGATTGAGGAGTGAAAGGAGATTTGATGAGAGGCATTCCACCATCTCATCAACGGAATAGGAAGAGAAGATAGGTTCAATAGAATGTGAGAGGTTATCAAGAAGAGGATTTATACTTTCCGGAGATAATGATTCGAGATTACGCCAGGAGATCTGCTTAGGGATGGAGATGGGAGTGAGGATATTGAACGATATTTGAATGAGGTCATGGGAGGAGAGAAACGGTACGGGATGTTGGGGAGTATGTAAGTAGTTTTTTAGGAGAATCTATAATAAATAGGTCTAGGAGAGTTTCAGAAAACTGGGTATGATGGGTTGGTTGGAATGGTACAATAAATAGATCAAGGGAATAAATTAGGTCAATTAGGTATGTTTTATCAGAGGAATTGGTAAGGAGATTAGTATTTAGGTCTCCTGTTATTATAATGTTATTATATTGGGGAATATGGGTGAGAAGGGACGTTTCAAAGGTAGGATCATATTTGACTTGAGGAGGGCGGTAGGCTACAGCGTAAAGAAGAGAGGAAGATTCAAAGGTGATTTCGGTGAATATGTATTCAATATGAGGAGTTTCGGAAGAGGGGGATTTTTGAAGGATTTTAACTCTCATGCTATCATGAACGTATAGACCAACGCCTCCCCCATTTCGGTCCACACGGTCATGACGGACGAGAGTATAATTAGGAACATTTACAGAGGAAGAGGGAACACTCGGTTTGAGCCAGGTTTCCGAGATGGCAATAATATGGTAGAAATTGTGTAGAAAGTGGAAAAGGAATTCATCATAATGTGCTAGGAGAGATTGAGAGTTAACATGACAGGTTAAAAGGATGTTATTCATAGGAAGAGAAAGAAGAAATAGTTTTTGTAGAAGGGTTTGTGATACTGACTTAGGACGCTAATTAAGGAAAAAGGTACAATTTGATTACTAAATTTGATAGATAGCGAAACAATAGATAGATAAAGACAAATAAAGAACAAATATAAATATAAATTCAAAATATGTAAAATACAAATACAAATGAAAAATAGCATAAAAAAGAAAATCGTAGGAAATCGAAAAAAGAGTAAATTCCTTTTGTTTTATAGAAAATGAACAAACAATAATTAAAAATATATATAAGTTATTGAAGACGGACTTAGAAATTTTAAAATGAAATATAATGTATAAAGACAGAGAAGATAATGTTTTTGGACAGCTCTTGAAATTCTGTGATATATAGAAAGATAAAAATGAAATAATATAATATATAATATAATATAATAGTAGAAAAAAATTAATTTTCATATTATTAGTTTGTAGATCCATTATTGTTTTACATCAATTAAATAAATGATAAATTATACAAGTTACTGGACCGTTGTCCGAAAATTCAAGTCTCCATTTATCATTTTATAACATCTCTGTTCCTTAGAATTTATAAACTAATATTTATCATTGCAAAATATTGATGAAATTCTGCTACGATTTTAACACTACAAAGTAATGAATTTATAAATAGCTTTTTTTTTTAGTGCAGTAATTTATTTTACTAAGGAACAATCTAGGTCTAGATATTGAGGAGAGGAAGACTAGAGTCTTTGGGGAGAAGAAGCTTCCAGAAATTTTGAAAAGGAAAATTTCTTTTCATCAGGTGTTACCGTTAAAAGATACTGAAATAGGGAATTAATATAAGACTAAAGAAGGATGAGCGATAAACCGTAGTTATATAAATGTTGTGATATTAAAAGGAAGTTAATAAATTAGGTAGAAAAAAATCGTCCATGGCCAATTCAAATTAAAATCCGTCGATGAATCTCTATATAATTGAAATCAGTGACAGTATCTATCTATGTTCAAACGTCCTGTTAAGTTAAAACACATTACTAAACCCAAAGATCCTAAAAAAAAAAAAAAAAATAAAAAAAAAATAAAATAAAATATAGCTATAATAAACCATCACTACAAAGAATTTGCAATCAAATTAAAAATAAAAACCGACCCCGAAGATCAACTAAGCAATACCTCTATTTCGTTAGTTTGGAGGTGAAAGTCACTAACAATAAGTGCAATTTTTTTGCAATAATTGGTAAAACCATCAAGGATACCACCACTGTCTAAGTAGTGCTGACTAACTCACACTACTACTTCGAAAAACAAAGTAGGTCCATCCATCCCTAGCAAGAAAAAAAGTAAGAAAGATCATTCGCAATTTTAAAGAATTATGTTGTAATACCGGAATAAATTGTCAAGAAACTGTCCGTTTCGACGTTTTTAACATTCCATAGACGAACGTTCTATTCTCTATTCAATTAGAAGAGAATCATTTACATGACAGCAATTAGACCTATTTGGACAGTTGAGCTTTGAGGCTCCTTACAATCCAAAATTCTCAATCCTCCTTAAAGCACAAACAAACATCCATAAAGACCTTAATGTTCTATATGTTTCTGATTTAATCCAAACCAGATAACTATTCTTTCATTATAAACTCTATATCTATTCAAATCCACTATTATCTCAACTTGCTTCCCAATCAGTTCTAGATAGCTCCCCGAGACGTCTGATAAGAAGATGGAACCTTCTAAAATACAACTTTTATTATTGTGCTACCAATGAGTAGTTGCTTTCAAAACAATTGACATGTCATTTTAAGCATTATCTTGAAAATTGCTAGATTTTAATTTCTTTTATTGTATAGAATTGTAAATTTCAATAAATTAACTCCCAGTCAAACGAATTGCAACAACCATAATTCTAGAGATTTTCCTGTTTTTTACCTTAATCCATACTTGGTTCATATTCGTATTAATACCATTAATTAAACGTGAGACATTAAGTATTAGACACATCATGTTTTTCCCTGTTAATAACAAACGATGGAATTTCAGATTTTTTTTTTTTTTCAAATTTCCTTCAGTCCTTGTTTATCATTCGTTTCGTTATTTACAAGTATGCCAAGATAAGTGGAAGCAGCCATTTAAGCCTGAGGGTGCAATATTTCTTATTAAATATAAATTAAAAAGATAAAAGTAAAATTTGTAAATGTAAGTTTTTTAACTGTTTTGTTTACTGGAAGAAATATTGTAATTTATTTTCATAAAAATTGTTTATGTCTAGTTTAGGAATGCTTATTATAGACTTCTGAAACTTTCTTTATTATGAAAAAAAATACGTTTTTATAAAATTCAATTATTTCAAAGTGTTGCGATACTTTTGATGAAGAGTTTAGCTTAAAAAAAAAAAAAAAAAAAAAAAAAAAAAAAAAAAAAAAAAAAAAAAAAAAAAAAAAAAAAAAAAAAAAAAAAAAAAAAAAAAAAAAAAAAAAAAAAAAAAAAAAAAAAAAAAAAAAATGCTACGTTATGTTTTAATAACACCAATCATTTAAGAATTTTCCAGATAAATCAAAATCATTTAAAATAACTCTTATTTTTTAAAATGATTAAGTACTTATTATTTAAAATAACTGGAACTACTAGTTCTAACTGACCGGATAAAAACCCACAGACCTACTTAAGTTCCGGGGACAGAAATATTACAAGGAAGCTCTGGGATCGATGGGGGCACTGGGAGGGAAGATTCGATTTGTTTGAGCTTGATAAATTAGCGCGATAATTATCATCGCGAGGAGGGAACAGTAACCAAGTTATCCGTTCAAGTCCGCGAGCTTCGACACATAGTTGGCTAAGTTTCCTTTGAGCTAAGTCCGAATTAGTCATTGCTCCAAGTTAGGTTGGTACTTCCTCAGGGTCTTTTTTGGAGTTCGAAAATATAATCCTGTAATGGTTTTTATGAAAAAAAAAAAAAAACTATTCAAGGGCCAAAAAAAAAAAAAAAAAAAGGTTACCCAAAAATAATTTATAAATTAGTTACATTTATTGCCTTGAACGGTTCTTTTAAATAAAATTGAAATTCTAATTATTATAATATTGATATGGAACATTACATATGTAAAAATGTTATGTTACATAAACATAAGCTGAAGCACATTTGATCCATCTACCTGAAATAAACGACTTGAATTTTAACGATATAGGACAGTATTAAAAAAAGGAGTAATGAAATATCTTATCGAGTGTTCACCCTGTTAAAGAAAAGTTGTTAGCCTCATAAAATCTACAAGGGACAACTACCTATAATAAACATATTTGAACCAGAGAATTTTAATTTTGAATTTCAAACAAACCACCTACATATATAGTACTTTTAATAGTGAGATCAAATTGCAATAAATGCTGAATATTAAATCCATTGAATAGTTAATCTATACATTTTAAAAATGAAAAACAAAAGATAGAGAGTCTATAATTGTAAAGAGAAAAACGTACAATTAGGATTGATGAATTATTTGCCAATTCTATTGGTATTATTTTATTAAAATATTAGTTTCGAATGCTAAACATTTATCTTCAGTTTTAAGATATACAAAATTTTGTATGTATCACTGTGAGCATACAAATTTTGTATGATTTAGAAGTGAAAATGAATTTTTAGCATTCGAAACTAGTATTGTTATAAAATAATTCCAATAGCAGTGGCAATTAATTCATCAATCCTAATTGTATTGATCCTTTAGTACCATCATGCGTACCTCAAGTGATTTTGTTTATTTGTTAATTTTTTAATATTTTACGTTTATTTGATGTTTAAACTATGTATAAGTAAAAAACTTTCCGTATAAGAATGTGTTTCGACTACTCTAAAATTTACTAAGCAAGCGTTCAGAGCTAACGATAAATTAATAACGACTTATATACATGACAGTAATTAGACCCATTTGGACATACGGAGTTGAGCTTTGGGGCTCCACTAAACCTTCCCATTTTCCTCACATCCAATCCTTATAATCCAAAATCCTTCGTAAAATTCTCAATGCTCCTTAGTATGTCACAAACAAACTTATCCACTGCGATCTTAATGTACCATATTTTGCTGATTCGGCCCTAATCAGATACATACTTGTACATTCATAGTAAACTCCATACCCACTCCAATCCACTAGTCTTCCTATTTGCTTCCCGATGAATTAATCTTCCGAAGCGTCTGAAAAGAAAATGGCTAAGAAACCTTCCAATGTACATCATTTATTACAATAGAAAACTGTACCTGTTACTCTGATACACTTCTAATTAAAAAATCAATTAATTTTTTCTTCAATTTGATAATAATGTCAATTAGCAATAATGCTGAATTTAAAATTCAGAAACGAGAAAAAAAATTATAAAGAATTTATAATTGTAAAGAGAAACACATACAAAAACAAATCTTATTAGTTACACTTGTCCACCTTCAATTAAGTGAATTTTTGTAATGTAATAGTGATATCAAATAGCAATAAATTATAAATTTATGAATATTGAAACTGCATTTTCACTATAAAGGCCTCCCTATTTTTTTCGTTTAGCCATTGAAAACATTTCTATTTTGAGTGTTTAAATGAAAATAAAGATTTTTTTTTTTGCAAAATATATATTTTTCAAGTAGTTCAACAAGAAGATCTCATTTATAATCTCCTTAAAAGTTCAAAATTAAACCAAATATTGTTAATATTAATTATAATAATTTTAAATTAATTCCTTTTTATCATTATATCCGCGTCAGTCAAATTTAAGAATGTTACGCAACTAAGATGAAAAAGCATATTTTGAGAATAGATCCGAGGTGAGATAGTATTTAGAGAAACTTATTATTAAAGTATTCTCTTATTATTATCTGGTTTAAAGTTCATTTAATAATCTATTTTAAGCTGGTTTTATTTTAATCATAATTGATTTCCAATCTTTAAACATTAAAGAAGCCATTGAATAGAATAATTGAATAAAGGAAGCCTCAAGTAGTGATGTATCCAGTTCATACATTGGGCACAAAAAAGGATTTAAAACAGCTCCATGCGGGAACCCTGCATTAATAGCATAGGGTCTGGGGGGGTTTTGCCCGTTACTTATGCAAAAGCCTTCCCAGCCAGGCTGTGTCAAAGGTTTGCTCTGCATCAATACTTTAAGTCTCCATCTACTTTTGTCGCTGCACTTTCCTATTCTTGCGAATTATTAACCGTCTTATTAAGGCTTAGCTTACATAAAAAAAAAGAAGAAAAAAAGATGTTTAAACAAATAAATAACTAAACAATTGATAGTTTGTAAACATCAAGCGACAAAGTTAAAACAAATAAAAATTACTTCTATTAGATACATCACAAATGCTTTGAGAAAAATAAGGGAATTTTGATTAAAAAAGAAAAAAAAAAGTAATGTTTTTAATGTTTACTTGCAGTACGTAAGCAACATAGCTTTACTACGCACGTCAACAGTTAACGAACAAATAAGAACCTACTACAAACGATTCCAAAAAAAATTACATGGACATCCACACTTACACGACATGGCGAAAATACAGATTCCCACCAACACCCAAAGAGGGCTAAAAAGGAGCTGCATGAGTGGCGTCGACTAAAATAAAAATAAAGACTGGAGATGCCGCTCCTCATGCCTTTCACGACATTTTCTTTCTAGCAACAGATTCACTGGTTGCCTTATTGTAATTGACAGGTGTGAATAAAATTATAATAAAATAAAAAAATGTTTATTACTTGCTTACATACATTTATTCCATATATCAATATATAGCAAACTAACTCATTTTTGAAATCGCTATTAATAAATTATGCTCTAAAGAACTTATAGAGCAAAATCCGCGAATAAAATAACAAAATTTCTGCCACTTTTTAAAACAATTCCGAGCATTTTATATCCTGTATTTTAGTTCCCATTAAAGATGCAGGGCTTATTTTTTGCTCAAATTGTATTAAATGTAGTCTAGTCTGATTTTGAGTATGACCAGCGTTTCTTCAGAATCAACCTTGCTGCTGATATTTTAGGGATACGTAAAAAAGTTCAAAATATTTGACTCTTCAAAATCCCAAACTTGGATTTTCGTTCACAAGCACAACACTAAAAGCATAAAAAAGAATTAAAGCTATCCGACCCTTCAAATACCAAAATGTACTATTTTACTGAACTGTTAGGTATTTCGCGAAAATATTGTTCCCCACCCTCCAGATTTCTTTTGCAATAGGGTCGGATTATCTGGAAAGTCGGACTAGCGGGAGTCGGGTTAGTGAAGTTTCGCTGAATATATAGTAACTATAATTTATTTTATTTTATGGTAAATATGGGATGAATGCATCAGAGTACTATTACATACCGCCCTTAATTGTGGCGAATCATTAAATTAAATAATAATAAGTAATTACACCAGTGAATTTATTCTTAATTTTTTTATGGACTGGTAATTAAAATAAAGATGCAACGATCCAGAACTTCAGAAGGATATTTTGTTATAACCTAACACTCAATACATTGAGGTCTACAAAATAAAGTGTTGATGCTGCAATATCGGCTGCCTACATAGCGCTTCAACCTCCCAAGGCAGATCAACTGATACACGGACCCCGATGCCATTCATCCTAGCTTATTATAAAAAAAAACCTTCAGCAGTAAGTGTCGTAGCTTTTCAAGGTTGATTCTCTCATATCAATCCTTAAAACTGACACTCTAAAATACTAGCAGATATATTTCTAACTTCAAGAAAAGTATATGTTTATGTATTAGCAAACAATTTTTTTTAAAGGAATATCATCATCATCATCATCATAATCTTTCCCTCTCTACCGCTGTGCAGTGTGGGGATTCCCTCTAAAGAGCTTGACCCAAGTGTCCCTTTCTTGAACCAATTCTCTCCTCCTGCTCCAGTCCAGCCCTCGCTTCCTGAACGCCTCCCGCACGCCTTCCTCCCAGGTGATCCGTGGTCTTCCTCTTGGTCTTCTTCCTTCTACTCTCGTCTCATACGATATCCTGGCCGTTCTCTCCGTGCTCATCCTCAGGAGGTGCCCAAACCATCTTAATTTATTTTCTTCAAGAGTGGTTTCTACCGCCTGTACCTCGAGGTTCGCTCTTATTGTAGAGTTACGGATCCTATCTCTCCTGGTCTTTCCTTCAACCTTTCTTAGGTATCTCATTTCCATTGTCTGGATCTGCCCTTTGTGTTTTGAGGTAAGGGTCCATGATTCAGAGGAGTAAGATAGGATGGGCAGGAACGTAGACTTGTAGACGGATATCTTGGTCTTCTTCGTCACCTCCCTTCTGTTGAGAAAACCTTTCCGGATTGCGTTGAACAGTCTACCAGCTGCTCCCAGCCTTTGCGATACCTCTCCATCGATATAACCGCTTTCGTTGATCCAGGCACCTAGATATTTGAAGTCCTGCACCTGCTCCAGAATGGATCCCTTTAATCTCAATATTCTCATAATACGGTGAGGACGTCTTCCTATTCTCATACATTTCGTCTTATCTGGATCTCTTCTTGTATGATATTTACGTTGTGTTGTAGGTCCCGGTCATCCGCAGCGAACACGACGAGGTCATCAGCAAAAGCGAGAACTGTAAGCAAAGCAGGCTGAAGGTTCCTATGCCCTAGTTGAAAACGCCGCAATCTGGGTTTGGCTCTCTTCAGCACCTTATCCAGCACCAATATGAAAAGCAGGGGGCTTAGGCTGCACCCCTGACGTATTCCCTGCGTCGTCTCAAATTCCTTGGAGGTGTGGTTGCCAGTCCTTATAATATTTCTTGTTTTTTGGTAGAGACTCCTGACTGCCAGAATCGTGCCAATATCCACTTGCTTTTCCGACAGAGCTCGCTCTATATCCTCCTTTTTGACTCTGTCGAATGCCTTTTCTAAATCCACGAAGCAGACAGAAAGTTCTTTACCTTTCTCTATGGACTTCTCCATGACCTGCCTCAAAGTAAAAATCAGGTCTTGCGTACTCCTCGAGTTTCTGAATCCATACTGCTCCTCTCCTATCTGGCATTCGACAACTCTTCTTACCCTTGCTTCTAGAATTCTTGAATAAATCTTGCTTGGCACACTGAGCAGAGATATGCCTCGATGGTTATTGCATACTCTATTGTCTCCCTTCTTGTAAATAGGCACCACCACAGCGATCTCCCAGTCCTTCGGTATCCTTTTCTTTTTCCATACTAAATTTAAGAGATGGAGAAACATTTCCTCACCTTTGCTGCCCATGTACCGGATCATTTCGGGAGTTATTTCATCCAGCCCTGCTGATTTACCCAGCTTCATCTTCGAGATAGCCTCCTCCAGTTCCTCCTCGCTGATGAAATCGTCTTCTTCTGCATAATCTAACTCCGCATTATTAGTCTCATCTGGACTAACGTCTCTTCCCTCCAGCAGCTCCCTGAAGTACTCTCTCCATCTCTCCATTATATCTTTTTGCTGCCATAAAATCCTTCCTTCCTTGTCCTTAATTCCTTTGAGCGAATCAGATCTTTCCTTCCTCATTCCTTTGATGACTTTGTAGAAGATCTTTTGGTTCTCTTTTGCATTTTTCTCCATTTTGTGACCAAAATCTTCCCATGATTTTTGTTTGGCTTGAAGAACTGCCATCTTGGAATCCTTCCTTTTTTCCTTGTACCTTTCATAGGCTGCATGTGTTCTCTGGCTAAGGAAGTCCCTCCATGCTTTCTTCTTTTCTTGAACCTTCTTTTTCACATCATCGGTCCACCACGGACTTCCTTTAAAGCCGGATCCTGCTCTTTTCTCTCCACATACCAGTCTAGAGGCATCAAGAATGATTTTCTTGAATGATGACCAGCTCTGCTCTATGTCATCACTATCCCATGGGTGATCTGAATCTCGTGCCATCCTATCTATTTCTTCTTGGAAGTATCGGGACATTTCTTCTTCTTTTAGCCTGTGGGACTTGATTACTTTCTTTATACATTTCTTATGCCTTTTCCGAGGTGTTTCTTCATTCCACAGTTTTTTTTTCCAGTGTTAAGAGGTAGTGATCACTTCCAATCTCATACCCTCTTTTGACTCTTGCATCCATAACTTCACCTACCATTTCTTTTCTTATCAGAAAATAATCTATTATAGATTTTTCACCTCTCCCTGGCTCCTCTCTGGTGAATCTATGGATTTCTCTATGCGGAAAGAGTGTATTCACGATTCTTAATGCATTTCCCACACACAAACTGAGAATTCTTTCACCGTTGTTGTTGATTGTGCTTTCTCCAAACTTCCCAATGACTCCATCCCACTTTTCCTTCTCATATCCAACTCTGCCATTCAAATCTCCGAGAATCATTGGGGTGCCTTCACAATCATCAATCTCCTTTTGCAGGTCATCGAAGAACTTTTCTTTTTCATCCTGCCTAGCATTATCATTGGGACCATATGCTACTATAAGTGAGTGTATCCTCTCCCCCTCCATGATATCTAGAACCATTAGTCTATCATTCACATATTTCATCCCTCTGACAGATATGCATAAGTCGTTGTGGTATAGAAATCCTACTCCACTGGCTGCTCTCTCGTTTTCCGCCAACACCCGAAAACAGAAGGGTGTAATCTTGTATTTTGATTTCACCCTTGCCCTTCCTCTTTGTTTCCGTAATCGCAAGGATATCTACCTTTGCCTTCTTTATTTCTTCCACTAGTTCACACTCTTTTCCGTTCAGACCACGTACGTTCCAAGTTGCAAGTCGAATAAACCGTTTTCCACGCCGTGTCAAATTCCGTAAAATCAGTCCAGCTCTATTTCTTCCATTGTTCGTAATTTATGTTTATTTAAGGAGAGTGAGTTATCAGCCCACTGCCCCCGAGTCAGGTGGAGGGATTGCCTCCTCATAGCTCCCTGACAAGCTTCCCCCTCCGGGGCGGCTACCTAGGGGAGGTGACCCTAGGGTGTGTACTGAAGTTGACCTTTGTTTGTGATGTGGGTGTGTGTAGTGTGCTGTATATTGTGAACTGTATGAGCGTCAGAGTTTTTGTTCCCCCAACCTGGAGGACCAGCAGCTGATTGCAGTCTGACGACTGGGCGATGGGGTCGCTACTTCCCTACGCCTATTAAGGAATATCAGTTAAGAAAAAAAAACAGCACTGACAAGGTAGTTTAAGATTACGCAAAAGTATTATTAGAAAAACAATTTTTAATTTTAATGTATGAGTTTGAAATCCAGATGAACACAGACTTTTAAAAAACTCTGGTGAGTTTTACCATTATAAACAGAAAGGAGTTAACCACACATCCGACGATTTGTAAACTAAACTGGGATCCACATGTACAAATAATTTTTTTAAAAATTTAATTTAATATAATTAAATTTTATAAAAATCAATTTCCGCTCTATATAACACCGTATTGTAACCTCTCATATAGAATGGCGCTCGTAACCTACCGGTAATTTTTCAAACTTCAATGTAATCCACGTATTATCATTTTTTTTACTACCAAATTGACTGATAATATATAGATTTTATTATTGCTAAATCATCCTGGAAATATAAAGATGTCGTGAGTGGGTTAAAATTTGGTACAGATTGGTTGAGTGGTTTAGTGATCACAAACAAAAATGGCCTGTCCTTATATATAACAGAATGGATTTTGTAGTTTAACCTACTTCTTGTTCGGTTAAAACAAAAATAACTATATTAACTAAGTTTCCGCAACAGGTAGCAATATATATATATATATATATATATATATATTTTTTTTTTATTTTTGAAGAGAAAAGATTTGACCCCAGTTGGGATTCAAACCCAAGTCTCCACCTCTCTAGCGTAGTGCCTTATCCACTAGGCCACCAGGCTCGTATCCGAACCAGGGAAATCTTCTCTCTTCACTGATCCATACCCCCGGCCACTCGCAACTGCGACGTACAATTCGGGGATGAATGTTCAAATTGAACATTACTTTAATTAGATCTATTGACGAGCTGTCATATAATAATTATATTTAAAAAATATTTAGTAAACAAGAACCACTTTATAATTTATATATACTTATACCTTATATACCTTATATACATATATATAAGGAATATTAAATCTTAAAAAAAATCAGTCGGACTCGGACCCGGGCCCAGGAGCTTATTTCAATTAATAAAAAACAGAACTTATGGTATCGAAATTGAAGAGTTAAAATAAATCCAAGCAAATCCAATCAACGTATCAATGTTGTAACATACATACGTACTGATGTCACCATACGTTTTTCGGATAACCACTACTACTAACGTTCCAAATATATTCAACTTCATAACGAGATTTAAAATTAGATCAAAATCATATATCAAGCAAGAAAAAATTATTTTAAATGGCAGATAGGTTTTATAATGAAGTTTTATTTCTACAAACTGCCTCTTCATGATGACGAATACATTCATTTTAATATGAACTAATGGTGTCGAAATTGCAGAGTTAAAATAAATCCAAGGAAATCCAATCAAATGACTTTACCCTTCGTCGTAAACCTACGAATTCCTGCCCTACAATATCCTTTAATAATATCCCCGTTGAACATGTCCGCTACCTAGGACTCCAAATGGACAAACGTTTTACTTGGAATCCACATACCAGACTAAACTGCTCTTCGTTTTCGACTTCTTCAACATTTACTGGACAAACATTCAAACCTTCCGAATTACTACAAAAGACTCATTTACATGACAGTTATCAGACCTATTTGGAATGGTCGATTTAAGTTTTGGGGTTCAACTAAATCTTCTAATTCTTCCCGTATCCAATCCTTACAATCCAAAATCTTTCGAAGAATCCTAAATGCTCCTTACTTTGTTACAAATAAACTTATCCTTCAAGATCTTAATGTCCCATATGTTGCTGATTTAGGCCAAACCAGACACCTACCCGTTCATATTAAACTCCATAACCACACAAATCCACTAGTCTTTAAACTTGCTTCTTATTCTATTCCCGATAACCTTCCACGGTGTCTGAAAAGAAGATACCCTAGAGACCTTCTAGTTTAAAATTTTTATTGAAGTTCTACTGATGAGTAGTTCCTTTTAAGTTATGACATGTTATTGTAGTCATTAACAATATATTTACTAGATGTATATATTTTGTACAATTGTAAATTTCAATAAATGTATAAAAAAATAAAAGTATGAACTGATATAATCCTTGCTTCTTTATCATAACAATTTATTTATCCGGATGAATAATACTGGATCTGTGTCTACTACCTCTGATATTTACATTATTTCAATCTCTGATAAAAAAAAAAAAATAATAATAATATTTATAAGGGCCTAAAAAATAATACTAAAAATATAGCATAATATAATTTTTATTAAAAAAATTATAACTATATCCTAAAGCATAATTAGAAATATAATTTCAAATCTTTAAGTTAGTACTTTGAAACATAATAATTTTCTTATAAATGGATAACATCAATAAATCATCATATCACTAAGGATATTTATTTTAATATTAAAAAAACAAAAAAACAATTTACATAATATAAAGGCAGAATCCCGTTATCAGAAAAATATTCAGAAACTTGAAGAACAATGCTCCACTTTGCTACCTGCAACTTTTGAATGAGGCTTTAGAAACTTGGTAGACAGTTTTATCAAACCGCGAGAGTACCGAAAACTCGCGTTGAGTTTGACAAAGCAGTTGAGTCCTAACGCCAGCGGTTGGGCGGAATACTTGGCGGTACCAGGGACCACAACTCGCAAACATCTGTGTCATATACTACAAATTATTTTCATTATTATTTACTTTAAAACTACTTTAAAACTTATATGGCAAAATTTCATCATTTCTTGATTTGTTTATCATTTTTTATGTTTACTTTTCTAAACAAGTAAATTCATATCTGATTATGATTTTTATGTTTAACCTTTTTACAAAAACTTATCATTAAATTCTTAATTTTTTTTTTTTGTATTGAATATTACATAGTAAATTATATAAGGAAGAGAATTCTGAAATAATATCATCCATATTAGAGGGTTACTAAAGGATAACAACAAAAAAGAGCGGTTTCGTAAGTCCTATTGTTTGAATAAAAAAAGAAGTATATTATTATTTTATTTTTTATCTTAGCTATTTATAGAAATTTACTTACGCAGTACATGACATATGCAGATGATGTGGTGATCTCTGCAAGAACGTTTTCTGCGTAAGTCGATGTATATAATGAATTCAGCCAAGCAGCAAAGAATATAGGGCTCGAGATCAATACATAAAAAACTAAATTTATGGAAACCTCGAGCAACCCAAATTATAGTGGAGGATATATAACAATTGGAGAGTACATGTTTCCTACCAGTAAAGAATTTAAGTACCTGGGAGGCATAGTATCAGAGAATAATGATGTAGGAGCTGACATTAAAGCCAAAATAGTAGCGGGAACAAGGTGTTTTTATGCGATGGAGAAAGCTCTACGGTTTAGAAGCCTTTCCAGACGGGCAAAAGTAACCATATACAAAACTGTAATAAGACCAGTAGTGATATATGGTAGTGAAACATGGACTTATATCGGAAGTCTCTACTAGTATAGGAAAGAAGAGTTCTGCGAAAGATATATGGCCGAGTCAAAGAGCAACAAAGGTGGCGCATAAGAAGCAATGCAGAGCTCAGGGAGTTCTATGATGAGACGGATGTTGTCATTGTTGTGAAAAAAGCGAGGTTGCGATGGCTGGGTCATTTGGAGAGAATGGAACCTCAAAGGCTGCCAAGACAAACGTGTACGGGAACGCCAGGAGGAGCAAGGACAAGAGTTAGGCCCAGACAAAGATGGGTGGATGATTAGGAGGGGGACATCCGGCGGCTGAATATCCGGAATTGGAGGAACGTGGCCGCTGACATAGGAGTGGAGAAAGCTGTGTGCAGAGGCCCAGGTCCTTCATGTACTGTAGCGCCCGATAGATAGATAGAAATTTACAACTGTATACAATTAGGATTGATGAATTAAGTGCCACTTCTATTGAGATTATTTTATTTGAAAACTAGTTTCGAATCCTAAACATTCATCTTCTCAAAAATATCATCATGCGTACCTCAAGTGAACTGTATACAATAAAATAAAACTTCATCTAATCATGGTAACAATAATGCCCATGATAACGTTGCTTGTGAAACAACTACCCGTTGGTAGCACTCAATAAAAACTCTATATTAGAAAATCCTGAAAATCTTCTTTTCAGACGCCTCGGAACAGATAATAAGCTATGAATGAATAGGTATCTCGTTTGGGCTAAATCAGTATCATATGGTGAATTAAGATCTTTATGGATTTTTTTGAGATTAATTAAGGAGCATTGAGAATTTTTTTGAAGGACTTTGTATTGTAAGGATTGAATCAAAGATGAATAGGACGGTTTAATCGAGCCCCATAGCTCAACTTCCTATGTCCAAACAGGTCATTTAACTGAGTTTCTTGTAATTAATCGAAAGGTTTGCATGTTCAAGTACGAAAGGTCTAGTAAATGTTGAATAAGTCGAATACGATAGACAGTTTCTTATCGTTTTAGTATGTTATATGAATTCTATGTAAACCGTTTGCCCAAATCAGACAATTTAATCTCTAAAACAGGTCAAATGTCAATATGTTAAATTATATATACATTTTTTAAGTTTTAAATTTTAATTGACAGGTGTGAATAAATATATAAAGTCAAAAAAAAAAAAGTTTTAAAGAACAATATAAAAATACAACATATGTGCTATCCCATGTATGATCGAAAAATTCTAACTGAATGAAATATCAAAAAAAAAAAGAATTAAAAAGAAAAGAAAAATATCTTTAACACAGTAAAAATAGACAAAATACATGATAATAAAAAGAGGCAAATATAGCCAAATAATAAGATCTATCTTCCATTACATTGGCTGCGAATACATCAGAGCCAGAGCCGAGATAAAGCCAGATAGGATCTTATTTTCTTTGGCCTCCGTTTGCTGAGGCAGATTTTTCAACCTCCTCTGCCCCCGCCATCTTTCAGCAAGAACAAAAACATAAGGAAAAAAAAAAAGTCGCAAACACCCTCAGAGTGCGGACGACGAGGTCTCATCAACATAAGAAAAGATTTTTCTGCTTTCGTGTTATTTGTCTTTCGGCTGGACAAATAGTTCCAACCGACATTACTCACTTCTTATTATACGAAGAGTTATAAATCTTAGACATAATATTGACGTCATTGTTATATAACTTTCAGTTCAAAATAATGTATTATTTTTAACTGCACAATAATGTTTGTTTTTCTATAGTACTCGTAAATGAAAGAACGTATCTATTTTTTCAGTATTTTTAGGAGATGATTGCTCATTCTATGTAAACAATTCATCACTATTTTTAATCCTTTTTTTTTTTTTTAACCTTCCACCAGTCGCGGCGTTGTATTTTATATAACATCCGACTTGTTTTCCTTCTCTCCCGGTGAGCTTCCAGGAAAATTGGCTTTAGCTATTCCTCGAGACAACCCTGTATTTGCCACCAGTGATTTTCCACTGTATTAGGAGGGATAGTTTCCTGCATAGAAAATATTTAGTACTCAGTGTTGCACAAAGTACAACAAGCGACCGCTCTCGTTTTGATTTTATCTCGTCCCTTTTTCGGCAATCAGATGTATTTGACATAATGTAAGTAGGATTCTTTTGTACTTTTACGTTTATTAATTTTATAATATTAATTATTTGGAATGTTTTCATTCGATAGAAACTTAAAGATTGGATGATATTCCTAGAATTTAGCAGGAGTTAGACAAGAAAGAAAAAATAATACAATTTGATGGAAAGAAATTCGGATTTGAGAAAAAGAAATAGAAAAGGTTCTAGATCATAATACAGACATTGATTTGAGGGTATTGATGATTAAGACTTTGGTGTTGGATTTCAACTTTATATGTGTAAAAAGCATTCTTCAAAAAATATTGTTTGCTATAATTATTCATTAATAAAAACATTTTAGACATGCAAATACAGTAGAACCCCTCAAATCCGTCACCCACGGGACCGGAGCATGGTCGGACAATAAAAAAGGTCTGATAATCCGAGGAACAAAAAAAAACGAATAAAAACACACATAAACGAGTATTTATGTATATATGTATATAAATGTACGTTTTTATTGAATGCAAAACATATTGAACACAAAAAATACTGAAGCATAAAATACGGAAGTATGCAAGTATGTACATATACGCATAGCCAACTAATTAATTACACAAAAATTCATTTTTTTTTAAATCAGTCATATTTTTCTGTATTAATGTTCTTAATCTTGTTTTAGCAGCAGTATCCTTTCACTTCTTAATGTACAGGACATCCATCGGTGTTGCGTTTGGATGCCTCTCGATGTATTTCATCGCAATTTCGAAATCCTCTTTATCTGCCGTGTGACTAATCTTCTTTCTTGTCCATTGTGACGTTTCCATCGGTGAAGCCCTCCTTCACTTCCACTGAAGATTTCCCCTTTCTCGCCTACTATTGTTTTGTGCAAAATCGCCGCCTTCTCCTTAATTATAGGACCTGACAAATTAGTTTCATTGCGTCTTTGTTGGCAAAACCAAACCCAGACCAAACCCACATCAAATATAGGCTTTTTACGCATCTTTCTATTTTTCAAATCTTCCTCCCCTTCCACTGTCACGATGAACGATTCGATATTCTTTCTGCTTTTCCTCCAGTCTTAAATTGTTGTGACTCCAACTTCTAGTTCAGAAGATAATTTTTGAACTGAATCGCCATTTTCGAATCGCTGAAGAACTTTTAATTTCTTCTGAAGCGTGCATGCAGTACATTAACGTTTTGGGGTAGCCATAATAGGTAACTATTAGAGGAACTCGTCCGCATAACTGTGATTCACAGAAGCGAACATTCGAGACTGGTAGGAGGAGGGGTGACTGATATCCCGAGGAGTCGGATATCCCGAGGTCGGATATGAGGGATTCTACTGTAATTATATTTGACTATAATATTGCCAATAAAAAATTATCAAGTTATAAATTTGTTTTTATTATTTTCATTAACGTTCAAAATATTATTCTTTCAGGTAATATACTGTACATATATTCTATTTTAAATTTAGAATGGTCAAAATATTTGATTTAACATATTTAATGTAAAATTTGGACGAAAACGGATAAAAGCAGGAAGTTGTACTTTATACAACGCGCAACCGGTCGTGTTAGGGAAATTGGCGCGACCAATAGAAGGAGAAGAACCAGTGTTTCATTAAAATCATATAATTATGTTCTATTACATTGTTTTATCAAACAGATTTTTTTTTTTCTTCTCATAGCTTGTTTTAACTACCTTCGACTTTACAAGTTATCAATTGCTGTGCTAATGCTAACCAAATCTTAAAGCTAGGATGGTTGATCGAGTATTGAATGGAAATCTAGTTGAGAGACTTCTGTATTTGAGAGGTAAGGAAGTTTACTATGAAAGGATAGATATCTGGTTTGGCATAATCCGCTACAAATGAAATATTTGTCAGAAACTAGGCACGTTTGAGGTTGTTAATTACATGGGCAGGTTACGAATTAATTTGGATGGTTTGCTGGAGCCCCAAGGAACAACACCATGCTTCCAAATGGGTGTGGTTATAGTTGGGTAGAAGATAGGTGTCTTGTAATTTATAGGCATATTTAAATCTTTAAGTCTTTATGTTTCGTGTTGGGTGATTCTTATTCCTTTTTTTTTAGAGCTAACTGTTGTTGTATACAAACCACTGATGTATCGATCAAGTTATAGATTTTAATTATGATTCTACGACCAAAAGTGGCACTAATCAGTCTAGTTTAAAAAAAAAAAAAATCCTAAAAAGTGCGTCACAATTGGGCTACGCCTTGCTCTGTATTGATCAAATAAATTGTATGATTGTTCCTTCAAAATTGATAGGAGTTTTGAAGTTTGCTTTCTCCTTTATTTTTCTTTACCTGTCTACCACTCACTGACCCTTACACGATTTCAAGCCAAAAGAAATCTCTGATGGAGAATAAATTTCCGGAAAGCCTTTTACCTATATTTTCTATTTAATTATATCTTATGATTGCAATAATTTAATTTTAGTATTTATTTTTTTATCTATAAATACTAAGAATCATGAATATTTATTATTGTTATAGAAGGTATTTTTGAACGATTAATAAAAAATGCTCCTGAATTTATAGTAAAATACTATAAAACTATTAGAATTAATAATAAAATAACAACATATTAAGAGAGAAAAAAAGAGGGGTACAAAGTGGTCCAAATATAGAAAAGAAATGCAGTGGAAGATCATGAAACTACGATGGGAAGAAAGAAAAACCAAATTTCCAAAGAAGCCTAACCAATAATATTCGCGTAGTCCTTCCAGACCGTTACGTAAAAAAAAAAACTAACAACATAAGGGGCGAGAGATCTTATTGTGTAAGATTGTTTAATGTGCGGAACTAGATACTATTTCTAAACTTTAACCACATGAATACTTCATAGTGAATTCCATTCTAATATGTCAGACATAAACAGACAATTAGCCGGTAATAAAATTTATTTTTGTAATAATGTTCTTATTTGTATAGATGATTTTTAATATTCTATTCTTTTTTTTTTTTTTTTTTTTTTTTCATTATCCTATTCTCTGTATTTTCTTTCTTCTTCTTTTGTAGAACTACAAATCTTAAAGAATCAAGGCCTCCCGCAATATTTTCTGTATTCGCTTTGCGAAAATAATTTTTTTTTATCCTCGACTGTATATCATATCAGAAATCAGTTATTATTTTGATCTTGTATACAATATTTATTTTTATAATGACTGCTTTTCATTCTTTTCTTATTTTCTTTTCTACTCTGTTTCTAAATTTCTTTAAAATATGATATCACCTTCTGTTATGCAGAGTTCTTCTTTAAAAATATTGTCCCAAATAATGTTATTTTTCTACTCTATTGTACTGGTGACTGTCTACTCTCGTGCCTACATATCAATGAATGTTAATGAACGAACAAATTGTTGACAAGACTTTTTTTTTTTTAATTAAAAAAAAAAAAAATTATATACTCTGAAAATCAGATACCGACAACCAGTTGATATCAGTCTATCAATTTAGATTTGAACACCACGTTTAACTGAACATCAATTAGAGTGAGTGACGGAACACACCGACTCGGCCTGAAGTCAAATGGAACCTGCTTGTTCCACGCCCAACAACATTGATACATGGACTTTTACAAAACATTACACCTTATATTGATAGAAGAAAGTACTATTTAGATAAGTGCTAAAAATTGCACTGTTTAATCACTAGAGAATCATTTTTTATCCAGGAATTCAGATTAGAATAATTTGAATCAATAATGAATACTGTAAAATAATAATTATGAGATATTTTGAAATAGTTTGGATTTGAATTTGATTTGAAACACGACATCTACTTAATAGGTGGCAATACAAAAAAAAAAAAATAAATTGTAGTATCTATTTTTGATAAATGTTAGTGGAACACATACCACAAAATATTGCTAGGGATACTACAAAGCTTGGAGGTTTATCAAATATTTTCTTTAAGATGTCATGTTCTTAAATTTAATTTCAATTAGTAGCATTTAAGAAATTATCAATTAATAATTAGGTATTGCTAAATATATTTTGTTTATTAGCACTATAATATTATCAATAAATTGTTTGGATAATATTAAATTTAAAAACAAGAAACCTGTAGGATATATCGTACCTTCCGTGGAATACTGAAACATATTGCAAATGTCGTTTGATTTTTTTTACTGTTTTAAGTTTGCCTTTTATAATTACTAATTTTCATCTGATCTTAGGTTGTTTTTATTTTTTTTTCTGATCCATATGCAGCTGAAGCAATATTTACGATGTAATGACAGAAAGGATGTTATTGGCCATAGTCTTTCCCTGCTCCACATTCGAAATGTAACTTCCACCTCTCCTCCTACAACTGAACAACTGAACTTTTTACGGTTCACAACACAAAAAGATAAGGTGATTTTGAATTATTTGATGTAAAAAACTCAAAATTGAACTTTTCGGAGATGCTACAGCATTTCACGGAAGGTGCAATATGACAATGAAACGATAAAGTAGACTGCGCACGTTACGTGACACAACCTACTCCAGACTATTTATACAGATTGTATTTATATTAAGTGTTATGTCACTGACAAGTTGGGCTGTTTCCAGGTATTTCTCTAACGTCTACTTCGTACGTCCTCACTCTATAATCTTAAACTGATACTACACAAAAAATATTAATGTTAATTGCTATTAAGCTAATATTTCAACGTCTGTCCCGTTTATGGAATAGAATAGAAAAACCTTTATTCTGGGAAAAAGTCCCTTAAGAATAACATACATAACAAAAAGTAAAATCATAGTTCATAAACAAACTTTAAATGTATGCTAATATTTCATGCCCGACATACTTTGTGATAACATTATTCGATTCTTACATTGTGAGACATCTAACAGGTTGGAGAGAAAGGATAGTGAAAGTAGCGTATTTTAAATGTTCCGAGGGAGGAAGCATTGCGAATGCGGGGTGGGGGGGGTAGAGAATTCTAGAGTATAGAGGATCGGATAAGGAAAGACCGTTTGTATGCAGTACTTCTGTGGGATAGAGTATAGAGATTGGAAAGGCGAGATCTTGTATACAGTGATTTGATTGAGGACTTGAATTGCAGGATACTACAAATAAAGGGAGGGTGACGGGTGTTGTTCCTTGGAATGGGTAGTTGCTAAGGAAGTATTTTCTGCGGAAGGAGGGAAAGAGCCAATTTAACTCGGCATTGTGATGTGGAACATGGGAACGTCTCGAGGTTCCAAAGACAAACTTTGAAGCAATTCATGATGCGCTTTAACCTGTCCTCGAGAACCATCGAGAGCCCGCCATATATCACGCATAGTCAAACTGGGGGAAGATAGGAGAGGTATATAAACGTTTACGTATGGGGGTAGGAGAAGGAGGTGACAGGAGAGGTGAAATAGTTTTAGAATACCGATTGACCTTCGGGAGATTCAGGCAATGTAAATATACTGTAATATTGTTTAAAAACTGTTTATATTTCTGTTTAAATTGTACGGTTACTGAATAATCAATGAGTAAATAAGGTGGTGACAACAATAAAGCTGGAATAACTGAGACAAATAAACGGGTGAATAGATAATGGAACTGATCGCTTGATCCGCCGTTACATAAATCGATTGATGCTCAAGGCTCCTTGTTAAATGAGGCCGACGGTCTTCAAGAAGACAAGCCCTTGGAGTAGAACTAAATGATGAGATGCTAGGGAACAAAAACTGGGTTAACTGGGATCGATCTAGCCCTGCTCATTGAAATTATAATCCGGACTACTTGGCCTAACGAACCCGATAAAAGTTAATGTTTAAGCTGTTGAATTAATAGGCGTGGGGGGGGGGGGGGGGAGAATGGGGAAGGGGGTGTAAATCAGGCAGGCCCGGGTAGCTCTTTAATAGATTGCAACGCCAACAAACAATCCCAACGTAACTCTCCACCTCAGTGCAATATTTAATATTCCCTCTCTCAATTAAATGCTGTGTATCAACGCTCCACAAATTCATTAAATTAATTGAATAGAAACAAGTCAATAATTAGTAAACAGTACGGTATATGAACCGAATAAAACATAAGATAAACCTATCAGGTACTTGGAAAAATAATACTTTGCGGTAACTTTTCCATCTTGAAATTACTGAGAATAAATCACAATCTCTCATCCAAGTCTTTATCGACTGTCTTGTTTTATAAGGAAACGTAGCCATTGTTTCTTAGAGTTCATGTCTTTGTCATAGTTGATAATGCCAAACAATAATACCTAAATACCTAAAGTTTTGGTATTTGCATCTATTTTACAGTATATTCTTCTTTATTGGCATGACAAACGCATGAAGCTGTACTTGGCCTGCTCCACAGCCTTCCTTCACTCGTCCCGATCAGCTGCTCGCCTTAGATAATTTTAAGTCCTCGAAGACGCAATTGAACCATCTTCTCTTCACTCCATCTGGTCTGTCCAAGAACAATTTTCGACATGCCCCACCCATTTGAGCCGTTGAACTCGTATGAATACTATCAATGGCAGGTCATCATATAAATCGTATAGTTTCCGGTTTACTTTCGCCACCACATACCGTTATCCTTTATCGAACCAAAATTTCCTTTCGAAACAGTTATCTATTTTGCAGTATAGATTTTCTATGTTTTCATTTCGATTGCTGTTTGAGCCATGTGTATATCAATTTATGTCTTGAGCTCTAAATTGTTCGTTTATGTCATCCTTTTCTTTATTCTCTTCTTATCTCGGCATATCTGTTTCACTTTAGCCAGTTTTTCTTTGTACCCTATCAAGGTCAGCCTTCTATTTCGTTGTAGCATCCTCGCATGGGTTGTAGCTCGAAAATGTAGAGAAAGATCTTCGTACTCTTGGTGTGAGAGGATGGAGATGGACAGCCAAAATCTTATGATGATGATGAATATTTATGTCTGTAAAACTAAGTAAATCAAGAAAAAAAAATAACAGATAACATTCTAATCAGGATTGATGAATAATGTACCACTTGTATTAGATTTTTTTTTATTCGAAGATTAGTTTCGAATGTTAAACATTCATGTAAGAAGAAGATGATCAGGGAGGCCAGTTACAAAGTGCAAACACTTCCAAGTAAAAAGCTATTTTACGAATGCTTTAAACCTGCTTTGCATGTCTTCTTCAGGGTTGTCGAACTACACAGGAGATGAGTAAATATATGACTATTATAGAAAGGTTACCTTTTTTTATTTTTACTTTGATATGTTTATTGTTTATTACCTGACTGCATCCCTGATAATCTTTATATATTACTTAACATCAAACTACAGATTTTTTTATAATTGTTAAACATCAGTTCTGAGGTAAAAAGTAAGAGCTTCAAGACCTAGAATCTGCTCTAGGTCATGTATTTGATATCGTTTAGAAGCCATTCCATTCCTTCTCCTCAAAACTGATGAACCGAATAAAAAAAATACCAATAGACGTGGAAATAATTCATAACTCCTAATTGTATTGATCCTTTTATACCATCATGCGGACTTAAAGTAACATTCAATTAGCTAATAAAAATTAATTTAATCTTACAAATATACATAACCTTATGTAAAAATGCGTGGGCCAGACTTGGTTTGGGGATTCCCAAGTTTATTGTTCGTATATATCGTATGTATATAAAGAATGCCTGTTATTTATTTGGTTTCTTATCTTCTGATTCCAATTTTTATATTTTTTTATTTCAATTTTCACTTTTGTCTTATTTTATAGTTTTATTGAATAGACTCTTTATCACTTCTTATAGCCAATGAATCAGGTAGATTTTAATATTCATTTGCTATTTTACAATCACGATTCTTCATCATACTTCACAAGAAATGAACTACTTTCAAGGTTCGAATCCCACCTGGGTGGGGTTAAAATTTATTTCGTGGTGGAACCCTGAAATGAATCTTGACCTTCCCACCAGGGCTAGAATATATTGGTAACCTGTAGGATAACCCGTCCTTACTGTCCTAGTTAGGGTACATACACGTTAAGCCCGAATAAACAAGCAAATAAACAATAAATTACAATATTTCACATGAATATTACGTCTTCGTGATGCATATTAAATATCGTAAATCGATATATGATTATTGAAAAGTTCTAGTTCAGAATTATGGGTGCTGTTAAAGAAACTTATTTACAGTATTGTATTAATTTATTGCATCCCCTCTTGCCTCGAATCCGGAATCAAATGATGTTTCTATTGATAATTTAGAACCTTCTCATTCTCCCTAGTTTAACATTATTACTTTAATTATGTTATTAATCTATACGTTGGCCATAAAAATATCACGGTTCATTGTTATGCTCATTTAGATGTATCCAGAAGCGAAGAATGGTTGAAACGATCGGGTGACAGACTGCCGGGGAGACAGAGCGTACTAAATCAAAAGACCTCAACTGCAGGCCCGGCGGGGGCTAACTGATGTTCCCCATTTAGCTCAGTCACTGCTCCCCACGGCCCTTGTTATATAGCCGGGTCGAGAGCAAGAAATAACTCATGCCACGATTTTAAACGTAAATAATTAGTAACATATACAGGTTAATTATATAGAATTTATAATAGTGCCTGTAGAAAAATTCTGCATTTCAAAATAGATAAACCGTTGACATCCTATTCCCTTCACCTATAGACAAAATAGGCCGTTTCCATAGTGTATACACTAAAAGTTGATGACTATGAAGCAAAGTGCACAAGAAAAACTGGATGATCAAAGATCAGTTAATCAAAGATTAAAAGAACATATAAGGCCATGCAATAATAATAAGCAAAATTACACCATCATTATCCATTTAAATGAAAAGAACCATAAATTAAACAAGAGTGACACTGAAACATTAAATAGAAAATAGTATAAAATTAAATATTTACGAACTATTAGAAAAAAAGTAGATCAATGATACATAAACTCATCATCACACAAACATGTATGCAAAAATATATGCATTTATATAAGGTAAACCAGACATTTATTTACCTGAAATAAAAAAATAAAAAATTCGTTAATAAACAAAATGTAAGAAAATTCCTTTTAAACCATACAACTCAGCTGTGTTAAAATACTTTAGATTCTGCTGTATTTTAAAAGATAGTATTAAGGTGTCAATAACTGATTTTGCATTAGTTATTGTAAATATCTTGTAAAATAAATTCCATTAATAATGTTTGGTGCCAACTTCCTTGTTTAGCTTTAAGTATAGTAGTTAAGGGACAATAACTGTAAATTTCAACTTTATTGCACTATTCTTTCTATGATTATAGTATAAGGGTGTCCATAAGATAACTGGTCTGGTATACCCTACCTACATTACAAACAATATTTTTTGTAAAACTCATCGATTAATTTTCTCAACATCATTATATCACGAGCAGTAGTGGTGGATTACTTGAGGGTCGGATTACTGGGGGCGTTGGACTATTGACCGGATTATCAAAATTGTACGGTACTATGAGCATATAAAAAATTCTGAAAAAACAACCAGGAGAAAGTTATATCTTCCTGGTTTATCACTTACATATTGTGGCAACTTCGTCCCTCTCAGTATTGGTAGAATCCCGCCAATACTAAAATTGTAATCTTATTTTTTATAGTAAGGACCTATAATAGTGCAAAACTAGGTTTATGGGGGCTGTAATGGGCATTGGGAGCCCTATAAATAAAATAAAATATGAAAATCACGTTTTGTTTTTTTTTTCTCACCCCTCAGTCAAGATAGTGAAATGTTTCTTTCACGTTAAATTGTAATTTGGTATGCATTTCGACATAAAAATACTTTCGTTATGCTAAAAACACGACCTGGCTTCAGGGTGCTCAAAAACTCCAAAAAAATGACAAAATTCCAATAAAATCCGCTGTAAATCAGTGGAAAATTTTTTTATTGGAAACTGATTTCAAATCTCGATTCAACGCACTAGAAAACTTTTATGTGTAAAATTTTTTGAAAATAAAAAAAACAAAACAAAGTTTTTAACCCTTTCGAGGACGTTAATATTTTTGAAGTTGAGACTTTATCAATAACTTCTAACGGCCATAGCATTTGCTGTGTTCAACCAATTAAAAATAATAATGTCATCACTAGAATCAGCGCGCATTCTGCTTTCTATGTATGTGTATAACATTGGGTTCACTCTAGATTTTAGTGGACAAAAAATTAATTAGAAAAAAAAATCAAAGGTCAACTATAACTTAAAATATCTCAACAAGGAGAAATCCTGCGACCTCCGCATTTGGGCTAAACTATGACGGTTTCTAGAAGCCCTTAAAATTTGGTTATAATCGGTGGCGAAATCTGTGAGATAGCTCAAATTATTTACTTTATTCAACAAATTGACAGCCTCATGCCTTCTAAAATCTTGGAGGTAAAAAAATTTTAATTTTTGATCTCGACCAAATCACTAGAAATATATTTTGATACCATGTCACGGCCCAATATCCTCCAAAGTCGGAAAGTCGGAAAGGAATTAAGAAAATTAGGTTTAAATCTTGCATAAATAGATAAAGCATTGCCATCTTATTTCCCTTTACCTAATGACAAAATAGATCCTTTACAAAAACGTGGTGTAGATGAACTAAAATGTAATGACTAGAGCTAAATACACGAAAAAAATAGGTCGATCAATAAATCAAAAATTGAAACATCATATAAGAGCTTTCAATAGTGATACACACAATTCAAACTTCCCGCTCTATTTTAATGAAAATAACCATAAATTCAACAAAGACTCGGGATTGAAATTAATAATTAAATAGAAAATAGTTGGAGAGCTGTGTTAAATGATTGAATAAGTGTTAAATAAAGTAGGAAGAGGAAAAAGTATAACATTTTTAACAGGCTCTCATAAAGAAAAGTGAAAATAGTCTAAAATTAAATATTTAGGAATTACTAGAAATAATAAACCAATCCTGATTTTTGTTTCAATAACTAGATAAATATCTACAATAGTCACATTAAAAATTTGTTTGCAGCAGGAAGAGAAGAAAACGGCCAGTCAAAGAGAAAACTGCCCTTCTACCTAACCAATAAATCTTGTTTTATTTATTGTTTTAATCTTGTCTCTTTAAACACAGTCAACTCGAAGAGGTTATATCACTTAAAATAAAAGGTTTGATTTTTTTTTTAATTACATATCTCAAAATATAATATATTTAAGTGCATAAGTTTTGACATTTTTGTATGTTTTTAAAACTGATGATTATTATCTCCTTTTTGTACTATAACATTAAAGGGGCCAGGAAGAAAAAGAAAAACGGTATTCCAACCAAGTCAATTTGGAGGAAAATGATCTTCTAATTTTCCTTATTGCAGTAACCCTGCAATGTGTGCATATATTTCTATGCGCCCCATCCCTCGACATAACGCGTATTATCATAAATATTTATACAAAAAAATAATAATTTTATAAATACATAAAATATTGGAAAGAATAAGAAAAATAAAAAAAAAAATAAAGAGGAAATGAAGATAAAAAAAAAAAAGAGGGAGAATTATACACAAACTTTTCAATCTTTGAGCTCTATATAATCAACATAATTCACAAACGCATCAGACTCCTCAAAATATTTGTCTATCCTTCTTTTCGTCTCCGTTCAGCAGGACTTTGGATATTAATTTGTGTATGTACCTTTCCAATTTTCTGCCGTCATAAATAAGATGATCGTAAGTTTGTTCGCTGTTTCCGTTACAGTTACAAATGCTGTTGTCAGTAAGTTTAAATCAGTGTAAGTAACGTTTTGCTTTTTGAATAAGGATTATAGAATCCTTCAGTGACTTGGAACTAATCTTTAACTAAAAACTTCTAATAGCTACTTTCATTAAGAATAAATAATAAATCAATTATATTAATATTTCAAAAAAAAAATCATGGATACTAAAAACCAAGAAGCTTTGTACATGGCTCCGTTTACGTAGAACTGTCAAACAACAGATATACATCTCCTCTGATTCTCAAGTGAGTTTAATATTCTTATCAAAATTTATTCAAACAATCCAAGAAACTCAATTTATAAAAAATCAGATTACCGCATCTCCAAAAAAAACAACAAAAAAAACGTTTTTCTGGACCCCAAGCCATTCCACAAAACCCCGACAGAAAATGATAAAGCAGAAGAAGAAGAATCAAAAAAAAAAAAATTACGCATACAAATCAATCAATGCCAGAAATGTTTCGAAAAAATTCATACGCAGATTTTAAGTGACTGGAAGGGTGCTCGGTTAATATTAGAAATTGATATACTGAAATATATAAAGCAAATTGGCGATGGTCTAGCTTCATCCTCTGGACAATGTAGACATGGGGTAATTAGAGCATGTTAGAATTGGTCACTGCCGGTAAACACATGACAACCTGATGGCAAGGAGAGGTCCCCTCAGTGTCAACACTGTAAAGTTGCTCCCCCAGTGAGATATATCTTTAAGGAGTGTCCTTAGTACAGGAAAACATGTTAGCAGCTCTTTAGGGCCTAGGGCTATTATTGAAATGTATAATTGCATTATTTAATTTCATGTTACAAATCATTTTTTAACTTTTATTTTTGTTTAAATGTATACGTTATTATAAAATATATATTTTTTAAAAAAATATTTATTTTTATGGAGTCTATCTGTTTCTTTATATTTAATACGAATACATGTTTATTTCAAAAACTAAAGTTATTGTTATATTACAAACCATTAAGTTCAACTTTATGTCTAATTGTAACTATAAGCAGATTTTTTTTTTTCCTTTACACTAAACAATAGCATAACGGGACTGATTGAATTGACCACATGAAAATTTATTCTTTTTTAAATTTATAATATTGTTATAGAGCTATTGTGGTTGACTATGCAATATATTTTATATTGTTAAAATAGTAAATAATTTTGTCAATCACTTATGCATAATTAAAAAAAAGTATGACCTATTTGATTATTTAATATATATATAACGCTCCTTTGTTATTTACATAAACGTTTCGGCCCAAACTGTGTAATATTCAATTTTTGTTTATCACAACCAGACAGATCTTATTAAAAATAAAAAATAAATAAAAAAACGAATAAAATTTATCTCATAAGGCCAAAACTGGGTTCATTTGCATTTGTTGTTTTCCTTATTATATATGGAACTGTATCAATTGAATAGTTAATGCCCCATCAAATGTAAAAAAAACATCGAAAATAAGATCTGAAAGGCGAGCCAGGTATACCGTACCCGCACAATTATTTACCGCACAAAAAATATTTTATTTAATACAGAGTTTCTCACAACAAATTAAAAGTCTACCTAATATCTGTGTAAAATTTCTGCTCCTACATAGCAATAAATAGGAAACTAGAAGACTAGTATTTTTTTGTCGTTTGTATCTTATAGGAGAATCCCAAGTAAATGTTATCCCAAATCTAGGAAATAAAAAATGAAAAAAAAATAATACAATGATTGCATCTTTTAAGCTATATACAATATCTTAAAAAATTAACATTTAGTTCTAATAACGACAGATTATAATATTAATTTAATCTATAAGCCTTTAAAACTTTAACTAATATCTATAAAAGGAAAGCATAGAACTATTTATACGAAACAATGGTAACTTTTCCCCCTGCTTCCGTTTATGATATTTCGTAAAGGCAAGCCACGAACTTCAGAAGCACCTTAGCGCTCGGCCAAAAGCAACACAAAACTTTATTAACTTGAGGGAAGTGAACACTGAACGCTAAACTTCAAAACAATTATCTCAAGTTCGGCTTCCTCAGTTCCTCACTTATCGAAGAAATTCAGGTTTTAGTTTTGTATAAGGTACTTTATTACAACTGATGTACGAATGCCAAAACGCATACCAATAATTGTAATAGATAATTTTGTTATGTTTTATTTAAAACCCTGCAGAGAATTCCCTCATCCCCAAGATTTTTTTTTTTTTTTTTATTGTTTTCCCTTCTATAGTATATCTATAAAAATGGCGTGTATTTCATAACGATACATCACGTTCCGTGGATTTTGCATAATACGTGAATATATAACAATGTAAAAGTGTAAAAAAAAAAAAAAAAAAAAAAAAAAAAAAAAAAAAAAAAAAAAAAAAAAAAAAAAAAAAAAAAAAAAAAAAAAAAAAAAAAAAAAAAAAAAAAAAAAAAAAAAAAAAAAAAAAAAAAAAAAAAAAAAAAAAAAAAAAAAAAAAAAAAAAAAAAAAAAAAAAAAAAAAAAAAAAAAAAAAAAAAAATCTACCATGTATTTATAAAATAAGTTTGAGTTTTACGTATTAAAAGCACAATAGTTCATTAACTCGTAAATCGATTTTTTATATCAAGTAATATTTTGTTTTTATTTTTGCATCTCATTTTTTATTAATTTATAAGTTCTTAGTCAAATATATTACAATATTCAGAACCATAAATTGCGAGTAGCAATTAAAATATTATAAGTCAAGATGTAATAGCATGAATTCTTAGTCGAAGAAATCAAGTGCGGATAGATCTCATTTTACATTCAAGGAATACAAATGTCATTCGAGACAAAAAATACGGCAAGGGACATAAACGGCCTCAGTTACTTTTTATTTAATAAGGCCTCATTTAATACAGCCAAGCATTCAGATGTGGAACAAAATATGGATAACTATAACAAAAATTATTATTGAAAAAAACTATAGACGACAGTGGACACACCTCTGATCATCTGTAAAGTACAAACATTTGGAAAGATACAGACACAAATTCATAGTTAAACTAATCTGCGAATACCAATGATCGCTTACAAGGAAGGATCTCATAGACAAATACTTTGAGGAGTTTGATGCAATTGTGGATCAGGTCGCCTATTCGAACCCAACAATTGTATATCTTTAATTCTACCTCCTTCAATTATCAGTCATAAAGATTTTAAATTAGATTTTAATTTCATATTTATTTAAAATTTATTATTTAAGATATTACTTTTATATTAGAATAGATTTTTTCTTTCATGTTTTTTTTTTTTTTTTAATTCTTTTCTTTTAATATTTTTATAATTATTTATTAAATTCTGAACCCACTTCATTCAGCCTTAGTTTTAATTTTTTAAGACAATATTAATTTCCGTTCTATTAATTCACGAACACAATGTATATTTATTATAAAGTAAGTATTATATATCTGTATACATATGTATTGTTAGGATCACAATAAAGTCTACTCTATGCTCAGTAAGAGATTCTGGAACCACATCTGAGTTTCTTTATAGCCACAAGAGGCTATGCAAGGAGACTGTTTAGCATGCTTTCTGTTCAACATTGCACAGAAACGCAATATCAGGAAGTATGGAATCCAAGTAGGGCGGACGATTTGCAACAAATTTTTCGTACATGAAGATTCCCTTCATAAATCTCCACAGAGCAGCTGCTAAACTTGGACTACAAGTAAATGAGACAAAAAGAAAGTATATTCTCTGTAATCCTAACAGAGGGAATATTCTAAGAAGAGTTGTGAAAATATAGGATTTCAGCTTCGATCGTGTAGAGGAATTTATTTACCTTGGAAATAACTGAGCTCCGCCTATGATAGGTGCCCAGAGATTCAGCATCGGATTATGGCTGTTAATACGATTCAAAAATACAAAACCTCGACTAGGCCTGTTCCAGAATACTCGTCTAAATGGTGGACGATGACGAAAGCCCTAGAATCGTCCCTAGTGAAATTTGAAAGGAAGATTTTGAGAAGGAGTTTTGAGTCTGTGTGTAACAAGGGGGTAGGGAGATTGAGAAAAAACGCTGAGCTCATGGTTCTCTATAAAGACCTGGATATTTGCAGCGCATATAGTCTAGTCTGAGATGGGGAGTGCATGTTACTAGAATGAGCGATAATGAAATCCCCAAAAGGCTCCTAGATGAAAAAATATTTGGACGCACAAGAAAGTGGAGAGCAGCAGCACAGAAAGGAGAAGTTTGGCGGCTCAGGCTAAGGGAGGCCTTGACTCTTCACGAGTTATAGCGTCAACAAACAACAACATATGTGCGTATATAAAGATCGCGCACTAACACAAACACCCATTTCGGGGTTACTGTGATAAAGTATACTTTCAACTAGGGGTAAGTGCTGTAGTAAAACCAGAACGCACCTAACATTTTAGAAATAGAAAACTAAAAACAAACTTCGCTAATAGTAAAAGTTTATAACAATGATGGGTTATAACAAGACTAAATAGTTAGATGTAAATGAGTCCATGGTAGCAAAATCGCGACTTTCCCACTTAAATGAAAATGATTTTTTAACCCGTAAGATAACTCTACCTTCTTGCCCTAGTTTGAGAACATAAAAAGTTCAAACTTCAATAAATAAATGATAAACATAAATCCTATTTAAGAATAATAAATTCACTGAAAATACCAAATAAATAAAACTCAGTTCTTAAAATAAACCAAAACCAGTTTACAAATATTCCTTAAATGATGCCGATGAGAGGTGCAAAAATTATTAACTGAGGGGGTAGTGAATTTCTAAAAACTCGGCCAGACATTAAGCACGCCGCTAGTGAAAACATTTTTATGAAGAAAAAAAAAAAAAGAGCGGTTGGAAGATATATTTCATACGCGGAGCAGAGACCATTCATCTCCGGCATAAAGACCATTTGGCTGGCCGAGGTGGGGAAGGGGGGGGGGTTCACGGCTGGCTGGAGCGAGCACTTTGTCACCGCCCCTTTGTTCTGGGGCTGGGGGCACCCGGTCCTTTGGTTGCCACTCCTCCACTTTACAGGTTAGATCTCCGCAGCTGAAGATATCTACTCATTGGTCAGTCCAGGAAAATAAGGGTTTGCCGAAGAAAAAACTGCCGAACTTTTATTATCAAGGGATTTTTATATTTTTTTGGGTGCTGAATCCGAATCTGAAGTTTGCTACCACGGCAGACGTCTTAATACCCAAAATCGCAAACAAAACGGCCCAATTACAGTTTATTTACCTATAACACGGAAACTTTAAGAAAAGATTTATTCGAAGAAAGTCTATAAATATTAATTGTAGCTGGAATTACTACCAACGAAAGAAAAAAAAAAAAAAAATACTCCGAAATCGGACTATCTATAAATATGATCGGAAATTCTATAAATATGGTCTTGTGAAAAAGTGTATAAATTGGTTTCATCTTAAACCTGATTAAATTTACTATTCGACAATTAAATGTGAAGTTTAAAAACTATTAATCATTTCCCTTAAAAGCTCGCTAAAAAAAACCCTTACTGTTGTAAAATAAACCATTTTTTGCACATTTTTCACTATAACTCCGAAACTATTCCTCCGACTCAAAATTCATTTTTTTTAATCTAAAAGGTGGTCAAATTTACTATTAGACTTTATATATAAAGTTTCAATCGGGTCTCTTGAAGTACACATGCTAGAACGCTAAAGATCCTGTACTTTTATGAAAACCACGTTTTTTTTGAAACATTTTTTGCCATAACTCCGAAAACGAAGATTTATTCGAAGAAAGTTTTTAAATATTATTTGTAGCTGAAATTCGCTATAATTCTGAAACTATTTGTCCGATCCGAAATGTCTTTCATCTCAAAGCTGGTTAAATTTACTAATAGATCATGTATATATTATTTATATTAAATCCCGTAAAAAACCCATGTTAGCAAAAGTCGGTTAAACATACCAGTTTTAAAAAATCAATTCTCGATACCAATATATTAATTAAAAATAAATTGCTGTTACAAAAATTAATTTTATTTTAATTAATTTTAGTGTGAATAAGAGAAGAACAATACTTTAAATTTCTTAGACATAAAAATCTCTATAAAAAATAAACATCATGAATTCGGTATATACAGGAAACCAAAAAGGATAGAGTTATACACAATAATGCCAGGAGACCACCAACACATTAACTCGTAGCTTTTAATAGTATGATTTATCGCCTTTTAAAAATACCATTAAATGTACTAAATTATAATAAAGAAACCCAAACCATATACACTATAGCCAGTAATAATGGATTCAGTAAAATCACTATCGACAATATTAAAAAAAATCAAATCCATAAAAAAACTATGAATACTATATTCATAACATCCCCAGAGGAAAAAGCTACAACAAAGAAATATATTTTGACACCATATTACGGTCCAATATCCTTCAAAGTCGGAAAGGAATTAAAAAAAATAGGTTTAAATCCTGCATAGATAACCCATTTCCAACTTATTTCCCTTTATCTAAAGACAAAATATACCCTTTTCAAAAATGCGATGTACACGAACTAAAACTTTGAAGCTAAATGCCCGCGAAAAACTGGACGATCGGTAAATCAAAGAGTAAAAGAACATACAAGAGCATACAATAATAAGACCCAAAATTCCAATTTGCTTTCCATCTAAATGAAAAGAACCATAAATTCAATAAAGACTCGGGAGTAAAAATAGTACATCAAGTAGAAAATAGCATAAAATTGAATATTTATGAATATTTAGAAATAATTAAATCGTTTAAAACCGACCCAGATTTTTGTTTAAATGGCCAGATAAACATTTCCAACAACCCTATTTTAAATTTATCTCCAATAGGAAAGGAAAAATAGGGAAAATCCCATGGTAAACCCCCAAAATTTATCCTACCTGCACCCTTCCTCCTTCCAAGATGGATATATTTCAGATATCTGTTAGATCTCCTCAGGTGAGTACCAATATTTGATTCCTTGTCTTACATTTTTAAAAGCTTTATTGTATATAATCCATGTAACATAGTGTTGATGTGTTAAAAATTTTGTATGTTTTAGAAATAAAGATGAATGTTAAGCATTCGAAACTAGTATTCTAATAAAATAATTCCAATAGAAATAGCAATTAATCCATTAATCCTAATCTCATTATTGTGTGATCTTATATGTTCTTTTACTCTTTGATTTACCGATCGTCCAGTTTTTGCGTACCTCGTGTGCAATTAGCACTTTATCAACTTACTTTAAAAAATGAGATGTTTCTATCAAAACATCAATGTTACATTTTTGTTGTTGTTTAAACGTAAAGAATACCAATAGCTAATTTTAACATGCCTTAACGATTCAAGGTCCACCAATCGACTCAATTTCTGTGAAACGCCATCAATATTTACATCAGAAATGCTCGCACTGCAGACGAGTCAGCCTGGTTAGCCTACATCAAAGGCAGGCCCGAAGTCTAGAAGCTTTGATCAAGTAGGGAATTACTTTGATCTATTTAGGCAGGAAAACGGCCTTTGAGATTTATTTATAAGCAGCACGAGATCAACCGGATAGAAAATTGTCTTCTCAGGCAAAAGGAACCGGTTATCTCTTTTAAATAGCTGAGTTTTTTCTCTATCCCTACACCCCTCCCTTAGAACGAATGCTTTATGCTTCAACGATTTCTAAAGCGTTTTTATCCAAGGCTATAATCTAATGAAAAAATAACTCGATTCAATACTAAATAAATAGAAATAGACATAGATAACGTTTAATCGAATTCGCAAATAAGGTAGTCGAAAAGACATTCAGGTAAATTCATTTAAAATCTTGAATAAAACAATAAAAAAATAAGAGGTACTAGAGAGATTTAAGCTCATTGATTTTAATACGCCTGTAACTATTATGTAGACAATAGTAACAAAAGGAAGTAGTTCTGTATGGACTGTGGTAAAGATCGAAAGATGATCTTAATTGAACAAAATTTTCAATAAATAATAATAAATAAAGGCTAAGCGGACCCGAGGTTTCGATACCGACATCACTAACCATTCACCAGACACCCCCCTCCAACCCACTTCCCCAAAACCTAAATCTCCCAGGTCGGTCTTGACGGTCTTGATGGTCTATCCCTAGGTCGTTTACCCGACGGTTCAAAGCTGGTCAATTTTTTTCCGAATCCGATCATTAACGAACCCTTACATGCCCATATTTTCAATACATTACTAAATATATATAATTTAAAATTTTTATTTCTTCAATCACACCTGTCAATTATAACACCGACCACCACTGAACATGATGAAGCGAATCTATAGAAGGATTGAAAGGCGTGAGGGGAGCGGCACCTCTTGCTCTTGCTCCTGATTTATATTTTGAATCGAACAAATAGTTTCGGAGTTATAGCGAAAAATGTGCCAAAAAAACGTGGATTTCGTTAAAGTACGGGATCTTTAGCGTTCTGGCATGTGTGTTTTAAGAAACCCGATTAAAACTTCATATATAGAGTCGAATAGTAAATTTGACCACCTTTTAAATAAAAAAAAGAAATTTTGAGTCGGACGAATAGTTTCGGAGTTATAGTGACTAATGTTTCAAAAAAACGTGGATTTTACAACAATATTGGTTTTGTAGCGTGCTTTTAAGGGACATTTTAAAACTTCATATTTAAATGTCTAATAGTACATTTAATAATCTTTAAGAATAAAAAAACTAATTTTTAATCGGACAAATAGATTCGGAGTTATTGACGACAAACATATTTTTGCGGAGAAGTGGGACTGGCCAAATTCCTTTGTGGATACTTTACGTCTGACAAAAAAAAACATAAGGACAAAAATTGTAGGTCATTTTCTCCTCTTTATTTTAATATTGAAGAGTATTTTGCTTAAAATGATTACTTTGCAGGTTACAAGTAAAATAATGAAAAAAATTAAAGATTTTTTTCTAATATTTCTCATGTTTGCCGATGGAAATTTTGTTGGAAAACTTCAGATTCGTGTTCAGCACCCCAAAAAATATACAGTAAGCCATAGAAAACAATTACCCATAAACTTTCCACTTCAAGCCTTATTTTAAAACCATTTGACTGGACTATTGTACCATGGGTCATGCAACAGTCACGTAGAATTCTGTTACTTAATAAGTTATTACTATAGATAACTTTTTTTTTTGTTTTCCTCTTTCATTTTGTTTTGTAAACACAAGGTTTTTCAGGCTGGAAACGTGCAATTGATTACTAGGAATTAATGCCAACCTGCTAATGACCCGATTCGAACCCACTATCTTGGGTTTACCAGATTGCTAGGGCAACGCCCTTTATATAAAAAATGACCTATGTCCACCCTTTACTGTTAAATATTAAAAATAATGAATCGAATCATTATTTAAAAGTTTAAATATATTTTAAATACGAAAATAATAAAATAAGTGGACAAGATTTACGCAAAAATGCTATGATAATTACAAGAAACCATATTTTTACAATGTTCTTTAATTTGATGTTACTGTCAACATTTATTTGAAAGAAAGCTTTTTGTTCCAGCTTGACGTCTTTATGTCCTGTATGGAGCAGAATGATAGGCTATTCTGAATGAAAGTTATTGATTATTTATTAATTTACTCAAGGCGTTATAGCTGACTATTTTAACCCACCAGTTCGAATCAACTATTAAATAAAATTCATAATAAATATATGAACAAAATCTTCGTTAAATCCCTTACAGATGAGCCTGTACAATTAACTCATTCGTCTAATCTAATACTTTTTAAGGATCCTTCTACATATTGATCTCAGCATACCATCAAACCCAGGTAGGAATAGTAGAAAAATGTATTCACTTTCTTATAATGTATATATATTTTTTATTATGCATGTGTTTCACATCATTTTGGTTTTTTTTTTTAGAGGAATTAGAAATAAAAAAAAGAGAAAACACTCATAAAATACTCATAGGTTGAGAAATTCATTGCAATCTCAACATTAAATTTTAATGTTGTATAATTAAGTTTTATCAATCAGTTAACTTGATTAAAGGATAACCAAGTCACATTACATTGATAACTTACTTTTAAACAACATACTGTTTGCCCTAAAATAGTTCTTTGTACGAGTACAATGACCGTTCTTGGGTTTCATATCGATTTATTGATACCCACTCTCTTCTACAACAGTTATTTTCAACGTCAGAAATCTTAAGGAATTTTTGATGCCGTCCGATTCCTGAAATATGGCCTTGGAGCAATTATCACACTACAAATGGTATCAGCTTAGAAGTTGATTTATTGCTCTCTCTAACTTCTGTTACTAGCCGAAGGAAATAAATTAGTCGGAGATTACGGTCCGAATGTAATGGGTTTGCTTTGGAGCGCTACTAAATCAGACCAATATCGATAATGCACTTGTGTTTGTATTGGCAAAGTTGCCGCTTGTATTGTTAGGTCCGTGTCAACAAACTCCCTAACTATAGCGATCAACTTATCAGTAAACCAATCAGCTCCTATAAACTAGCTGGTTTTTGTAACATTGGTTCGCATTAAAAAACCTCTATTATAAGAGTTTATTGTAAACATTTATTTACGAGTAGAAACCGTAAAGTGATTTCACTTTATGCCGCTGTTCGTGGTTTTTTAAATCATATTTTTTACCTATTGAAATAGAGGGTTGAGTTCTACCCAATATGACGTTATACGAAAAAAATCTAGGTAGCATATGGCATTTTACCTATTTAGAATATGTCTTAATAATGCCATATCTCAATGGTGTATGCGAAGGTTATTCAACGATGAAGATATAAATCAAAAATGTATGGTTTGCTGAATTGGTGGCATAACAGATCTGCAGATGCACGATTTTTTTTTTTTTTTTTTTTTTTTTTTTTTTAAGTAAATAAGTAAAATTACAACCAATAAATAAATAAACACTTTTACAGAAATTCATTCCTCTCAACTTTATTACTTAAAATCCAGTAAGTTTTGCTTAATAGGCCCTCTATAGAGGGAATCCCCACTTTACTGCACAGCTTACGAGATATTTATATGACAGATATACGATGATATGTATATATATATATATATATATATATATATATATATATATATATATATATATATATATATATTATATATATATATATATATATATATATTATTATATATATTTTTAAATAAAATTGTTATAAAGATTTACTTTTTCAAGTAAATATTAGAAAGTTACTAATAACATTTTATATTAATAATTAAATAATATAAAACAACTTTTTTATTTTATATTTATACTACAAAATTATTAGTAACGTTTTTTTTTTTTTTTTTTGTTTCAATTGACTTTGGGGTACGTTGGACCAATCACTTCTGAATGCTCTGTGCCTTTCATTCAGCCCATAGCTTCATTACTTCTGATCTTATTTTCCTTTCCTCTTCAGAGATTTGGATTGTTCGTTTTGGTTTGATTTTGAATAGGAACCTCTCTTTTTTGACCTTAGTAATTTTTTTTGCACTTATATCCATGAGCATATTTTCTGTTATACGGAGTCCGTTTAAGTCCTTTTCTGTTTCCTTAAACCAATTAGGTTTGGTCTTTTTTTACGGAAGAAGTCAAAAACTTTTTAGTTAGTCTATTTAGGTTCATTATGAGGATGTGTCCATAGAAATTAGTTCTTCTCTTTCACATTGTGTTTGAAAGTTTCTGAACTTTTTTTTATTATTAATTTTATTTTATTTTTTATTAGGTATTGATTCATGAACTCAATTTTTTAATTATAAAATATTCGAAATATTATCTTTTTCTTCACAGCTATGATCAATAGAACAATTAATAACATATTTTTTTAAATAAACTCTATCTAAAAAATATATATTTTTTATACCAATATATTTTATTTATATATTCAGTTTTTGTTCCAATAAAGCTATCTTTTACGGAGGTTTTCTGGAAATAAAATGCTCTTTATTAGAGGGGAGGTGAAATGATGAATAGTAAATTTATTGAAAAATAAATTTAAATTTGCAACACCCTCAACAACAACACATAGGTGAAAAAATAAATTCTTGAACTAGAAATAATTTTTTCATTCTTTTTGGGACTTCTAATGCGAATTTTTATTGGCTTGTTGTGAAATTAGAATTTTAAGAAAATTCTAAGAAAATTAGAATTTTTTTTTCAGTTTTATAAGTGGTTCCTGCTAGTCTCATTGCCGTATTAAAACTTGAATTATAATAATCCTAAAGAATATCACTGTTGAGACGGTAGGTCCTTAAAATAAGCCACAATCCTTTCCTTTACGTGAAATATGTTAAACCATCATTAAGGATTGATGACTTATTGCCACTTCTATTGGAATTATTTATAATTTAAAACTAGTTTCGAGTGCTAAACATTCGTCATCAGTTTTGGAAAACTACAAACAATTTTAAAACATTAGCACTTCGCTACATAGGTTCTCCAAATCCTCAAGTTATTCCGAAGCTTACAATGCAGTTATCAGGTAACAATGTGTTGGATCATAGTATGTAAGTATAGTGGAGTGTCGATTATTATCGGAACGTTCAATTCAACGGAACCTTTTTTTTTTTTTTGGAATGCAATTTTAATTAAATTGATCACCTAGTTACTTATTTGTATTGTTGAAAGTATTTTTATTTAAAAATTAAATTGAATGAGAAACAAAATAATTTTTCCCATGAATGTCTATGAGGGAAGCTCAATTTATTCCTTAGAAACTACAAAAAATGAGCTTCTATACACACCTACATTTTTGTTTACTGAAAACGGTATACTTAATTAGACCGTTTCATTTGTTTCTCTTAATATCTTCCTGAACTTTTGGTTGGTAATAGATCTCACCTTATGTCGTAAATCATTCTTTGTGAGGTATAGGTCGTCTTTGTGTCACTTTTTGTTTTAAAAACTACATGTCATCGTCCATGCCAATAAAAAGAAAACAAGATGGAAATCATTACGTGGCTAAAAAAAAAGTGAATCGGGTCAGACATTAGCTATCGATTTCAAGGTTAGTAAATCAACAATAACGGGAACCAAAAATAATTCTAAATCAATCATAAGGTAACGCACAATAAATCGAGCAGTTTGAATTGTAAAACTTAGAAAAAAAAACGAAAAGTGAACTGTAGGAAGATGCTGTTTACACATAATATTTTTTTTAAAATTAATTTCGATTATCCAAATTTTTGATTATCCGAACCACCCCTCACAACATTAATTCGGATAATCGAAGCCCTACTATAGTAAATATACATCATCACAAAACTATTCTAACACAGAAAAATCCAAATTCAGTTCTTTATCAAAAGTTATAACAGAGCTCAAGAGTGCAAGTCCCAAGGATGCTACGAATTGTTCTCGAGATTACCTTTAAAATATTCCATTGGCAGCAAAAACTTTTTTTTTTTTTTTTTTTTTTGGAACTGATGAATGTTTAACGTTCGAAACTACTTCTCAAATAAGAACAAATTCCAATAGTAGTGACAAATAGTTTATCAATCCATAGTTTATTCATCATTCTCTTTTATCATGCGTACCTCCATCATGCGTAACCAAAAATAATTCTAAATCAATCATAAGGTAACGCATAATCATGCGTTAAAAAAACATTTTTTTTTTTTTTTTGGAACTGATGAATGTTTAACGTTCGAAACTACTTCTCAAATAAGAACAAATTCCAATACTAGTGACAAATAATTTATCAATCCATAGTTTATTCATCATTCTCTTTTATCATGTGTACCTCAAGTTAAATCATCATATCAGATTATTATTGATAAGATTTTTTTTTTTTCGTGACTACAACTTAAAAACTCCTCAGAGAAACAAACATCTTAGACTTAGTTGTGCTCATGTCATGTTATGTGTAGATTATATGTAATCTTGTATTGTAACAAACACTGTAGTGACTCATTCGTAATATTGCGATATTAAGTTCACCTGAAGGGGGCATCCATTTTTTCATTTGGCGGAGAATGTTGAATCTCTTCAGTGGTTTTCATAAAGCAACATAAGGTCCTGCAGTATAAGAGGGAGCTATATTCAAGAGGGCATAGGCTCTTTGGAGGAACGAGAGTACTTAAGGAAACAAAGGTTCTTCCCTTTTATATTCTATTCTAAATGTAAATTTATGGAAATAGAGAAGGAAAAAATCTTAACGATTGCAATAAGAGCACAGACACTACTCCTTACTGTCCGTGTTTGAACGGTATTGAACAACAAACTGCATACAGTTGATTAAATTTTTGTTTTTAAATTACTAAGACAAAGGTACTTTTATTTAGAAGAAACTAATATTAAACTTTTTATTTAACTTTCAACAACGGAAACGTTGGCGTTCAAATGATTTTTCTTATCGGAATTTTTTTTTTTTTTTTTTTTTTTTTTGTCATCCTAGAGTTCTCCTTACTTCTCCATATCGTGATCGAAAAGGAAAAAGGAATGTGCATTTCAAATAATCATTTTGTAGATATATTACCTCTCTGAGCCTTTTTCAGATTTGGAACTAAAAAAAGATATTAGGCGTCAGGAAAAGTATGTAAAAAAAAATTGTAAATGTTTTGTGTTTCTAGTTATTTAGTCTAATCAAATAATGTAAATAAGAATTGTAAATCATTTTTAATTTGAAAATGTTTAAAAATTAGATAGTAATAGATACATGTAATAATTGATAGATATAATATGCGATAATGACCAAATTGAATGTGTTACAGTAAATTTAAAATATACTACCCACTCATGTTATCAAATATAATTAACCCATTAAGGACCATCATTGCCAAATGGCGTGTTTCATATTGCCATTGGCATTGATGGTGTGAGCATTATGTTTTTATAACATTCTTTAACATGCATGGAAAGTTTCATGAGAGAAGTTTAACAAAAATAGTTGCGGTCCTTAGAGAGTTACATGGTTCTAGTTCATTTATAAATCTTTTTTTGTTTTTATCAATTCATTTTTTTTTTTTATTATTAACCCATCAAACAAAAGGTTTATTACTAAAAATCCGCCCGGACAACTATTGAGGTGCTGGCAAACAGACAGCATATGTTAAGTTTAAGCCAAAGAATAATGAGTTTATTAATAATATCGCACAAATATTTATATCGATTATTTATACTATATTATACTAAAAATCTTATATACGAGTACTAAACATACTTGCCACATTCTTTTGAATTTATATATTGTGGTATCATAAAATAGTAAATCACACACCAACAACAACTGAGTAATACCCACAATCAGTAAAAAAAATATTTTTTTCATTAAAAAAAAAAATACATGGGGAAATCAATGGTGGGCTTAAAAGGATGTCAAAAAAATGTTGACAAAGGTAATAAAAATATCCAAAAAAATAAACTTTGTTTTAGTTCTTGTATCTACATATTACATAGGTACATATATTTTTCTATTTTAATACATAGAAATTATTATTTCACAGTAGTAAATATGTAATTATTTCCTTTTAAGTATTTAATATATTTTTTTTTTGTTCTAGTATTATGATATTATTATGTTTTGTTTTTATTTAATTTTTTTCTATTAATGTATCATATGTTATTGTTGCTAAATAAAGGAGTTCAGCAACTTTTTATTTATTTTTATTTCCCTTCCTTGCCTCTCGGCTACACGGGTTTTGCAGGGATGGCTTGTAGCCATCACTGCTGGTTTTAACAGTTTAACATAACATTTCAATATTACTTTAACAGAAAAATTTCAATATTACATTTAACATTTAACATTTCAAGATTACACTACACGTTTAAAGTAACATTTAATATTTAAAATACATTAAACGCTTTACATAACTACATACTTGTGTTTAATACAATATACCTTATATCTAATACAACAACCTATATTTAATACAACATACTATATTAAACTTAACTACTAATACAACTACTAATACAAACTACTAATACAACATACTATATTAAAATTAACTACATACTAACTATAACATACTATAATACATAATAATAACTACATAATAACTATAACATACTAATTTAAAATAACAACATACCTATATCAATTTTTTTTTTTTTTTTTTTTTTTTTTTTTTTTTTTTTTTTTTTTTTTTTTTTTTTTTTTTAATTTTACGTTTATATAGGCATTATTCAGTGATGGGGTTGCCGTCAGCATCATTCCTGTCCAGGATTCTTTCTGGGGCGTGGCCCCTTCTTCCTAGGTTGAAGTGCTCTACCCCCACTTCAGTTTTCCAACCATACACAAAAACTTTTTGTAATACGGGTAGTTGTCAGCTGATACTAGTTGAGGGAAGTCACTCTCCGTTAGAGCATACAGCCCTGTTTCTCTCTCTGTAGCTTGGCTCTCAATGCCTCAAAGGCAGTGCATGAAATTACCACATGTTCAGCGGTTTCCGGTACACCACAGCTGGGACAAAGCGGGTCAATATTTTTACCATGTTTCTGGAGCTTGGCTCGAAAGCCCCCCGTGCCCTGTGAGAAACTGTGAGATCCAGTAATCCGGGAGTACCCAAGTTGCTTGAAGACGTGACCTAACAGTGGGGAAATATTTTCTAAGAGTAGCCCCTTTCGGGGTTGTTACCCACCGCCTGTTCCATTCTTCTATCGTGTACTCTCGGATTATCTCCAACCATTTCCTTGGATTTGCGTCGATCAGAGACCGGAGATTATTTGGTAGTCCCACCGAGCCTTCCCTTTTCATATTAAATTTAAAGCCATCTTCTTGCAGTACAAGATCAAGAGGTACCCCTCCTGCTAAGACCTGGACCCCCTCATGAGACACTGATCGGTACGCCCTGGTGACTCGCAGCAGAGAATTACGCTGAATTGTTGCCAGCCTACTCATCTGTCTGCGTGAGAGATTTTGGTACCAGGCGGGAGATGCATACCGTAGGATACCAAGTATCACTCCTTTATATATCGCCATCGTAGCTGGGTATTTGAGGCCCCACAAGGCGCCCCCTAACCTACTGAGACAGTTCAATGATAAGGCCGTCCTATTGGCAAGGTATTCCAAATGAGGCGTTACATCAAAATTCCTTCTTATTTTCACACCCAGGTAGGTGACAGTCTCAGTTGGACGTATTCTTTCTCCTTCAATTCTAATAATAGGGTTAGGCCTACACTTATTTCCTTTCAGAAGAATGGCCTGTGTTTTTTGCAGCCGCCATTTTCATCTTCTGTTTACTGCACCATCTACTAACTAGGCCAGCACATCTTTCAGCTTCTTGCTTCAATTGGACTATACTGTTAGCAGACACCACGACAGCCAGATCGTCGACATAGGCAATCGCGGGGAACCGTTCTTCTTCGAGTATAGCCAACATATCATTGAAGACTAACTTCCACAGGGCCGGACCAAGGACAGAGCCCTGAGGACAGCCCCTCTCGACTACATCTTCATACTCATAAAAGTTTCCGCGTATTTTAACCACGTCGGTCCTGGAGGTAGCTCATTACCAGCGCATACAAATTGCTAGGTGTATCGTATCTCTGGAGCTGGTGAAGTACGCTTGGCCACCACACACTATCAAATGCAGAGGATATGTCAAAGAGGAGTAACATGACGTACCGATCTGCCCTCTCAGCTACGTCATGACGTACCCTCAACAAAGCATCAGCGGTTCCCCTGCCTTTAGTGGATCCGTATTGCCGTGGATGGCTTGCTCTCGTCAGAACTGGCTGCAAGCTCTTAAGCAGCAAGTTTTCTAACACTTTACTCATTACAGGGAGGAGGCAAATAGGTCTATATGACTTCGCTAGTCGCTTGTCTTTGCCTACTCCCTTATAGAGAAGTCTAATATCAGCAGTTTTCCATAGTTTCGGGAAGTATCCCTTATCTAAGCAATCATTGAAAACCGCTAATAGCCTATCTTCTATGTAGGGAATACTGTTCTTGAGTATAGCCGTGTCTATACAATCCAATCCTGGTGCTCTTCCCACTTTCTGACTGTCCACGCTATTCCGAAGATCCCATATGTCCCATGATGGGCACATATCAGTACCAGATGGATACGTAGTAGTACGTCTCATAAATGCTTCTCCATCATTGTCTTCAGATGGGTTGTCTCTGGGGTATGTCACCTGGATGAATATCCTTGCCGATTCTTCTGGTGTTACTGCCTGTTTTACGTCTCCTTGCTTCAATGATGCAATCACCTGTAGTGGAGTAAGCTTGCCAAAGGCAGTCCTATAAGGAATACCCCAAGGATTCTTTGCCGACTCTTCCTCAATAAAATTGTCCCAAGACTTTCGCTTTTGTGAGCGCACCTGGTTTCGATATACTCGGGCCTTAGACCTGTACTCTTCACGGAAGACAGTACGCCTCTCGTCGCAACTACATCTCTGATACAACCGCCGAGCCTTATACACCTCTCTCTTTAAGGTGGTTAATCCCGGTGTCCACCATGGGACTGTTCGAGCTCTCGCCTTCCGGTGCTGGAGAGAATCCTCTGCAGCATCGAGGATGACATTTGTGAGCCTAGACACTCTATAGTCCAGGTGATCTGTATCATCCGTCTCTGCTGGATCCCATTCTTCATCAATCAATTTTCCCTCCAACGTAGCACGAAAGGTACTCCATTCTCCTTTTCGAGTAACGTAACCTTTATGGAAGACGTGGGTAACATCCGGCATACTGCACTAAGTCAAAAGCAATTGCATTGTGGTCGGAGCTCGTCTCAGATCTAATATTCCAATCGACAATATTTCTTATCAGTGTCGGTGAGGCAAGAGTTACGTCGATCCAGCAGGAGTTCAGCCACGAAGTTTTTCCACACTTTCCTTACTTTCTTCACATGACAACTGATTTTAACTATTTAATGAATTCGGACTTCATTCTTTTCAAACTTTTCGAAGCTGATGAGCAGAATCTATTACCATTTAAATGTAAGATCGTGAGAAGAATTTTTGTACCAATTCTAGTAAGAGGCGAGTGGCGACGTCAAAAAATAAAGATCTCTACGATTGAAACAGAAAGGCGATAGACTCTACGATAAAAATGACAAGTTTATAAAAAAAAAAAAAAAAAAAAAAAAAAAAAAAAAAAAAAAAAAAAAAAAAAAAAAAAAAAAAAAAAAAAAAAAAAAAAAAAAAAAAAAAAAAAAAAAAAAAAAAAAAAAGCGACTAAGGTGGGTAGGTCATGTGGCAAGGACTAAAGACATGGCCCCCAAGAAACCTCTTACGGAAAAAGCCGAAGGATCGGAAGACCGAGGTAGCGATGGAGGGACTGCCTGGACAACGGGCCACGAAGTGAAAAACTGAACGGCTGTATCACAAGACAGAAACACTTGGCGATTGGTGTTAGTGGAGACCATGACTCCCTGACTAACTCTAAAAGGGTTGTTGTGCCTAACTAGAAAGATAAAAAAAGTTTCGAGCTTGATTATTCGTTTAAAAAATGTTTTTAAAATTTAGTTTCTTCTTAGAGCTTTGAGTATTCCAGTGGCGGAAATATATTCTGATCTATAAGTCATAGTTTTATTTTATTTTTTTGTTGTAAGATTCGATTGCTTTAATAGGTTCATTTTTTATTTGGGTAACATTTTTAATGTAAGTCCAAACATTTTGAGGAAGTTTAAGTAAGTGAGAAATGCTTTTTCATTATTTTAATTTCGTATGTCTTTTTCAGGGTGAACTAAAACTTTAAAAAAAAAAAAAAAATGTTTACTTAAATAGTTTGTTGGTATTGAGAACCAGTTAAGTAGGTTGTAGAACTATCATTGCGGCACTAATGGGAGAGATGATCTACTGCAGAGACAACAAAAAAGATTACCCCTCACAATTCCTCATCAATTTTCTCTCGCAGGCTCCTCCTATTTCTTTTATTGGAAGGGTTAGGCCGGAGGGTATTCGGCAAAGGGCCTCTCCTATAAGGAAATATGGTTTGTTTGATGTAGACCCAAAATATTCTGTTTTATTTTCCGGAATATTACGCTATCAGCTGTATCATCTGCCCTTCGCCGTGGCTCCTGCGTCAGGGCCTTTCTTTATTCATTTCAGTGAATAAGTGATTTCCCTCCGCCCGTTTTAGAAAGTAGAACATGATTAAAAAGCTATACGGAACATCATCAGAAATATTTAACATTTTTACAAGAACAAATACAAATATATATCAATAAACGTAAATAAAATCAATTTGTTTGCCAACGTTTCGATCCTTCTCCAGCCTGTATAAATACGTTTGACTGTATTTTGTTCATTAATTTAATGAAAACAGTACGTCGATATAGATCGCTCAAACATTTACTAGATCAGCTTCCAAGTAATTAAAAAAGAATCATTTACATAACATTACTTTGACCTATTCATACATACTGACAAGGGGACGTTTTGAGTTGTAACTCACAGATTTGAATGCCGATTTTTGTGTGGGTAGTAGGGACCTATAATAGTGCAAAACTTGAGTTATAGCCGCCAATGGGCATTAGGAGCCGAGAAAAAAAAAAAAAATGAAAACACGTTTTTAGTTTTTTTCTCAGCTCTCAGTCAAAAAAGAGAAATGATTCATTCACGTTAACTGCAGTTATGTATGCTATTCGAAATAAAAATACGTTCGTTATGCTCAAGACACGACCCGGTCATAAAATTTGGTTTTAAAATCGGTGGCGAAATATTTATTAAATATGTTTAACCAATGCCTGATATTAATTTTAAATTATTCATCAATCTTAGGGTTTCAATGCAATTCAAAATAAAAATATGGGTGAGGAAAATTTTAAACTAAAAACTGATATTATTTTCAGATTCCTCGTCTTAAAAAACATGTAGAAGCTAATTTTTGTCAAAATCAAAAATTAATTTTTTTTTTTTTACCTTTAAAATTGCGTAGGATTTTAGAAGGCATAAGAATGTCAATTTTTGAAAAAATGTAAATAATTTGCGCTATCTCACATATTTCGTAACCGATTAAAACCAAATTTTAATACCGGGTCGTGTCTTGGGCATAACGAACGAGCATTTTTATTTCGAATAACATACAAAACTGCAATTGAACGTGAAAGAATCATTTCTCTATCTTGACTGAGAGCTGAGAAAAAAAAAATAAAACGTGATTTTTCATTTTTTTTTCTCGGCTCCAAATGCTCATTGGCGGCTATAACTCTAGTTTGCACTATTATAGGTCCATACTACCCACAGAAAAAATCGGCATTCAAATCTGTGAGTCACAACTCAAACGTCCCCTTGTGAGTCGGACTTGGGGGCTTCACTAAACCTTCCAATTCTGCGCCCATACGTTTGTCCCAGATGTTACTGAATTAGGATTCTAACCAGATACCTATCTTTCCATGATAAGCTACATATCCACTCGAATCCACTAGTACCCCAACTCGATTCCCAATACCTTTCTGAGACGTTTAGTAGCGACCAATGTTATATAACGAAAAATATTCTTCATTAAATTTGTCATCAAAACTCTTTCATAAAATTATCTATCCGAGCAACATTAACAGAATTAGAGCTGTCAAAATGCTGTGAAAAAACGTTACACCAAAAACATATAGGCCCCCATCCAAAAGACATCCTCCATGTCAAAAAAAAAAAAAAAGAATTAAGAATGTTTGGAGGCACAATTCAGAAATTTACAATTTGACTACTTATCACTGTTAGATTTTAATGGCTTATAAAAAATTTTAAATTAACATTGTACATATGGACATCCTAATTCACACTTATAAACTGCATGACCACAACGCATATTCCCCGACAACACCAGAGAAGGCTTTAAAAGGACTGTATGAGAGACCTCCTTGACTAAAATAAAAAATAAAAATAAAATAAAAGACTGGAGGTGCCGCTGGATTCTGCCGCCATTTTCTTTCTAGCAACACATCACTGGTTTGTCTATTCGTAATTGACAGGTGAGAATAAATATTTAAAGTCAAAAAAACAAAAACATGTTATGGCAAGGTTCGATAATATGAGAAAAAACCATGAGATATCCTTTATAAAACTCCAACAGAGAGCTAAAGCTACTCGATTAATCTCCAGCGAGTTGGCTTAATCCTACGTTCTGTCTTCCCTCTCCTTGCTATAGATACCGCGTAGTCTAGACAGTCTGCCCAATAAAGATGTCTCATTCGTCTAAGCAAACAGTGACTATTGCAAGCCGGAGAAATTAACAGTTTATATATTAAAGCCAAGGATTTGTTTAGTTGGTTTTTTTTCTTCAAGAGCTTAAAAGGAAAAAAATATATATACGTTATACAAACAAATGGAAGGATATATTCCAATGGAAAAAGTTTAAGATTATTTTTTATTATTTCCCAGTTCATATTAAAAACGATAGAGGCTATTGGAATATCTACTACTAAATGAGAATAGACATCTAATCGCAAAGGATATA